>VXAL01011647.1:389318-461895 GCA_013399475.1 Chauna torquata
GCTTTTGGCCGCGTGCTGTGAGCCCGGCGAGTTCCTGCGGCTGTCCCGCAGCTAGGCAGTGGTCACCGCAGGGCTCGCTCGCCCTCTCCCTTTTCTTTTTTTCTTTAAGCAGCGCTAGTCAAGTCTGTTTGGGACCCACCTCCTGCGTTATAATCGCCTCTGCTTTTGTAAATAACCGCGCGCTTCAGGTGCTCTTATGCAACCTGGTGTTGGCAGTTGTTGCGTTCGTTCCCAAACGCTCAAAGCAGCAACGACGGTGGCTGCAGCGCTGTGCCTCCTAAGAACGCGTCTTGGTAGAACTTGCGTGGTGAATTAGCGCATTTCCTCCCTAACGTAAAACAGTTGTCTGAGGCTGCGAGCTCAGGCATTTCCTCTAGCAAAAAGTTTGTGTAACAGATCCGAAGGTTATTGGAGCAATGCGCACTTTTTTTGTGGTGTGTTGGAGTCTTTCTGAGGCGCTGACGGATGCTGGAGGGGTGAGGAACCATCCTCACTTTAGCGGGGGGAAAGTGGAGGCTTTATAGGCACAGAAGTGAGTAACTTAAACCTTGGCAGAAACTTGGGATACATCCAGAGTCTGGATGCTCGCATCTTTAGCCTCAAAGACTCTTTTCTCTCTTAAATGCGAAACGCTCCTGTTGTCGAGGAAGTTTTTTCCTTGATAGTTGAAACCTAATAACACGTTTTCTAAAAAAAGTTCCATACATTAAAACCCGTAACTCTTCCGTTGATGGTGAATTGGTATGCCAGATGAAGCAGGATGCGGGTTTGAGTCTGAATCACGCTGGTGCTGGCAGAGTTCATTCTTAAGACCTCTTTGTGAGGAATGAAACCTGCGGTGGACGGAGTCTTCCTCTTGACTTCCAGAAGTGTGATTTAGGAAGCAAAAGCTTGTGGTTTCGAATCTTGAGTTCTGTGGTTCTTGTGTACGTTCTCTTCTGTTACTCCGAAACCTCTGGATGTATCCCTCTGTGGCTACAAGCGTGTAGCCAGAACCTCTAAGGGCTGCGAGTCTGGGGACAGCTTGCAGACAGTTGGTGTGCTGATGTGTGCACCCGTACTGCGCTTTCATGGGATGTCGGAGGAAACACGGCTGTGTTTGAGGTTTTCCCTGGGTGAACAGGTTGTACAGTAACTTCTGTCGTTTGGGTTAGGGCAGGTGGTTGTAGCTGTCCCATTACAACCGCTTTAACTTTCCTCTTCTCTCTTAATGAGAGAATTGTGCATATTCTGAGAGTTGGAAAGGTGAAAGGCTTGTGCGTTAGGCTAAAAATTGTGAGTGGAAATTTGATCTTAAAATAAATAATTGATCTTTTAAAAATAATACACTGGCTTGGATCTGGGTATGTGATGTCTTGCAGATGATTACTGTACTACATAGCTTGGATCTGAACCTTTCCCTACAAGTAAACCCGTGGGAGGGATTTCCTAATGAAAGGGCTGAAGTTTGCTGAACTACCCGTGGCAGCAAATTAAAGGCTAGCTGTTGGGACTGGGGAAAAATATTGTAAGCTCTGCTTCCATTTCTTGTAGATATCTGGAAAAGAGAAAGCTCTCCCTTTTAACAGAGTTTTCCCTTTTAAGCAGAGTTGTTTATTGCTGGGACGGTTTCTCCAGCAGAGAGATTCTTCGCAGTGTGACAGGAGTCCAGCATGAGTGTTACCTTGTAACTCATGGATGTTTTGGGTTTCTAGGGGTCTGTCTTGTTTTTGAGGACTCAGAGGGCAGAGCCAGCCAAGGTTTATGACCTCTACTCTACTTTCTTTTGTAAAAGAAAATAAATTGTTCTTCTGTTTCTTGCCACTCTGTAAGTTTGTCACCAGTGATGTGGGGCGTTTCTGCCAGTGATTCAAGAGAGCGTATAAATATCCATTGAAGTTACTTTGTTATAATTTGGAAAGAAAAAATCATTTGGAAGGCAAGAATCTTTGGAAGGTAGGCCCTTAACAAAACCTGGTTCTAGTAAAAATGTTTTTAAATACTTGGATACAAATGTAAACTCTAGGAACCTGTCAAACTGAAAATATTGTCTTATTTTTTTGTAGTCATTGTGGCTTTAATTATCTTGCTTTGGAAAACTGGGAAGCAGCTAAAAAATTCTTAAGGATGGCAGGATTAATATGGTGGTTGGTTATTGAAAACTTGAGCTTCGATCTAAAGTTAGTCTTTTGAGAATGTAAAAAGACGCATGAAGTTGTGCTGCGGCTCTAGACTGTGTGGTGCGGTGCCCATCCATGCCTGCTCGTGTGAGCAGAACCAGCTGCGTAACTTCTGTCTTAACGACTTGTAATTGGAAAGCTGCCAACATACCCTGAGAGGGATGTTGGAGCGTTGCAGCAAATCTTAATTTTTCTGTAGAGCAATCCAAATAAATTAACAACAGTTTGGGGTTTTTATGTATGTTGCTTGTGCAAAGAAAGTCTGTGTCACAGGATTTCACAGATGGAGAAAGTAATTTTGCAAGTATCGAATTCATCCTCAGACAGGGAGGACGAAGGATAAACTGCCTCTGAACGCAGATCCTTGTATGCTAGTGATTACGGTGAAAATGTTTTCTTCTTCAGTGGTCAGCAGGAAAACTTATGAGGGTGCTGTATGCTGTAGCTGTTGGAAGTGATCAGTGCTTGATTATGGAAAGCAAGAGTTGGGTTTGTTCGGAAGCCCACTTTTGTGATGAGTGGTACTAAAGAAAGAGATGAGACTTCTTTCTGTTGTCACTTGGCCTTTTTTTTTTTTTGATGTGGCTCTCCTTTCACTAGCTAGCTTTAGTGCTAGTGTACGTGTAGATACAAGCAGTCTTTGACGATGCGTTTTCTGCACTTAGACTCTGGCGGTGACTGAAACTGCCGCTAGCACAGCCGAGTGCTGCGGTGATGACCAGGGCGGCCGCCTTGCCTTCGCGGGACAGCCCGGCGTCCTGCCAGGGCCGGCTCGCTGCGCTGGCTGCTCGCGCCTGGCTGGCTACGCCGGGCTTCAGGTCTGATACCTGGCGTTCCAAGCGGCATCTTGTGCAAATAGGTCATCTTCTCTCTCTGCGATAGCTTTCGGGAAGGAATGCCGCGGGCTGATTGCCTTGCCGCGGTGAAAACAGTGCTGTCATCACTGTGTTTGAAGATCAGATGAGGCTTTGCTATGATTGATTATGGAAAAAAGAAGAACTCGCTTAAAATCTGTCGTGGTAGTTTGGAATGGCAATATATAATTAAACAGTAAGACATGACAGGAAAAACATTTCTGAAAGATTACTGTATGCCTCTGGTGCATTTTAAGATTAAGTTCCCCTCAATTTAGATAGGAACTCTTGTTCTCCTCATCTACCTTACATTTTTAATTACATTAAATATGTTTGGCTCAAAGACTGCTTTAAGAAATTGTAACTTATTTTTGGAGGCTTTGGACAAGGCTTCTGAGGAGCGCTGCTGTCTGTCTGTCCGTCCTCACGAAGCGGTGCCGAATTGGCCTGCAGCTGCCCAGCCCTGGGACCTCCCAGCCCCGGGGCACTGCGTGTTGCCTTTGGAGCCAGTTCCTTCAGCCCTGCCCCGCTGCTGCCCAGGCACTATGGCCCCGCGTGCTGTTTTCTCCGTTTGTCACTTGGGCTCCATCCGTGTCAAACGGCCAGGAATGGCCGCGGCTGCAGGCGCGCCCTTAGGGCCCGCCCCGTGGACGCGGGATGGGCATTGCCGGCTTTGCATCGTGTGAACTTTTTGGGGGGGTGTGTGCGGGTGAGGTGATGAAGACGAATGGCAAACTTGCTGTTCCTTATTTCTAGCTGCTAAAATGAGTGTTTCCAAAAAGAACCCTTTAGGTTGCTTCAGGCTGGCTCCTTTCCGTCAGCTGCCACTGCCTTGTCCTGGGCGGACAGATTGGGTGCCGCGATGAAGACAGTTCTAGGATGACGCTAGCTCTTACGAAACGTCAAATATATACGTACCAGGCTGGTTTCTTCTAGTCTCTTGATGAGTAGGTAAAGAAATAGCATATGCCATTCCATGTGCTTGAAGCACAACTTTGCCTGGGAATAGAAAGCAAGGCTCCTCGGGGGAGGAAAAAAAACACCCCAACCATAAAAGCAACCCATTGATTTGTGCATGCTCTGCCAGGAAATGAAGAAATAACCCTGGGCAGGAGCTGCTACGTGAGGCACTGCCTGCAGTAGTTTAAGAGCCTTTGAAGAGGTCTGAGAGTCACGGTGGGGAGAGGCGGCTGCTGCTGGTGTGGGACCCCTGCCGCCGAGGATCCCTTGGGGAGGGGGTGCCCAGGCAGAGCAGGAGACGCACGTGGAGCTCCAGCGGCCGCTGCCGCCTCCCCCTCAGCCCTGGCGTCTGGCGAAGGCGGAAGAATCTCATGCGTTCTGGGGAAGGTACTTTGGTGTGCAAAGAAGTTCTCAGTGTTCGCAGCACTGGGCAGTTTAGCAAAGACTTAGCCGTGTCTCTGCAGTGGCTCATCGTCTTCCTGCCTCTCCTTGGATGTTCCTCCTCACAGAATCACCTGTCCACAGTGTGTGTGTTGGGGCTGGCTCTCGTGAGCAGGGAAGAGTAAGGCAGTACTTGTATTAATGTTTTCTGCGTGTGAAGAAATGAGGAGACAGACTGGTGTATGTAATTCAGCGTACAAGTGGAAGTGCAAGGGGAGAAGCACGTGGAATAAACTCCAACTGAGCCGGCTTTGTTTCGGGACGATGCAGCTGCTCTGCTGCAGGTAGCTGCATGGATTCGCCTGGTCAGAGCCTGCACGATTTGCTTTTCTCGTGACATACAGCGTCCCTCCTTTGAAGGAAAACGCACCATTAGAAGAGCGCAGCTGTTCCCACCAATCTTGGGAGCAGAGGTGCTCGTAGCCCAAAGTTGGGAAGAGCTGCGTTTAGTTTGGATGGCTTAATAACAGCCTGACTAATGAATAGTAGAGTTTAAACATTGTGGGGTGGGAGGGAGGAGTTTTTGTCTGACTTCTCATTGTGTTGCTGAAAAAATAAGTTTTAGTGCTCCGTAGTTTGTCAGAAGTCTGCTTTGTCTTCCTCCCCTCTGCCGCTGTGTTTCTGGAATTAAATGAAGAAGCATGCTGAGGTATAATTTGAGAAAGTAACTGTATATCCTCAGAAGAGAACTAGGAGTTTTAAAGGTAGTGACAAAAATAACAGGCTGAGTAAATAGAAGAGCCCTCTGACATCTGTGGATTTGACAGAAAACAATGATATAGTTCTGTTGCAAATCACAGTTTTGGGAGTGAAGCAAGAATCGACTGCTTTGTAAATAGAAACAGCTGCAGAGTCGGTGAAATGCCTTATATCATGAAGGAGGAGTCAGAAATTGCTATTTACTGATTTATTAGGATGCGACATTTCGGCCTTTTCTTTGAAAGGACTTCCAGAACATCTCAGACTGCCTTCGGTGAGAGAGAGTGAAAGGAACAGCTTATTTTGATTATGGGAACTGAGTGGGGCTCAGCCCCGAGCGGAGCCACGAAAAAGACCCGAACCAAAATACGAATGCTTGCAGTTACCTTCTGCAGTCACTTACCGTGGGACCAGCGGGTTGGGCTGTGTGCTCGAGCAGTCGGGGGGCTCGGGCTTGGTTACCCTCAGCTGGGGTCAAGCAGGGCATGGTCCACAGGAGAGCTCAAGAATAACTTGAGCGTTGTCTGGACTTGTCGGTACATTTCTCTAAAACTAAATATGCCGCTCCTGTGAAGATGAAGCATTCTCTGGTAGTCTGGCTGTTTTTTGGGAGTGGGGGTCTCCTCTTGCATGTGGAAGAAGCGGTGAAGCACTGCTGAGGCTTTAGCTGGTAGGAGCTGGCGTGGCTGTGTGTTTTGATAGAGGAGTAACTTCTATCTCAGAAATACTGGATATGCGTTAGTAGAAAAAGATGTGACAGAGATTAGACACATTTTCTTAACGTTATTTTGCTGATCGATATAGGGAATGTGCAGCAATACTTTTCAGCCAGAAGTTATTGGTAACAAAGGTCCCTTCTGGACTTTGACAGCTTTTCCCCTTGCCTTGTGGAAAACAGAAATGGGACCCACCATCCAAAAGCTGTGTCCTAATGACTTTGTAGAGGAATTCAGCATGTGTATGGACAGTCACAGAATCACAGAATGGGCAGGGTTGGAAGGGACCTCTGAAGATCACCTAGTCCAACCTCCCTGCCGAGCAGGATCACCCACAGCACGTTGCGCAGGATGGCATCCAGGCGGGCTTTGAATATCTCCAGAGAAGGAGACTCCACCACCTCTCTGGGCAACCTGTTCCAGTGCTCTGTCACCCTCACAGTAAAGAAGTGCCCCCTCATGTTGAGCCGGAACCTCCTGTGTTTCAGTTTGTGCCCATTGCTTCTCGTTCTGTCGCTGGGCACAACTGAGAAGAGACCGGCTCCATCCTCTCGACACCCTCCCCTCAGATGTTTATGTACATTAATGAGGTCTCCCCTCAGTCTTCTCTTTTCCAGGCTAAACAGGCCCAGCTCTTTCAGCCTGTCCTCGTACGACAGGTGCTCCAGTCCTCTAATCATCTTAGTAGCCCTCCTCTGAACTCGCTCCAGTAGTCACTGGCTTATGCATTTAACTGTGGAGAAACATGCACTTAAGCCATGAAACAACATTCTTTGATGGGTCTGTGTAATTTATTTAACAAATAACTTCAGTTAATTCCTTTTGTACTCTGCTTTTATTGCCTAGCATCAAATGTGGTTTTTGCTCTTCTCTCAACTTAGATCATGGCAGGGGACCAAAGGCGGAATATGCTCCTAGCATGTAAGGTTATAAACTATTGATTGGAGAAAGTGGTGTGATGTGTAAGTTCTGAAGTGCTTTGTTGGAGTTTTCTTTTTTTAATTTATTGAACTACAACACTATCCTGGATGAACAAAAAAAGCACTCTGTGTGTGAATAAAAAACGGAGGAGATTTATTTGAATGCTTTATGAGATCAGGCTTGGTATAGGGCAAGACTTTTGGTTTCTACATAATTTTAATAGTTACAATATAATATATAATTATATTAAAAGAAGAGAATAAGTAAAGTAGTATTTAAATGCCAATAGACCAAGACCTTTTTATTCCCTCTTTCTAGGCTTTTACTTCTGTTATGACTTAATAATGAACAACAGCTATGGTCAGCATAAATCATTTCCAAAGAGTTCATTGCTCTCTCTCTCTTTTGGTTTCTACACGTACATCTTGTTCTTGGATGCAGCTTCTTGTGGAGTTTCATGGGAACACATTTTGTTAATGCAGTGCCTCTTTCTTGAGAAAAGACTGTGGAAGCTGAAAGTCTGGTAGCTTTCTTTTGAAGGTAGTTTTGCTGTCTGGGTGGTGGTGCGTAATCCTTCTGCTCTGGACGCTTTTCCTCTGTGCTCAGGAAATTTTCTCTTGGACCTAGCTGTAGTGCCCAATCTAGGGCTAGAGTTTGCTGATTTGATTTTTTTAAAATATAATTTAAATCTATTTTTAGCTAATTTAATGCACTGATCAGTAGGAATAGAGTCTATTAAACTTAGTCTAAGAGTTATTAGAGGTCACGGTACAGATGTGAAGTGTTCACTCCGGTGTTTCCACTCAAAAAATGCTTACATGCTGTATGATCTGTGCAGAGCAGTCTGTCTGGCAGGGTGTCAGATGAGGGCAGTGCCCAGGTACTGGTGGTCAAGGACACCGCTTGCTCCCATCACACTGAGGATGGGAGCAAACGCTCCAGGCTGCTGCAGGTTCCCATTGGCTTGGGGACGACGAGCCCTGTTGCATCCTCAGGACTCAGTGTTCCTTCTTTCTGCCTGGTGCCTCAGGAGAGGCTGCATTTCAGGGAGTTCCTCTGCATTTTTGCATCTGTTCTTGTCTTTTTTTTTTTTTGCACAATTTGAGTACTATTGTTTGAATATCAATCTAATTCAGAATGAAAGGACTCTTTAGGAAGAAACAACCAAAAAAAAAACCAGACAAACACCATGCTGGGTTTACTGGGCATTTGAGAGCTTATTAAGGCCATGGAGTACCATAGCTTCTGGAAGATTATGTTGCTATCTTGATAAGAGAAGTCAAGTATTGACTGTCATATCAGTTTGGAAGTGAGTTTTATACTGAACTGCACAACCAGCACTTCCAAAATTGAACAGAGGAAAGAGGAAGGAAAGGAAGGAAGAGCTCAAATGGGGTAGTTCCCACTGTCACAAGTCATACTGTGTTGTAAGGGTGGCTTTTTTTTTTGTTGTTAAAGGCCATTGAAACCTAATTGGAGTTCACTTTTTGCCCTGCCTTCTGAATGTCAGCAGAAGGTTCATTCCTGATTACAGGAATAAAATCATGAAATGAATGGAGTTTCTTTGCTATCCATAGCTTTTCTGAGGTTCTTTACAGACCTACTGTAGATGCCGGGCTCCTCACCTGGTGCTCTGTGCTGCTGCCCTGCCAAGCCCCTGCTTCCCTGATCTTTTTGCCCTAGTCAAGAGCAACTCGAAAAATGTTGATTAAAGATGCCGTTTTAGCAAATACACTCCGACTCTAATGAGACAGCTTCAAATGCCCAGGTGCCTCATACTGCTTTTTCTCCGGTTTGTGGGTGTTGGGAACTGATGGCATCCATTCGCGGCATGTTTCAACGTGGATGCTTTTCTTAGTCCTTTCTGATCCAAAGAAAACTAGATCCGTCAAGACATAGAGCTGTTGAGGTGCAGGGGAGGAGCAACAGCTGTGTCAGTTGTGGTGGTGTTACTTCAGTCCTACAGCAGAGTCTTTCTTTGAGTGACACCTCTTCAGAGATGGCCAAAATGCCTTTTTTATGCCAAAAAGATTAATGCACCGTCTGTATCTTTCTTCCATGTTCATGTGTGTGTGGCAGGAGAGAGCGTGAGATCTTGCCAGGAGGCCTCAGGACCGACTTCTCAGGGTCTTTATGTAGACCCTCCTCTACAGAAGTGGGGCAGGGACCTGAGAAGAACCGAATTTCAGATTTCTTTTTTTTTCCTGAAGCAGCTCTTCCAAAATGTTTTCATTTAGCCTGTAGTGAAGTAAGTGGTTCTAAAACTTAGGAAACTTGAAGTTAGTGAATTCCATGTGAATCGTGTGTTGTTGTTTGTGTTTGCTTTAGCAGGGGAAATAACTTCCATAGTAGGTCATCAAGGCTATTTGGCTTTCCTAATCTTTCTGAGCAAAAAAAATGTAAAAATAAAAATCCTGACTCTTCTTGGAGGCCTTCTCCTCTACCTGTAAGCTACTGGAGAGGATTTCCTGTCACTGTAGTAATAACCTCTTCTCAGCAGACAGTGTTGGATATTTAATCACTGTTTAAGGATAGTAGTTACTATGCTTACATAGTGACTAACAGTATTGGGTGTGTTCAGCTCCACAAAGAAAATAGTTATAACCAACCCTTTTTGATTAAAAAAAAAAAAAAAATCCTTGTAACTGACAGTCTCTAAATTCTCTTTGGTTTAAAAGATCACTTAATTTTGAGTGAGGCATGCAACACAGGGTGTGACGGAGCTCTTTGCATGTTGTAAGGTGCCATAATTGAGAAGAAGGGAAGCTGGGTTAATTTTTAAACATTTCTGCTTCCCTTAAGTGAGGATAGAGCGGTTAGCTGCTGGTCTCATGAAATAGGTGGCTTTTTAGGGTGATCACCCCTAGACTGTCTGCAGTTGGAGTTAAGTGGGAGTTGTGTTTCAGAGAAACTGAACTTCATGCCAGAAATACAGTGGGAAAAGTGAGGTCCTGTGGTCTGACCCATCTGAGTCATGTAGTAGGACAGTCTCGGTGGCTGTGTGTGCTGTCCTCACATGTCACACGCTGTAAGACAAACAGCCTCCAGAATAGACGGGCTGAATTAGAAGAATGTGTGCTGGACAGAAGCAAACTTTTTCCATCCGTCTCCTATGAGCACTAGTGCTGGTCTGCTACCAGTAGTGAAGCTGAGATACTTGTACTTCTCAATTTTAGCCTCCATGTTACAACCATAAAGTACGATAGCCTGCTCTCTGCCTGAGTGTCTAAACCTGCCTTTTGTATGCGCCTGGTTGGGCTGGCAGCATTTGGAGTTGAAAGAAGATGCAAACGTGTGTTGGAGTAACCACAGTTGAAATGTGTTATCCCGAGTCTGATGTGACGTATTCTGCTCTACCTAGGAAAGGTGCTGTGGCACATAGGAGCCAGGAGCTGGGAGGCTGGCATGGGAGATGATGACAGTGCAGAATGGCCAGCCAAGCTAACTTACAGCCAGGGTGGTTTCATAGTTGTTTGTGGCACTGGTTTGTTATCCATTGTCTTGTCTCTCTGAATGATTTGTGACTGAAAAAATAATATTTAAAAATAGATGTTGTGTTGAATTCCAAGTACAAGGATGATGATTGTTGAACATAACACAGTTAAAAATAATTACCCAAGTAAACTAAAAAGCCCCAAACCTTACTCTCTGAAAATCATACCTTCCATTCTTCCCAGCAGTTGCTCTATTTTGTGTGCACTGTTCCTCCTGTATCTTCATGTTTTTTCTTTTGGTCAGAGGAAGGCTGCCGTGACTGAGGCAGTGTGTGCCGCGTGGAGTGTACGGGGAAGACCGAAAGAGCTGGAGAGGCTTTCTTCCTTCCTGCCCTCATCCTGATACGAGAGAAGCGTGGGAGGACGAACAGGGCAGCGCTGGCTGCTGTGGGATGTGGAGTTGCGGCTCTGTCCCTGCCCTTGGCAGGGCAGTGTGACACCTGGGGACCTCCCTGCTCCTGCTTTTCAGGCAGCATCTCCTCTGTGCTGTGGACAGAAGGCAGTTTGATGGGATGGTCTAAAAATCCAGTGACACAGGTGGAGAAATAAATACTTTTACCATGCTGCACTCTGCTGCCTCTCTCTTCACCTGCCTGACCTGGCGGGCACCTGCAGGGAGGGGGAAAAAGCCACCCTTGAGGATTTAGCTGCTGCTGCAGTTATCTTCACAGGGAAATTCCAGCGAAGAGTGAGCTGTTTGCCGAGATGCCAGTGTGAATATTGCAGTAGAGAAAGCTTAGTGCAAAATGAGCTTAGGACAGCAACCATGTGGACCTAGACCAGAAGATATTTCAAGCACCTAATGAGAAAATCAAGGACCTGGAGCTTCCAGAGCCATTGGGTAGGGGAAGGGTCCTTAGCTGTCTGCAAAGAGCCTAGTTGTTCTAAGGCATCGTCCTCAAAACTTAATTGAATAGCTACAGTTTGCTGGTAAAGTGTGCTACCAGTTTGTTATGGCGTTGGTACAGAGACGCTGAGCAGCTGGAGGGAGCCTTGTCCCAGCTGCAGCCCGTGCAGCGTCCCTGTTCCTGTGTCATCTCAAGGACCTCGACTGTCAGGCACAATGACAAATGTGCAGGTGTCACTTTTTCCAAAACAGTCATAGGTGGGTGGGGGGAATTTGGGGTTGTGCCCATCTTTCCTGTAAGTGCCTCTTAATTAGAGCCCTCATGCTGACTTGTCACTCTTGAAATGCCTGTCCAAGTCTTCAAATGGTTTCAAACCACTGACCATCGCCTTAAGCACCAGGTAGGGGCGTAGAGCAAGATGTGACCTATTCCTTACGTATTGCGCAGCGAGAGGATGGGCCAGAAAGAATGTAAAGGGCTGGAGAACATTCAGGGCATTTCTTAATAAGTCAGGCACCAAAATCCAAGACATCCTGGGCAAAAAGTGTTTGTACATAGTTCTGCACTACAGAGGTACTGCTTGATGACTGTGTCCAAGACTTAAAGCCAAAAGAGGAGTTAAGAAGCTTGCCCATCTACTGAAGCTTGCATTGAGACATCACTACCAAAATTTGGTGCTGAAAAATGCTGGTCTAAGCTGAAGAGCAGACTTGCAGCAAGCTTTGATATTTTTCCCAGGAGAAAGACATTACAAGGTCATTAATCAAGAGCTAGGGAAAAGGAGCATTGGTCTACCTTTCTCTCCCAAAAGTAAAACAACTAAAACAAAATGTTGTGTTGCTGGCATTAGCAATCATCTGGCCACTGCTGCGGTTGGTGGTTGCGAGCGCTTAGCGTTATCATGATAAACAGCCCTTGTATTGCAGGGGTGGCTGGCCTGCGTGCAAGATCAGTTCCGATAAATTTTTGAACAGAAACCCAATGCAGCAAAGAGGGGTTTCGTTGTTGTAGTTGTTTGTCCCAGATGAGATAACGATCCTGAAGTTCCTGTCAGTGTCAGACTCCAAATAACTGAGATGTCTAGAAAGAAGAGGACCTTAGGGTTGCATATAGAGGGGCATTATGTCAACACACAGATAACTGTGGATCCTTTTGACAAGAAAATAGAGTCTGTGTTTGACACAAGGAAACGAGGGGGATGTGTTTGGAGAGCTGCTTCCTGGGCTGGCCTGGTCGTGGTCAGTGAGCGCTGAGCTCTGGTGCAGAACACACGCGGTACAGAGCTTGTTAGCTTGGGCATGGTGCTCTTGCGTCTGGCACTGAGCTGGCACATGTGCTCGTAGGTGCGTTATGCGGGGTCATCCTGGTCAAGTGCCTCCTGGCTTTATGATCTCTGTGATGTGGTCAGTCATGTGAAGTGCACAACTTGGCATGCTGTAGTTGGTGCAATTGAGGTCTGACTCTTGGTGACTTGCTGGGTGAGGTTGCTGTTGTCTGGGGCTCCTAAATTCCCACAGGAATCACATGCTAGTGTGTGTTGCATCAGTCAGTGCAGCTGAGGAAGGTACCAGCCCTGCAGAGGAATGTGCGAGTGGAACGTCTGCTCCAGGGCACTCTCCTGTTTCAGTCACTCCTGATTTTTGCAGCTTCGTGCAAACAAAGAAACTTCAGCGTTTCTTTTGAAACTGTCAGGGATAACTCTAGCATGTAATTGCCTCTTCTGAGGCAGAATAAATTTTCTTCAACAGGAGTTGGGGTGGAAGAGGCACATGTAATACCTAGCGGATCCCATGGTTTCTGGCTTTATAAAAAGAAAACATTCAACCTCAATGTATTTGTTTTCTTCTGGGTAAAATATCACATGGGGTGTAGTGGTTTCTTTTGTCTGTTGAGTGGACACAATGCCTTTAGCACTGAAGAAGCTAGCATGAAAGCAGTGATGGGTCCTAGAAACCTTGGTCTATTGTAAACGTGTCAGACATGCTCTTGTTCTGTCTTCTTCCAGTATGAGGTTGAAGAAGTCCAGGGCTGTTCTATTCATCTTTAAAGGATTCAGTGGCCTTTTTCAGTGGCCTAAATCACCTTTTTTCTTATGGATTTGGGTCCTTATGTCCACTAAACTGACACTTTTTTTTTCCCCTTTATACAAAAATGCACACAATTGTTTTTTTTCCCTCCTAGCGATTGGAGGACAGAAGGCAGAAAAAGGGGTTTTGTTCCTTGCAAGACATTATGTCTGCCTGGTATTCCCACTTGCAATAAGGCTCCTTTCATGCTGTTCCAGCACTCTGAAAGACCCTTAACTCACTATCCTATTAAGAAGCTCTTGCGCTGCCAGAAAAACGTAAAGAGGCTGTAGACGTTTGGGGCTCAACTCTCATCTACAGTACAATGAAGAAAAGGAAATAACACATTCTTGGCTGTCCTGAATTTAGCAGAGCCAAAAGGTTATCAGCTGACAGAGTTATGAGTTGTGATTATCACTACTTATGTTACTGGAAGTCTTTTTGAAAGCAACTGAATTAATTGTTTGATCATGGTGAGAATCTGTGGCTGTTGTGATGGATTTTAATCTGTGTCTATCTGGGATGCAGTGTTATAAGCGTGTGTGGGGGAAATAACGTGTGTGAATTGTGTGGGACTCTTCATCTGCTTTGTGTCAGTATTATGGTATACTTAGAGAATATATATTTTTTTCCCTTTTTCATCCTCTTCTCTTTGGATGAATAAATTGAACTCTGCTACAGTTTGAAATCTGCAAGGTATCATGATAGCCTTTTTCAGAGTCTGTCAAATAGTAAAATGTAATTTCAGTGAGAATTAGTATATGATATACAGTTTTTCCCTGCTATATAAGGTGGATATAGTTTGAGTTAAACATTTGTCTGCTTTTGTACACAACTATTCAATTAATGCACAAAACAGGGACAAAAAAAGAATTTTTGGTTAAATTACTATTTTAAATAATGCAGCTTTTGGCTATCTTAAGCAAGGGATACGGTTTTATTGCATACAAAATTATTTCCCTGACAGTCTTCAGACATCTTTTCTAACCCCCTGCTTTTTTCAGGACTTTGAGTGACGGGAGTAGAGCTGGGAAGCCTAGGTGAGTCAGCCAGGTCACGTCTTCCAAAGTCATCCAGCTCATTACAAATAATCATCTACTGTTTATTTAAATATATAACTTACTGCTATACAATTCCTGTGCAAAAAAAGTGCTCTGTAGTTTTTGCAAAATAAGGGGAAGCAGCTTTAATTGCATCTCTATAGCAAAGGGTTGTGCATTAATACAAGGTGAGTGATTTTTCTTTGCTAAAAACTTAAGAAGAGCTTATCCAGTGACTATAATTTCTCTTCCATAATAAGCAGAACTAATTAAACAAGTCCTCTCAGCTTTATGTAGTTTCTTAAAATTCTATTTCAAATTTCCTTCTGTAGAATAAACAACTAAATTCAATATGAATAACCACATTTAATTTTGAAAAAGATAATTTATTTTAAATTCGTGTGTAAGTAAGAATGTATATATGCAAGAATGACCACTTTTAAAACGGCAACCTCAGGGAAAATATGTTTATCTAATGTAAAGCTAGGTGAAATAATACTGGGAAATTACCAATTCGACCTTGACTTCTTTTGATTTTTTTCTCTAAAATGACGTTTACCTATTGACCATGGACGAAAAGGTAAAGAAAATGGCGTCTGATCTTACATTTTTCCTCTATGATTACTCCAGTCTCCCAGACTCTGTGTTAGTATAAAACAAACCCACCCGTTCCCAAACTTATTTTAGCTTTGAGCTGATGCGTGCGTAGTTCTTGACCTGGTGATCAGCTGTGGAGGATGTAGATGGCTATTTTTGCCTTGTTGAGCTTCCATGTTTAGCTGTGATGTGATACTCTAAGCTCACATGATGGTCTTCTGGTGGTTTAGTTAGTACTTGAGGGATTCTTGATGTACAGGGTAGTTGCCTTTCCCTCTGTCCCTTTGCAAATATTCATATGGATGCTCACTCTGACAGGAATTTTTCATGTCTGCTTTTGATTCATTGGTGGGTAAAAGTGTGGAAGCAGTAGCTATCCTGTGCCAAGTGGAGCTTTATGTATGCTCCATCTCCAAGGAAAAATTCAACATTCCTGCTTCACTCTGGGTAGCTAAATAACTTGGCATAAAAGTGCCCTGGGCTGGCCAACATCATTTGCTTTTTATTTTAACCCTTCCTGCCTTGCAGTGGGACTTTGCTGAGTTCTCAGAAAGATTCATAGAACCTGATCTTGCATTTCCATCCTAGGGAGGAGCATTAGTGCAGTGAGGTAAGCATGGACGTGGCCACGTGGCTACAGAATAGAGTATTGCCTTACGGCAGTTATTCAAGAATATCTGTGAATATTTGTATGGTGAATTAACACCATGGCATGGAAGAGGTTTGGCAGACCATTTTTCAGGATCTTGCAAGCTGCTCCATGCAAAGTTAGTGGTTTCTTTGCAAAAGCACATATTTTAAGAAAAGAAAAAAAACCACACACATATAAAATATACTGAATAAGGACATCTAGAGTTGAATCTGGCAATGTTGGATTCTGCAAAGGCATCTTGTGTTATGGATTGCCATTTAGTGTTGGATCTTCGGTTTCTAAGCTGCTTATGCAGGGGAAGAGCTTTGTACCTTCTCCTGTGGATATCTGTTTTGCTGAAATTCAAGTAGTCATATTGTAGACTCTTTAAAATAAAAGCATTTTTTAGAAGTTTTTCATAAATTGCAAGGTGGTCTCAGCTGTGATCAACATCCTTTGTTCTGTTCTGAGTTGGTGGTGGTATTAACGTGCTGGAGAAGGAGCAGTTCTCTCTTTCCAGTTAAAGTGAAATTCTTCATTTTATGGAGAGATTCCTCACTTCCTTCCCTTAATTTTTTCAAGCTGACTTTCTTCTTCGAATGGCCTTGTTCTTCCGTGGCAACCTGCCCAGACTGAGGGGAGCCTGTGTGAGGGGTGAGGGAGAATTCACTTCCAAGAATAAAGCTTGGCAAATCTAGAACTGCGGTGGAGATCATAAAAGTCAGGAGAACAGGGCTGGCTGTTTCAAAAAACAGAACAAGATCCGCCCCCCCGCCATGATTTACAGCGACTGCGGTGTTGCCGGGCGGAATGCCTGGATTCAGCGACCGGTGAGCAGCTCCGGTAAGCGCGTGCCTCTTGCTGTGGGCGAGTCACGCGTGGCCCCGCTGCTCCTCTGCACCTGCCGGGGATGCCAAGGCGAGGGCCGGCAGCGGGCTCCACGGCCTGCCAGCTGGGCCATGTGAGGTGGAGGGAGAAGTTATCCGTGCGGATCTTCTGAGGTGGAACCTAGGCAATTAAAATTTGTGACAGAAGGTTAGGTAGGATGTTGTACCCTCTGCCAGTCGTTTCTTTGTTAGCGAGATCTATGCAAATATAACCCGGTCTGTTTAAAGTTTAACCTCAAGTGATGACTTCTCCACAGGCTTTCTAGTCTTCAAGGACCAGTGTTGATGCATAAAAATGGGGAGTAAGTGGAAATGCTTGAAAAGCTTCAGAAAACTCTTCCAACTTAAAAAGAACAATGGCTGAAGAAAATGCTCTTTCTACACCTAATATGTCAAGTGTTTGGTATGCAGCTGTGTCCAGCAGATACTGAATGGACAACGCAACTGGCTGATAGAGGCTGTGTGGTTGTGTGTTTAAAATACCTATTAACAAGTTTGGATCTGCTTTCTCTTTTTAGGAACCATCTTGTTTTGCTTAATAGTTAAACCTGATCAAGATACTGTATTTTAGTATAGCTAGTTTTTTTTCCCCTTGTGTTTGTCCTTCTTCATCCTTCTCCTACAGTCTTTTTTCTCCTTTTTTTTCTCATAGTTTTTTTTCTGCTCATAAACGATAGCAATGAAGCAGCTGTGACTTTTCCATGTGTGTAGTTTACTTGAACTTGGTTTCCTGGGAACCAGTGGAATTTCTTGGACTACTGAATTGCTTTTCAAAACCTCCTGATTTCAGTTGGGTGCAATCTGTCAGTATAGCTGACCGCTTGCCATAGTTCATCTCTCTTATCAGTCTGAGGGCAGGTCTTTGGTTCCTTAGGTGAATGACCCAGTATACTTTGAAGGCTAAACCTTTTCTTGACTGTGTTCTTCAACCTATGCAGCTCTTAACATCTGAGCCTTCTTATCAAACTGATCTTTTTATCCTGGTAAGGGAGGGTGTTCTTTAGGATGCACATGTGACTGAAATTTGAAGTGCTGAAGATCTCTATGCTATAATTATAATTTTGGGACACTGTCTCACAGTGGTAGCTGTTGATTGTCAATGAACTGGTTTCTCTGTAGATGAGGCCTGCTTATTCTGCAGAACAGTGTTTACTTCTTCTCTCTTAATCAGAAGGGAAAGCTGTAAAATCAGTTTCCTCTGTGCCTCTTCTCTGTACTCGTGATTGTCACAGACCTTGGGCTTGACAGATGCATGTTCAGGTTATCCGTAACTCACATCTGAGTCTTTGTCCAGGGAGGTATCAAGAACATCCAGGAAGATCAGCCTTGATCTTTAGCACTGCAGCCTAGTTTTCCTTAAGAAAACAAACAAATCATAAAAGAGAACAAACAGAAAAAGCTTACCGTGACTTCCTGCTCCTGTCTGTTTTCCCACTGCAAATCTGGACTAAGCCTTCTATAATGGAAAGAGGGTAGATGTTTCAAAGATTGTGTTCCTATAACCTCTTTAATAAGCAGTACCTGGGTGTAGAAGAGTACCCTGGGATGGTAAATTTGAGAGAAAGGCAACAAAATTTCTAACTGGCAGAACTGGCCCCAGTAAAGTTCAAAATACAACATATGTTAGGCCAGGATAAGCGAAGTAATGTGCTGTGTTATACCCACTGAGGTTATCATAAGGCTAGGGGAATGGAGATGAGAGAGCTTCAGGGAAGAAAAGAGTGTTTCTGAAAAAACATGTTTCATGAATTTCAGCCCTCAGGGGAGCGACAGATTTTAAAAAGCTCTCATTCCTGCCCCTCCCCTGCATCAAAATGAATGGTAAAGTAACCAAAAACGTGTTTACATACCTTTGGTTTGGAGGTTTCTTCCTGATATATAAAAAAACACAACCACAGAATCAGTGTTTTTAAGTAATGGAGCAAGATGCAGTGGTTTGCAGTTGTTTTTTTGACATCATTTTGGTGTGCTTAAAGATAAGAGAGGTGTATGTAGGTGTATATACACACATGCACGTATGTATTTCCCTTCTGAGATTTCAGTTTGGAAATGGTGAAATTCCTGAGAAATTATGTGGTCCTTTCAAGTTAAGAATAATCATACAGCAGTGTGCAGATCTGAGATTTTTGTCAGAAGTCTGTCTGTAACAGGGTGTTTCCAGTTGTTTGCTTGAGTGGATGATAAGCTCTTCTGTTCCTACTAATGCACGTGTTGTCGGTGCTTTCTCTTGTCGCTCGGTGGGGTTTGAGTTCTTGCGACCTGTCTGTGCCTACAGGCCGAGAGCAGCTAGTGGCAGAGACAGCTTTTCCACCTTCTGCTCAAGTTGTCCCCAGCTAGCCAGGGTGACTTGGAGGCAGCCAGCAGCAGGAGATCAAATACATGCTCAGGAGCGTGCACGCTGCCTCATTGGCACAGCTGGACCAGCCTGAGGGGATGGATTTACCTCCTTGCCATGTCCAGGCTGTGCAGGGGGCGCCTGGGGATATAGGGGATGTGACTGTTGAAAACCTTGAATGATAACAATTAATGTGAACTTGGTGATTTTTAACTTTTTAAAAATCACCTGAAATTTGATACAAAGTTAGTGTACACAGTCCTGAGGTGTTTTTTCTTTTTTTCTTTTTTTTTTGGTACAACCTGCCTTTGGTCTTGAGTGGTAGCTTTCTAGTTCATGATGGAATTCTTTCTTCAAGAATGAAAGAATGCCAGGTGGAGAGTATGCATTCTCTTATTCACTTACTTTAAAAAGAAATGCCATAACTGTGTTGAAGTTAAATCTTCAGAGTCTCCAGAAAGAGGCTTATAAGGAGAGAGATTCAGAAAAGTGACAGACTGAGGATGTTCTTGCTGCTGAATGCTGTCCTGAATGCAGGATCCGACTTTCACATTGCAAGAGACTTTGTGTAGTAGGTACAGACAAGAGTGTGTCTTGGGCAAACAACTGTGGGATAGTATTTACTGCCACTCTTTTCCTGCTTTCCTTCCACCCCCACCTCCTTTCCTGGCCATCCAAAGTGAAGAGCAATCTCAACCACTTCACCTACACTTTTTACAGGTGTTGAGGTCAGCTACATTGCATGTTTGGTAAGGGTAGCTCCTGAGGTTTCCTGTGGGTGTCTGTATTGCCTGACATCCATTGGTTTCTCTTTTTATATGTGCATCATCTAGACTCTGGAGGCATGGGTAGGTTCACTGCTGCCTTCTGATTCTCTTGGAGAAAAGCTGGTATTTGATTTTCTGCTTGGTTCAAGATATACTACATCTCTTCTCGTGGTCAGGGTCTGAATGTGGAGAGTCCTAACTATATTTTCCTGTCCTTCTGTATGTTGCTATCTCCTTTCTTGTCCGTGTACTTTCTTGTTTGTGAGTGTGAAAGTTGTGGTTGAGTTGCTCAACTGAATAAGCAGGGATGAGGGGTGATTTCACGAACTTGCTAAAAAAAATCTTAGCTTCACTCTTAGCAAGAGGTCCACGTGCTGATGGGTGCCCTCTGCAGTTCTGGGGTGGCTGCACTAGGCTTGCTCCTGTGAGCTTGACTTGATTGAAATCAAAACTTGACTCAGCCTTTAAGCATCAGGTGTATAACTTGCTTGTGGTTCCTGTTTGTACGGTGTTGTAAGCTTACCACCTCTACCATGTGCTCAGCTTTTTAAACAAGAGAATTGCTTTGACTTTTTTCTTCCATTTCCTGCATACGTTCTTCGTAAATCCTAGTCAAAGGTCTCGCAATAACTTGTTAATGGAAACATGACACATGCAGTTGCTCTAGTCTGCCTAGCTTACACTTTCATAATGGATTTTGTATATAGACACAGGATTTGTATGTGCAGTGATCTGTCCCTTCCCCTCCTTTCTTGTCTATCAGTTGGTGCCGGTTGCACTGTTCATTGCCAGGAAGGGAGGACAGGCTGACTAGAGGGCTCTTCAGTGCTTAACTGGAAGGCGCTTGGAGGCTAGTGGCAGCTGTCTAGAAGATCTTCTGATGAAGGTGATCTTTGCAATACACATTTTCTCGCCTGCATGATGTAAAAAGACACTTGAGTTATTCTAAAACCATTTTGGAGAACATCTGTTCAAGCTTACTGCATGGAACACTTCTGTTGCATTTGTGTGAAGTTGTTGTGGATGAGATCACTACTTTGTACTTGCAGTGTTCACAAAACTTTTCTGATGTTATCCTGATGTGTAGTTTTCCTGACAATAAAGCACTTTTTGGCATGGAATTTAATATCCATGAAATTTGTTACAGATAATGAAGAATGCCTGTTGCAGCTGAGATGGATGGGAGCACTGAGTGGGAATTACTGTGATTACGGGCTACTACCAGCGTGCTGCAACTTCCAGGGTAGAGCAAGTTGAAGCAAATGAAATGGAAACTTCCTTATTCTTATTGTGGTTTTAGTCATGAAGTTTAATTACGAAGTTTGACCTTTTTTATCTTCAGAAAAAAACCTGGCTAGAGCTGTGGAGCTCCCAATTTCCCCGTATAATTTTTGTAAGCAGCAGGCTGGATTGGAAGTACTCACTGTCTGCTCAGTTTCCACCTCCCAAACCCTGCGTGGCTTTGAGATGGCTGCAGCTTGAACCTTCTTGCTTCCCAGGAGCAGCAGAAGCAGCCTGAATCTGACCATGCCTTGTATCTTCCCAAGCCTTAACAGATCTCTTGGCTCTTATGTTTTGTGACAGAAGATAGAATTCAGGTGAGGGAAAATGTACGAATAAACACTGTTACCTGCTCACAGGGTCTGTGATCTATCCTTGGGCTTAGTGGGGTGAGTGCGCTGTAGGATCGGCCATGGCCAGATGCTGTGGCTCAGAAGTGGCACATTAGGACTCCCCTCCTGTCATCACTGCTGCTCTGGCAGGACTTTTTAGCAGGCTTGGTGGTTGAAGCAGTGGTTCTAACATGCACAGCCTTTTTGGAAGCAGGCTGCTGCTGAGATTGGTTGGCTGAAGCAGTGGAACAGATGACAAGTAGGGTGCCATTGGTGGTTTTGGCTGGAGCTGGTTGTTGAGGGCGTAGAGATAATGGCTGTTATGCTGTAATGAGAGGAGGTCTGGATGTTCCCATAAATATTAGCAAACCTCTTGCTATCTACAGCTGGACACATACTCTTGTACTGTCCACCTCTTCCCTACCAAATATTGAAATACAGGGTTTGAAATGTGTTGGAGTGATTCCACCAAGTTCCCAGTGAAGGCAGCGAGGGCTGGGACAGGCCCTGGGCACTTCTCTGACCTCATTTCTTTGATGGATCTAAATTTGGGAGCTGGCAAAGGGGTTTGCAGCAGAGCTGTGCGTAGACAGAAACCTTGTGCCGGGGGTGCCTATGATTCCTGGTCTAGCTAGCTGCTGACATAGCATCACAGGGACATGTGCAAGTCAGGTTTGTTGTGACAATGTCCCCACCCTCACGTTTGCCCAGACCTGGCTTTGTTCCCTGGTGGGAGGAGTTCAGTGGTCCCACCTGGTGCTACCCTGGGGCACGTCCTGTGCTCTGCTGCTTCTCCGTGTCAGCTGCCTGCTCGTCTTCTCTGCAAGAGGCAAAGCCAGGGGACAGGCAGTAGTTAATTCCAGTGTTGACAGAGATTTTTGCACACTTCACTGGGACTGTGCTGGGATGCAATGAAGTGGCCTGCCTCATTGATTTTTTTTGTTTTTGACTCTCTTCAATGAGGGCATATTAACAGCTGTATAGCTCAGTGGTAGAACAAGGTAAGGATGATGAAGCTAGTCATGCTGGAATGGGAGGTACAAGGCTGTTACTGTAACAACGCCTGATGATCATGTGGGAGTGAGAAGAGTGAATGAACAATCTGTGATCTGCTTTGAGAGCTGATATTTTTTTTAAGCAACATTGAGGTTCTTCTTTGCAGAAGGAGTAGTTGAGTATATGGAGGCAAGTGGGGAGAAAGACAAGTGACGGAAAACAGCAGGATTGGAGGTTGTTAGTTGGATATAAAGGATTTAGGGTCAAAGCAGATTTCTAAAAACTGTTGAGTAATGTAGCTTTGTGTCTGTGGTCATT
The DNA here is from genome assembly GCA_013399475.1 of Chauna torquata. NCBI lineage: Eukaryota > Metazoa > Chordata > Aves > Anseriformes > Anhimidae > Chauna > Chauna torquata. The sequence continues at coordinate 411,661 of VXAL01011647.1, forward strand.
TGACTGCATTTACACCAGGGCTGCTTTCAGTGACCTAGGGACTTGCATACACTCGGTAGGACAAGTTTTACCAAAGGCAGGTAGTTACATAGGTGTAACTCAATTGTTTGTTTTTTAATGTTGTTAAGCAACATCACAACAAAGTTCTGAATTGCCACAAATGTAGCCAGCCTTCTCCTAAACTACCATACTTATCTTGCAGTCTAAGCTATAAAAGTCTTTATCGGGGGGATCCTTTTTCTCCCTGTTTATAAAGATCATATGTAATTGGGGGATTGATTTTTTTTTTTTTNTCTCCTGTGGCTGATCTGAAGTACTTTTGTGATTAGGAAGTGATTTTGAGGCAAACTTCTATAACAGGGAGTAGAATGTGTCACAGCTGACTAATTTTAATATGCAACACATGAAAAAGCACCTACAAGCAGATTAAAGAAAATGGAAAAAAAGGATTAATGTTGTCATGATATAAAGTTAAAAAAAAAAAAAGGTAAAGCAGCAATGAAATTTTAAAATGCTTCATTTATATAATTGTCAAACTAGGAATGAGAGAACTGTACGTAAGCAGTATAAAAGTTTATATGAAAGTATAAATCTGTGTGGGAATAGTGCGGTTACATATTATATTATGTAATGAACACCATCTAATGTCAGACTGAGTGTAGGTATGGTAGAGAACTGCTCAAATCTAGGGCGAGCTGAAGGCGGAGTAACAAAGAACCCGGAGGGTCTCACACTTGTATTTATGTTAGTTACTGTTGGCATACAACTTGTTTCGGTGTCTTGGTTTTTTCCGTTTTTCCTTATAGGTTGGTAGAACTCCAATACAAATAGAGGAGGAGGGAGAGACTGTGGAAAGTACATCTGTAAACAATCTTAATGCAACTTGCCTCAGTTTTAGCTTTGTTGGTTGAACATGGCTTTTGCCTGTATGCTGACAGTCTGTCAGAGAAAAATGAGATGTTTTTTGACAGCACCCTGTTGGCACTTGAGAATGAGAAGGTAGTAATAGACTAACCTTATGAGAACACCTACTCAGTACCTGGTAGCTGCAACAAAAGCACTTAAGATAGTAGAATAGAATAGACAAAGTAAAGAACAAATTGACAAACATGGTGTGCCACTTGGAGTGCTTTACTCTGCATGCTGGGGAGATTAAAAACGCCCATCAACTGAATGGAATGAGGGTCCTGAGCGTACAAGGCGGTACGCAGCATTTCAGAACAGTAATCATATCTGCTTTGGTGTAAAACCTCTCTTTAGAGTTACTTGTGTTGCATACTAATATACTCATAATTGTAAGTACAAATATACTCAGTATATATGTATTTTGAAATACATTAAAGCTGTCGGTGTAGAACTTCCTTTTTTTCCCCCTTTGAATTTAAAGGCTTCAGCTTTAAAATGTTTTTGTGTAAGTAATGTACAATTTTATGTAGCCTGTTTTAAGGTTGTTCCAGTCAACATATGGCTTTGTAACAAATCATGCAAAATGGGTAAGAGGGAGAATGAATAGCAGGAATGCTGATGTTCAGACTATTGATGAGAATGAGAATGTGTACCTGTTGTGGCTGCAAGTTTAAGGTGCGATGTTTCACTAACTGACCAATAACACGGTCAGTATAGCGTGTGCATCTTTCAGCCCTCAAAGTTATTTTAAATCAGGTAGTAAATGTATATTTTTGACATTGAGTATTTATGAGAGAATGTGGTGTTGCATCACAGCAATTCTGAAGCAAAACTGTATTTTGGGGCTTAATTTTTCAGGCTTGGGAATGTGTGTGATTTGCATGAGGAGAAACTTACGGTTCATGAAACTTTTGGTACCTGTGGCTGTATCTCAACTTCTTTAAGCTTTAAATTCAGCTAATGCTTGGTTGTGCTGGTGACAAAAGCCATACTGGTGACAGCAGTAGCTGTGTCCCAGCATCATTATACTTGAGAGGTGCGGGTGGAGTTTTTGAGAATGGTACTGAGTGATTGCAGGCTAACTCCTGCGTGGTAATGCTGGCTTTGCTTAGAAGGTTTCTGAGGGTTTTATTATGATTTCTTAGTGGGTGGTGGCATGTGGAGAAGAAAAGAATGCAATCCTTCTGTCCAGTGAAGCTTTGGTAATTACTCCTCCCTCCACACACTTGAGCTTGAATAGCTGAGCCCAGTGTTTTCTGTCTGACCTGACAGAAGCCTGCAAAGGATATGCACAGAGAGCTTGCTGGTAATTCTTGAAAACAAGTGAGGATGTAAACATGCAGCCTTTTGTTGGCTTGCAAAACTGAATCCCTTATTGTCCCTTAGCTGCTTGCCACTGCGTAGTCCTCTTCCCACCACATTTCTGCTGTTGGTGCAGTTTGTGTGAGCTTTCCCTAACTGGTGTCGAGCTAGGTGAGGTGTCCGCCAGCCCGGCTGCTGCTTAACCTCCTCAGCTGGTGTGTGGGATGGGCTGGTCCCTGGCCTCTGCTTGGGAGCCCGGGCAAGGGGCTTGAGGTGGTGCATTGTGTTTAGAAAGGATGTGCACCTATCCTCACCGCTGTTGGATCTCTGCCTGTGACTTTGTGTGTACAATAATTTTCAGAGAGGCTTTTTTGTTTATTCTTTTTCCCCCTCTAGGTAACAGTTTGTTTCATGTTTCACCCTCTTCTCCTTCCCTAGATGCACAGAAACGCTCTGCTAAGCTGAAGAGCTCTCCCTTGGAGAGCTTGAGTTCTGCTTCCATCGCCGTAAGAGAGCAGGCTGCTGGTGTTCCTTGCTTTGCTCTTTGCTCCCGTCGGAACAGCGCGGTGGCTGCGTGTTGCCACAGCTGCTGCGTGATGGCCCTCTGTAAAGTGACCTCGGCCATGGGCTAGCTTAACAACCTGTCATTTTGCAGGTTCCAAAAGGTTCGGTATTTAATGGAGGACGTGGTTCTACCTCACTGTTTTTCTTGCTGTGGTAATCGGGTGAGGGAGGGAAGAAAGAAGGCCATGAATTCTAAGTGGTTTTAATGATGCACTTCTAGTATCTGACAACTGTGGTGCAGCAACATTTATTTTTTTGTACGATCTTTGTACTGTGTTATACCAAGCAAAACATCTCATATTGGATTATCTATTGAAATGTACTCTCTGACTCTGTTTTAGTCTTGGCAACTGTAAGCAAGCAGTTTGCTCTTTGTAGTTGTTAAAAGGAGATTGGTGGCTGAAGGCTGTGAGCTTTTGGCACTGAGTGTCATTTAACTATTGGGACAAATCAGTAAGAGGTATAGCAAGTTTGCAGTTAGCTGGAGGCTTTAGGGAGGGTTGAACTGGGGCATATGTTTTGTGTGTGGTGGTGTATGTTTTTTTGTGGTAAAGGAGTCTTTTGTGAAAGGAAAGCCTTATATTGTGTGCGGTGTAGCTGTGCTGGCTCCTGCACGCACGGTGCAGCCTTCTCTCCCCGAGCCAAGTAGGTGTGCTGGTTTGTTTTTTTTTAAATTTACTCAGATAACAGGAGTGCTGTTTCAGAAAGAGGGATGCTTTCATTGGACCCTTGGCAGGAGACAGCTTTATCTTCTGGGGAGAGGAGAGCTCATCTGGAGATGTTTGTGCGGTAGTGTTAACTCTGGTCTGCAATTGCTGTCTTTATTCTTAAGAAGACTAAGTCTAGTAAGCACAAACAAGCCAAACTTCTCATATGAATTTGTCAAAACGGGCAAGGAGCTGCTTGCAGGAGGGCTATCCCTCCTGCCTGTGGTCACCCATATAACCGTAGTGAGCAGACTTCTTTTCACCTGTGGTGCCTCTGGTTTCTTACTGACTCGTAGCTTTCTGAACTAAGACAGCCTGTGTAGTTTAGGGAGCTCTCTACAATACTTCTGCTGTTCAAGGAAGGGCTGGAGGGGCTAGGGGCTCTTAATGGCTTTCTGCATTTCTGCAGATCCCTCCTTTCCTGCTTAACAAAACTCCCCATCCGCAGCGTGGTCGCTGTGGGAAGTCCGAAGTACTTCAGTAATGCTTGCTGCAGGAGACAGACCAGCTCTACAAAATGCTGTCCTTCTCTTTGCCCTGTGTGGCTTTTCTTTTTGGAAAAGGATGAATAAAATACATTGTTGCAAATGGGGAGGGAAGTAGACTGCCTGGGTGGGAGAAATGTAATGCTAATTTTAAAAAGATTGATAATAAATATGTATACTTCTGATAGCTCAGTGGCAATAGAAAAATGTAGTGTGCTCTAAATGGTATGATTGAAGAGTTAATGTTCTGCAGGGTGCAATCTGATCGCCCAAGTGTCGTTGCAGGGCATAAAACCAATAACCTTCTAGATGTTTGATGCTGCAGTTACTCGTGGCACTTTGCTAACCACCGTCCCCTCAATCATCACTATGGCCGTACTGCAGTGGAAAGGTGCCTGTGATAAATTTAAATGTTATCTCCTTTCCTTCATCCTCAGCAGTAGGAGATGGGGCAGCATGGTTTTGCTTTGAGGCTAAAGGCAGCATTAGCTGGTAGAGGCTTCCTTAGCTGAGGCCCAAAGGCTTTGACAAGCAGAGGGCCACAGGCTTGTGCTTGCTGCAGAAGGGCTCCCCAGGCTTCCTCCTGTGCCCTCCGCCCACCCTGAAGCAAACCTGGCACCTTAGCACAGCCCTGCCTGCTTTGCCTGGTGAGAGCTTGGTCGTGTTTGTAGAACAGTTCATTTGGAAGGGACCTTCAAAGATCTAGTCCAACCACCTGACCACCTCAGAGCTAACCAAAAATTAAAGCATACTATTGAGGGTGTTACCAAAATGTTCTCAAGCTGACAGGCATGGGACAGCTGTTCCTGCTGGCTTAGTAAGGTATGTTGCTGGTCAAAGTGCATGTATGTAGTGTGTGTGTGTGTATGTATGTTGCATCTAGTGCTTTTAGCCTTACGCATACACCCCATCCCATTTTGTGGTACCTGAAGTTAGAAGTTGGTTGGTGCTTTGCTGCTGTAGCTAGGGGAGCATTCCACGTTGGGTCTGTCTCCTCTACATATCAACCTATGGGCTTGGAGTACTCTTGTTTGCTCTCACACTGTTGATGGGACTGTTCTGCGAGTATTTTCTGTTGGTATGCACCTTGGCCAACATTTGTTATCAGAACTATGTTTAACTAATGTAGACCAGAATGGATACCTATGGAAGTCTGCTCAAAATTAAATTGACCCATGTAACTGCAATTATGAATAAAATCTTACAGGTTTGCCGTTCTTCTGATACACTGTTTTCAATCTAGAAAATGCAGGATGGTGGACACTTTTTAATGAAATTTCCTTATGAAATTCAGAAGAAAGTTTTGAGATGTTTCTGTTCTTGGAGGTGGAAACTGTCATTTACAAAAAGAGACACTGTGCCATGCCTGTGGCTGTGTCCAGTGCATGCACAGGGCTCCAGCTGAAATACAAATTGCACCCAAGCATACAAGCACTAAGCCATGTGTCTGTCTGGGATTGATCAGGGTTTGTTTTATAAAGGTACTTACAAAAGGGCAGGAACCGTTTTTCAGAAGGAGTGCTCAGCATTTTAAAAGAGAAGCAAAATGCAGAAGGCACCTATGCCTCCTGTTCGACCTGCTCTGGCTTCTCTGGTGCTGCTGGAAACGGAGGTGGCTCAGGATGTGTTGTGAAGGGGTGGTGCTGGTTGGGTTTCTTGGGTATGATTGCAATGTAAACAACACATCTGGCAGGCTAATGTGCTCCAGAAGTTTAAGCAGAGTTTACATTTGAAATGTTCCCTTCAGCGCCTGTACAAGAGAAAAGGGACACCCCACATTAAATATAAGAGTAACTAAAATTGTGGAGATTCTTGGAGGGTGTCACGCTTTATAATTCATGTTATTTTGTTCTGCAGGGTGAGCTAGTTGGTTGGTTGCAGCAGCCACATATGTGCTATTTCACAAGAGCCATACGTGCCAAGCCCGGTATTACTAAAACACTGCATGCTGGAAGTGTTTGGTATTGGAGCCATCTGTGTGAGCACTGTTATGGTATCAGTACGTTATCTGTACCCTGGTGCTCTAACAGCTGCAATACTCAAAACCACGTTCCTTTCCCACAGTAGTGAGGGCAGCACTAGTTCCTGTGCTGCTAATTCCCTCTTCAGAAAAATTCTTTATGCTGGCATGAACCTGCTGTGCGAAAGGGGGTTGCAACAGAGATGCTAAAAACTCTGTTATCCATCTGAAGTTGGTGTTGCTGTGGGTTTCCTGGGAGTAGAGGTTAAACTAATTACCAGTTTCCATCAAAATGCACTCGAAACATTACTTTGTGTTTAAGTTCTTGTCATTGCCTTTTCAGCATCCTTCTCTATAGCATTGTCCTATAAGCTCTATTATTTGCTTGCTGAAGATCCAGTGTTGGGTGGTCTGCTAATTCAAAACATGTTTGTCAGGCCAGTCAAAAAAAAAAAAAAGCCCGTCATGTTGTTGTGGTGAAATAAAACATCCTGAACAAAAATATGGGGTGTTAATATCACACAGCATGCAAAGTATTTAACTACAAGCTCATTATAGCAGTGTTAGGAGGGGTAGGGCTACAGAGGTAGCTCAGAAACCCTGCAGAAGAGTGCATTCCTTCTCTAGGAAGGAGAAAGCTCTTGGCTTGCATGTGACAGAAGGAAGGTGAAGGAGGAACTCTGTATCTCCTTGTTCTGCCCCAGAAGAAATCCTCTCGGTTGTGTTTTCTGTTTTTTTTTCTCCTCCCCTCCCTTCTCCATAAAACCAGCCTTTCTTTGCAGACTTTTCTGGAAGGGTGGAAGTTCAGAGAAGTGTTAACCAAGGCCTACTTGGAACAAAGCTGGAAGGGGGGAGGCAGTGAAAAAGAAGCCAATTTCCTCTTCTCCAAGTCAAGGCATTTGAGGCTCTTGGAAGGCGCCCAGAATCAGATGGCAAGGAAGAAATGGAAACCAATCTCATTCTAGGCAACTGTATTGCTTAAAGGGTTTTTTTGTAATCAAAGGATGTTGCCCTCTGCTCCCATTATTGCTTGCAACTGTGAACTTTAATTTGACTTTGAACCTGGTGCTGACTTTGTGCTGGGGTGGGATGGGATGGTGAAGTGGTCCTAGGTATTTCGGAGCTCACCTTCAAATGAATGGATGCAATTCTTCTTTTTCTTTCCTTTCCTCTTTTCCCACCTCTGTGTTTTCTGTCTTCCCCTTTCCTGCTGCATGGACTGAGCTATTGATATGTAGTATTTCCTGTACGAAATGTGGCATTCGGGCCTTCTCTTCTGCAAGGTCTGAGTTACCATCTAAGCTGCAGTCCTGAAAATTGTTAAAATAAACTTATCTTGTGATGAGCCTAGGCTTGTTCTCCTCCCTCTTGTAATATGTGGGTAAGCATAAAAGCATGTGATTTCTCCTTACTAGACTTTTACTTAGGCTTGACTCTTTCTGCTTCTTACTGTAGTTTCAGCTGGTCCATTTGGTCTTTTTTATCTTACATGACGATAAGAAGAGTAGGCAGACAGTCAGCTGCTGTTGAGCTACAATAGAGTCGGTGGTATGTACAAAATTTGATTACTGCTGTCAACACCAGAATGAATAAAAGAGCACATAATCTAGGCAGAGAGCTGCCTAGATGGCCTATTGAATTCAGTAATAGTAGGAATAGACTCGTAATGAATGAAGTGTTTTATGGATAGTGTGTGTGAGTGCATTGAAATCTTGAGTTTGTTTTTTAAAAAAATAAAAATCCTCTTTTGCCTTCTAAGATTACTTTGCCCAAAGCTCCCATTTCTTTTTTGCTTATCAGCTCTTGTGGTTAATGCATGGATTTCTCACCTAATCCTTCAGACTTTGGCAGAGGCAATAGCCTCACTTTTTAAAATTCAGCTTTAAAAAAAAAAAAAAAGTGCAGTCCTAAAGCTAACTTCTTTGCAGATAGGTTCTGATGTGAAAATAACATTAACAATTCTATCTCCATTTAGGCAAGAGGTTTTGTTTAAAATGGAGAAAAAAAAAACCAAAAAGCTCTTCCCCCCCATCCTCCCAATACTTTATTAAGGTAATAAATATTCTCAGAGTATGTTCTTATTGATATGTTGGATTTTTGGAATAAAACTTGCTGTTAGGTAAAAGCAATTTCTCTAATACATGGTATATAATTGGCAGTGGCAGGCAAAGCTCCAGAGTGCAGATTCTGTGGAAGCTTTCTGGTGAATTAATGGTTTCCCTCAAACCCTCTAATATATTAATGCTGAAGTTCAAAGAGCAGTGGAGGCTCTGAGAGCTGGATAGTGTTGGTCTAACTGCACTGGCTGACTGCACGCCTTTTCGTTATTGAGGAGTGGGAAACCTTGAAGTGTTGTAAAAATAGTCAACTCCTGAAACTCATGCATATCCTTCAGTCTTGGAAGTGCGTGACGGAGAAGGTCTTAATTTGGTATGGGCTTTGTCTGGGAGGAGGCAGGGCCTGTCTGCAGTAGGTGAGATGGGGTATTGGAGCGACAGGAGGGCTCTCCTTGGGCGTGCAGACCAGTCTCATCAGGACCTGTAGAACAGAGCTGAGGGGCTGTTGGTAATAATTCTGGCACGTGTGAGTAGCTGCCTGCTAACTGTCATTGTATGCCTGGTAGAATTGGTGTCTCTGTCTTGTGCTTTCGAAGTGCTTTGCACAGTAAGGTTTTGATTTGTATTTGCAATGGCAAAATAAATGATTCCTATTTTAGAAACAAAATAGAAATGCTAATTTTAACTTTATTACCTTTTCATGTTGCTCTTGGTTGCATGGTCCACAGAAATGTTTGGATATGAAAGTCTGATTTAGGCCCATGAATGTATGATTGTCTTTATCGATGGAAACAAAACTTTTTTTGTGTGCATTTTTCTGTCTTCAACTTCGACGAATTCTTACAATTGGAGGGGAAGAGGAAAAAAACAAAAACAAGAAACAAACAACCCTACGCCCACAAAACAAAGTGAGACTGATTCCAGCCCCCAGTAAACTTAGAAAAGTATTGATTTTATTTATTTACTTATATTTTCCTCCTCTATCCCCCAGTAGTGTTTGTCAGGTATGTGACACAGTGAACTGTTCCAACTGAATTCTAATTAAGAGATAAAAGCTGCATTTAGAGCAGTTGTCATAGCATAATACACCAGTACAGGCAAATCAAGTAGCATCTGTCTTTCTGCTGCTGAAACCAATTCCTCTGTCTACTGCTCTTCTCTGATTGTAATGCCTGTACTTCTATGTTATATTTAATCTTCTGTTGCATTACTTTTCTTGACTATTGGAATTCTGTACAGCTTAATATCCTAAAACATATAGTTTGGAATCACAAGTCTTTCAAAACTACAGAATTAAAAGTCCTCTCCATCTGATTATAAAGTTGACAACAGGATGTTGAAGGTCGAGGGATTAGGTTCCCCTTCCGTACCAATGGTAAACACAGTTTAAAGGTCCATTGTAAAATAACTCCGATGCTATCGTAGCCTTATATTATTAACCTCCTGCTTTCCTAGGCTGTGGTCTGTATTGTTTGGAATTACTGCACAGTGGAAACTGCATACCTAATCAGAGTTTGTGATTCTTGCGTTGAAAGGAGGTTTATTTGTGGAACTTCTTAACGCTGGAGTCTTGCGGTTAAAATTTTCTGGTGTTCTCTCTAAGTACTGTTAAATGACGTGGCTGCTCACCTTCCAGACTGGCTCTGGTTTCACATTCTGTCAAGCATGTGGAAAAAGTGTTATGGTAACTTTGCAAGCTTTTTGCAAAGTAAATGCTAAAACTATTTAGGATTCTTAAAATAAATACGGTATTTGACCAGACAGTTTGATTTGACAGAAGAGGAAAATTGCCCCCACCTTTCCTGTTTTCTGAACGTGGGGTGTATACTTGCCAGTGCTTGAAAGCTTGAGTGTTCTTCTATTTTCATAAGGAATAGCAAAGCAGTGTGTTCATCTGTTTTTGAAGAGAAAAATCTTAATTCGCTCAAAACTTTTTACTTGTTTATACGCAGTTTTAAAAAGGTTTGTTTCCTGAATAGTTTGTCAGTCACAGTGTGGCTCAATGTGTCAAACCCTCTGAGGAAAACCAATGCTTCCCTCCCCCTCAAATCCCGGCATGCAGTTCTTGCACGGGTATTAGTGTGCACTTCCTCTCCATCTTCACTTTCCTGTTTTTCAAAGAGTGAGCTTGATCATGAGTGTTCAAACAGCCAAAAAAGTTGCATGGAAAAAGTACAAGGTTTCTGTGCCTTGGGACGCTGACACACAGACCTGTTGTTCTCTGCTGGGTGAGTGTATGCTTAAATCTATTTTCAAGGCTGTAGTGGATGAAAGGATCCAGCCATGTGGGTCTGTTCTTATCTTCTACACAAGCTACTTTTACTGACTTCATTCAAGCTTGCTGAATCTAACAGGAGCAGGTAGTCGAAGGCATGGCAGGAAACAGTCCAAGGGAAAGACTGTTTACGGTCTGTCTTGTTTTTGTGGTGCTGCTGTACAGCAAGTGCTGTAAGAACTGTGGCTGCTCAACACCTACTGCTGCACGACATGCTTTGTGATGCTCGTCATGGCTTTCCCTTTCACTTGTAAGACGCTAAGTTTTTCATGATGTAAGTTTTATTGCAGTTCTCTACTTGATAGACTTAATACCCCCACTTTCCTTAACCTACATGTTGCTATGGTGATTTTAGTATTCAATTGTATTTTTATTCTCCATAGTTCTTCTTACTGTGTTTTCTGGGAATTTGATGCTACATGTTTATAACAGTTCCTTCAACCCTATTTTTTTTAATTTTGGTGATATTTCCAGTGATCAATATTTCCTGTTATTTGGAAAGAATATTTTTTTTGGGGGGGGACTTTGGAGGAGAAGAAATTGGGGATGTATCCCTTTCCTTTTCTTTCTGCCATCCTGCTTTCAGGCAGGATGAGGAATGGGGAATATGCTTTTTAGATGCAGTAATTGAGAGATGGGAGCTGATTATTTTGTGGATCAGTGTCAGAACTTTGCTGATATAGAACTGACCGATCCACAGAGAACTTAATCCGTTTCATGTGACTTGACTTCTGGTGTGGTACGTATATTTGTATAAAAGCTGGAGTCTGAATATGCCTTTTTATAGCAAGTAAAGAAAACTGTCTTAAGATGTAGTGGCAGAATAGCTAACTTTATATAAATAAAATGATGGGCTGTGACTCTCTGGTCTTGTGCGCTTGCCTTTAGAACAATGGAGCGTGTTTGGATATATGCCAGTTGAGTTGAGATCAGAAACTTTTCCCTCCTGGCCCAATCCTAACTCTCTTAGAACTGTTGAAAATGTCGAGAAAGCTCCGTAACTTGAGTGGAGTTGCTTTTGACAGTGACTCTGGAGAGTTCATTACATTACAGGTCAGAGAGATCTGGTGCTCTTCAAAATCTGCATGTATTCAACCTGCGAATGAGTTACAAATTTAGCTGCATACTTTTGTGTGCTGATAAGATCCAACGATGTTTGTGTGCATGTGGATGATGTCGGTGATGGTGCCTGTCCTAACTGGGGCTAGGCTAGTATGTAAAACTCTTAGTTAAGAGGCAGCTACTTGTTTGTTCATGTGCTTTACACGCTTGAGCAGGCAGTGCTTAGTGACTGTTTCTTAAGGCCAGTGTAACTCCCTATGAGCTGAGAGCCCCCTGTTTTTAAAAGCATATATGTCATGGCTCATGTATTGCAATTATATATGCTTTTTTAATCAAGCAGCACATTTTTTTTCTAAGAAATTCCCTGCACTGTAATGTTCTGAACTTTTCATAAAGCGTAGAACTGTAGACTTGCTTTCTGGGAGAGTGACATTTTCAAATTCAGGCATCTGTTCGCTCTCCAACACTTGTTTTCACTACGTATTTGGAGGCTTTGATGGACTTGTGACTTTGGACAATTGAGTTAAAAATGAACAGAGAAGAGAGCAAAAGATCTGAGGGGAAAAAAAAAGTGAGAGGCATGGAAGCAAAAACTGGAGAAGGAAAAACTGAAAGTAAAGAATAAAATCTCAGCATGGGGTGGTGGAGGGGAGAAGCCTTTCTCCAATTAAGAGAAGACAGAATTTTTAATGAAGCAGTACTAAAAATATATTCAAGCAGTAACTGTGTCTTCACATCCGTCGATGTTCACGTAAATCCAGAATGTAAACAACGGAGACTTTTTGAGAAGTTTAGGAAACACCTTGTATGCAGCTCTGGAAGTTTTAGGGGTTATTTATTAGCCTGTTAATGTTGTTGTGTTGGCAGAGGTGCAGGCTTGGTCTTGTTCATTTGTTTGTTCAAATGCTACAGATTTCCTGAACAGCAAGAAACGTGGCTGGGTGGGAATTGGTGGGGGCTGAGCGCAGGGAGGTTGAAGCTTGTAGCTGGTAAAGTGTGTGAAAGTAAATGAGTGAGTTCAGGTGAAGCCTAAATGGATAAGACTTCTCTGTCCTCTGAAGTCTGAAGAGCACTGAATAAGGCAGGGGGAGCCTTCCCCCCTGCCCCCAAACTGATGCAGTTAAGAAAGATTTTCATTTCTTCAAGTACCCTTGAACCTGCTTTGGTTTCTTAATTGCGTGGCCAGTATCAACAACTAACTGCAGTTCTTCTGTCCCCTTATTTATGTAAGAGTTGCTTGTCCAAGCTGAGATTGTCATTTGCCCTTGTCCTGCACGTAGGTGTGAATTACTCCATCCTGGAATTTGTCAAAATTTGAAGTACTTTTGGTGTGGGCTCTTTTTTGAAAATGGTACTAAATGCTTTGGAGAACAGTGCAGGAAAGCCTGTAGTGAAAATTATAGCATCAGCTCTTCAAAATGAGCATGTTAAGTTAAAGATTGGTATATGGCCTGAAACATACTAAATTTTAATTCAGCTCATGTAGTGGGATGTCCTTATTTATAAAGGTCTTGAAAGTTCTCAGGTCAATGCTAGGATCACGGTGGCACTGGTGGGCTGCGTGGTGCCTTGCTGTGGCCAAAGCTGGATTTTTATTTGAGGGGGGAAAAAAGAGAAGGGATCTCTTACTTTCTTCACCTGTTCAAGCAGATGGGCTCTCCTGTTCATTGCTGTCCCATGCCATGGGAAGGTATTTATGTTCTTCTTGGAGAACTTCTGAAACCATTCCAGGAAAACTATTGTGCTAAATTTATTTGTATATACATACCCTACCAGTGTAGCAGCATTTGATGTGATTCTTTTTTTAAAATTATCTTTTTTCCTACCTCAAGTGCCTCATTCTCTAGATGAATGGCGCTCTGCCACTTAAGGGGAAGGTTCCTTACCCTATATTAAGAAGGTAGAAAAAGTTGCCAATTGGGTGAAACCTTCTGAAAGGGATTGCCCTTTGGCACTGTTTCTGTAAAATGCAAACTCTTGAGGCCAATATAGCACTCTGCAGTAATTCAATAACCTGTGTTACTTAAACTTTTTTCATACTGTTGTCAACAGAAGTAAAAGAGATCAATTTACATTTTATTGTGTGAGCTAATGGTTGTTCAGCACAACCCCCCCCATTATTTTTTTTATATCAATGGGGAAATAACATCAATGACGTGACTGAGGTGTTTTGCAAAGTAGTAGAGTGTGTGTGTGTGTGTGTGTTTTAATCGTGCATTTTGCTTCTGTTAACGTTTGAGTATCCCTTCTTGCTCTCACAGCCTCCCTTTGGAAATCCTAGGAACACTAGATTACAAGTTAAAAGCTTCCTTTCAGGTGGGAAAGAATTTTATCTCTGTTCTCACAAGATATATGAACTGATAGCAGCTTGAAATTATTTTATCATGAGACCATAAGCTGTTACAATAGCAAAAATAATATTTACTGTATTGTTCATGTTACTGCGAGCAGTTATGAAGCCCTGGGTTGGTTAGTTTGCTTAGTAGAGCTGTACTGGAGGATCGGTTTCAAATTTATTTGAAATAACCCTGGCTTTTAAGCTCATGGAAACTGTGTATTTCTTTCTTGGCAGCAGGTAGTGATGAATGTGTTTTGAAATACAGCATAGTTTTAGATGAAATGCACGAGAACAGATAGTTTTCGTATTACATAGTTGCATTTTGAGTCTTCAGTGTGAAATGCTTTTAAGGCTCTGAAGGACTTTTTTTCAGCTCTCCTCTTCCTATGTATATTAAAGTACACACACATACTGAAAAAGTGGAAAATATTTTTCTATTTTCTTGTAGCCCAGTCACTTCTGTAAGCTGCAGGGGAGTTTTTTTGCTGTTGGATGTAGTCTGTACCCCTTTGCATTGTCCAATGCAGTAGTGGCTGTGACTCACTCTTGCCGTATGGAGAAACTATTCCTTCTCGCTAGTGCATAATCTGATGTTGGTTCACTTTTATGTTTTCACTCAAATGTTCTGACCCTTAACTGGAGGGCTCCATATGCTTCCTGTTCTGGTCCCTTGTGAATAGGGCAGGAATTGGCAGGAATATGGTCTGCTATGTGACCTAATTTGTATGGCGTCTGGGTGGAGTGCATTGTAATCGTCACCGAGCGAGTGGCTGAGAAAGTCAGTTGGAGTAATTCCCTCGCTGATCCTTCCAGCGGATAGAAAGCGGACTTGTTTTACTAGGGAAGGAGAGTCATTGTAGTCTGACACTTGTTACGTGCTGAGATGAATTTTTATCTGAGTGTTCGAAAGAGCAGCAAAGAAAATGGTTAAAGGGTTCTCTTCCAAAATTCGGAAGCAGGGGTGTGGTGGCCGAGTTCTGTGCTGTGTGGAGTGACAGTCCACAGCTTTCTGCTTGCGTCTGCCCGCATCAAACTTGGCATTCAGCAGTGGTCACTGATAACTTTATGTAGTGTTTGGCAGTTAGGAGAGCATTTGGTATCGCTTCTTCAGATGGCAGCAGGATGGTTGTAGCTGTGTTTCAGTAACTGTGGATTTCGTACTGCGTCTATGAAATATCTCCTTTTTATTGATATAAAATACTGTTCAGGCTTGTTCAAGTGTCCTGGGTGTGATTAACTTGAAATTAGGGCCTGAGAAGTGCTAACTTATAGTATGTAGATGCAATGTTACGTTTTATGCCTGGAATACAAAGTGGGCTGGGCACATACTGGAACTGTGACCATGTTAGGAAAAGATCACGTATTTCCTATTGTTCTGGTAAACTGTCTAAAGGGGGGAAATGTCAGTTTTTTAGCTGAGGCCAAATTCATAAAGAGATAACGTGTGTGGTGATCAGGCAGGTCCTGTCCCAGTCTGTCCCCTCTGGTGTTGGTGACTGGTCCGAGCCCAGCACTTCTAGGGGACTGACTCTGAGCTGCGTGTCCTTCCTTACAGTGATACTGCAAGACTACCTTCCTCAGGTAGGGAGAATCGTGCTGTGTTTTATGAGTTCGTGAAGTGGAGCCTGTAATACTTACTTTGTTTCTTTCAGATGTACAATTCTAGTCTAGGAAAAGTATAGGTCAATCACTTTCAGCTTCAGATTGTTTTAAAAGGTTCTTAGCTGGTTTAATGTGCTGCAACACACAATACTTTTAAAGCAATTCACAAAACACTCTGTGCACACTATTGAAATCTTCTGCCCCGAGCTCAGCTGTATTAAAATCAATATTTACTTGGCCTGTGTGACCAAGGTCTGTTTATATATAAGGAAAATATTAATTTCCACTGCTGCTTTTAAGGTAGCAAAGAGATAATAAAGTCTGTACTTTCTGAAAGTAAAGCAATAGATCCCTCTAAATAAAGGACTGATGAAGCTGTTATCCCTCATAGAGGCGGTCTCTATGCAAATTTTTGTCAAATTTCTGTCAGACGTACCACTCTAACAAGTTAGCTGCGGCTTCTCCACTTCTAACCCAAAAAGCAAATAAATAAGATTGTGGTATTTTTAGTAGCTGAAATATAAACCTAGGATTGAATATCTGAAAACTAATCTGTATAACTAAACATTCATTTTCTTTTCTCTGTTTTTCTATAATGTAGGTTTTGCTTTATAATTTTTTTGACCAAGTAACTTCCTACTATTTTTTGTTGTAGTTTTTCTTTCAATAAACGCTTTAAGTTTCAGCTTGTTTATGACAATGAGATTGGAGATGAAAAGCAGCAAATGCTGTCAGTTGATGTCTCACCATCATCCCCGTATCTGTTTTCTTAAAATCTCATGTCAGCATTCCTTATCTAATCTACAAGTAGCTTTTAAAAAAACAAAAAGTTCCATATGGGGGTTATACAGATAACTTTCCTGCGTGGACATGCCTCAACCTTTTGGTTAGCAAGCTTGAGTCTCCCACAATGACCAAGCTCATCTGACAGTTTAATAAAAATGAGATAAAATGTTATTGATGAACTTCAATATCAAATGGTGACTTATTGGTAGTGTACTTTGCTGTAGTAAACTAGCAGTAAATGTGCTATACAGTTAATAGAAGCAAGGTTTTTATTAACCCTGTAGACAGAGCTGATGATACCAAAGTTAGTGTTAGTGGCAAGAGTTGCAAGTGATAATACCAAGGCAGGATTAAACCATTGTAGTGCACCTCTTATATCTTTAGTTAGTCTGATGTAGTTCCATTCCTGTCTTTAGTATAATCAAGCAGTATATTTTTGAAAAATAATCAGTGTGCTATTCCCGTTTAAATGCACAGTGCCAATGTGTGATTGAGAATATTCTAGTTTTTAAGTAATTTATCCATCAGTGACTAAGGGGAAAAAATGTTCTTGTTCTAACCAAGTCTTCTTTACTGGTTTTGCAGTTGAAAGAGAAACCAAAATATTGCTGGCCAAGTAAGATACATAGTCCTTCTGTGATATTTCATTTTGGCAATGGATGAATATCAGAAAACAGTGCTGTTTAATTCATTGCTAAGATCGAATGATTTAGGTGAATGATAGTGTGCAAGAGTATAATGCACTTCTCTTGCATGTAGAAAATCCATTCCTTTTTAATTTCTGAGCAATAAAAATATCTTGAGTGGTATCGTCAAGAGGTGAGTTGCCATTATTTTATGGCCAGGTAAACTATCATGCTATCTTATCTGACATTCTTCCCTGAGATTTGGAGAAATATTTTTCCGTATAAATACCAGTAAGGATGCCTTACAGCAGTTGATGCTGTCTTTATTAACTGCAAAGCAGCTTTGTTGTTCCACTCTGCAGTGGGTTGACCTTGGCCAGCTGCCAGGTGCCCACCCAGCCGTGCTCTCACTCCCCCTTCTCAGCAGGACCGGGGGGAGGCAAAAAAGATGGAAGAGCTTGTGGGTTTAAATACGCACAGGGAGATGACTTGCCAATTACCATTGTGGACAAAGCGGACTTGACTTGAGGAAAATTAATTTCATTTATTGCAAATTAAAATAGAGTTGGATGGTGAGAAACAAACTAAAATGTCCTCTTCCTACCTCCCTACTTCTTCCCAGACTCTGCTTTGCTCCACTTCTGCCCTCCTGACTCTTCTACCCTCCAAGGAGTGCAGGGCAATGGGGAATGGAGGCTGGGGTCAGTCCACAGCAGCTCCTCTCTGCTGCTCCTTTCTCTTCATACTGTTCCCTGCTCCAGTAGGGGTTCCTCCGATGGGATGCAGTCCTTCAGGAAATTGCCACCCCACACTGTGTCTGGTGTGGGGTCCTCCCATGCAGGGGGACAGCCTGCTCCACCATGGTCCTCTACACAGGCTGCAGGGCAACTTCCGCTCTGGTGCCTGGAGCACGTTCTGCCCTCCTTCTTCACTGACCTTGGTGTCTGCAGGGCTGTTTCTTATGCTTCTTTCCTCATTCCTTTCTGTACCTTGCAGTGTTTTACCCTTTCTTAAATATATTTCCCAGGTGTACCACTGTGGTGGTGCCTGCTGGGCCCAGCCATGCCCTGTGGTGGGGCTGTTGGAGCTGGCTGTGTCCGACATGGGGCAGCCCGGCCTCTCCTCGCAGAGGAGCTAGGCAGCCCCCTGCCAGTGCCTGAGCACCTGCATCCCTGCCCATGCAATCCCTTCTCTTTAGGGATTATGGCTTGGCTTGCAGGTGTGAAGGACCTAAGTGTGGCTTGGATTTGACCTCTGACAGTAGGCTCGTTCTGCTGTGATGCAGGCCCAAAACAGCTTTTCCTCATGCCTGTAATAAGTACAGGGAATAAAATAATTTTTAGATGTTCAGCCTGTTGGCATAACAGATAATGATGGCTGTGCTCCTTCTAGGTAGATGAGAGCTGTCCTGGAAATGCATCTTCTTACATTTGAGTCGCAAGTGGAGTCTTGCTTTCTAAGGAGTTTCAGTAACTTTAAACAAACAAACAAAACCAAAACAAAACAAAAAACACCACCCTGTGGGAGCTGGTGTTGGCTGCTGGGTGGGAGCCCCAGGCACTGAACCCAGACCTCCCCATGGGGTGGTGTGGCCGAGCCAGGCCTCTGGGTGGGCAGGGGCTGTGTGTGGGCCCTGCTGGGTGCCCCTGGCTGGTGGGAGGAAGCTGGCCTGCAAGGGCATGGAAAACCCCTTTGTGCTCCCAAATGCCCCTGTCTTGCTCTGAGTTCAAAGGGGCCAGAGCTTGTTTTCGAATTTTAAATTACTACCGGTAGAGTTAAACTTTGAAACTGGTAAGGCCAATCGTCCAGGTTGTGATGTAGCAGCCTCAACTGTGGTGCACAGATGAAACTCTGTTTCTTTCCAAGTAAGACCCAAATGTTTGGGAATTACAGAGTAAATATTAAATGTGGGGACATACATGACTCCTAACCTTTTATTCCAGACCACTTTCAAGCTTGCAAGCAGAGCAGACATCTTGAGTGGGAGCTGAATAAGGCATGAAGAGAAATGTAGGGAGCATGAGTCCTGGGGCAGTGCCTCTAAACAGTGCCCGGGTCAGGTTATCAGAGGCTGGGTGCATCCAGGTGAAGTAAAGCAGAAGTCTCCTTTTCCACTTTAGGCATAGCTCCTGTGCAGCACAAAACAGGAGTTGTATTTTGTGTTGCTGCTTTTGCAGGCTCTTCGTTTTGATATAGTGTATATAGATGGGTGTGTGTGTGTAAAGCTTTTTGTGTCTGCTTTTGACTGACTCTGACCATTTCTGTTAAAAACAACTTTTTGATTAACAGAAACAGTGAATTTGTAAGCAGGCTGTGCTCATTTGGTCTATCTTGATGATAAAGTTTTTTAGGAGTTTTTCTTTCAATATATTGTGGGAATTGGAAGATTGGTGAAAAAGAAAAAGCTTGCTTATTTTAATTATGTCATTAAATAGAGTTGTTTTTTATTTGTGAGAAAAGCTGGCTTTTCTTGGCAGCTGCATACAGTCAACCCTCAGTGAGAGCATCAACTTAAATACCTGAGGTCCAAAAGTTTCCAGATAGTAAAAATGGGCTCTTGCTCTGAAATAAGTAGAACTGAAAATAATTCAAAATACGATTTAGCAAATATACTAATGCTGGTGGGGGAAAGGTTTGGCTGATACTTAATCTTTCCATGTACCTTCCTTTATGGTGTGTGATGCTAAAAACCAACGTAAACAAAACCTACTTCAAGGCAAGCAGACTTGTATTAAATATTTGCAGCATCTTGGAAACAGTAGTGATCAGCTGCTAAGCAGGTGAAACGTTCTGCTGTTCTGTTTAAGCACTATATTGTTATTTTTAACGGCATCAACTGAAATAGCTTGTAGGAGCAGTAAGACTGGTTTATGTCCAGCATATACAGAAGAAGCAGATGCTTTCTAGCCCCTTTTGCTGAAGTCCTGGTGTGGCATTCTTTATGCCTTCTCACTGCACTGTCTCTGGTCCTTACTGTGCAAAACTACATGCTTTGAAACTGGCCATTCCCAGAGAGATAGAGGGGTAAGTCAGGTCACAGTGACAGAACTTTCGTATTCAAATGATAGCACTGTCCTAGCAAATATCCTTGAACATCACACACTGGAGTCTTCAACTGGCAAATAATGAGCTATTTTTTTGACAGCATTAAGGTGCTCTTTATCTGTAAGGCAGGAGACCATTTGGCTAGCCTAAAAAAAAAAAAAAATCACTGTAGGCATTCAAAATAAAAACAGAAGGGCAAGCATATCCATTTGTGTACACAAATTATCAGTGTCTGGAGGGATTTTAGAAAAATAATTTTTTTCAGCAGTTCTGTAGTTTAGCATGCAGCCCTGCCTCAGCCGCTCATCCCAGTTCAATTACAAACTGGATGTTGCACTATGAATAAGTCTGGATCCACCATCTTTTTCATAGTGTAGTCCATGGGAGGACATTAAAGTTGATTCCAAAGTTGGTAAAAGTTCCTGTAAAATGGCTCAGACAGCATGGAAAGCAACAGGTTTTATGGGAGAAGTTTTATTGGCTTAGCAGTAACTCTTGAGAACTTCTGAGGCAACTAGATCATCTGATTTACTTGTTTTATTATTGATTGCTTTGCAGTAGAAGAGTGCTCTGTTTAATAAAGCATGGAAACTTTCTTTTCTCCATTTCTGTATATTTGTTATCCTATGATGTTTTTGTGCCAGCATAAGTGAATTATTGAGCATTTACCTTTGCAAGAAACACAAACCAAGTATATGGTGGAGGGAAGAGTTGAAACAAAGTTCCAAGTCAGTGACTTATATTGTCAAATAAATATTTTTAGGAGGAAAAACTCCCTGGTGTAGGTAAGTGATGTTTTTTTTTAAACTTTCCTCAAGTATGATATTGCTAATAGCTGGCTGTAGTGTTTTGTTTTCTTATGATCTCTAGGTTTCCTCCTTTTCAGTTATGTTGAAGTACTTCTTTGAAGTCCTTTGATAAATATCTTCAACTTCTCAGGCTTTTCTTTTGTTCACCTTTTTTCTGATAATATAATATTACATTTCTGTATTTATCTCTTAACTCTGTAAGATACTATGTCTTAATTTTTGTCTGTTCTGTTTCCATTTTATCCCCTCCCTAAATTCCTTTCTGCTGTTTTGTGGTTTGGAGACTGACATAATCCAGGAGGTAGATGATGAAGTTCTGTCATTGGGTTGGAGATGACATGAACATCATGTTTCATCCTTGCTCACTCTTAATGTTTTGTAATCCCCATCCTCCCCTCACCTGCCCCAGAATGAGTGTTCTCAAATGTTACTTTCTTATGTGGGTCTTTTTCACTCTGCTAAAGGTAGAGTTCATTCTGTTCTGGAAGATCCTTCCCCCCACCATAACGTTTGTGTACATGAGGTGCAAGTAGTATACACCCTGTCAGCTGGAATTGTGTCATCTTCTAATGCTCCCTTACTGATCCCAAATTACATCCTGCATTTGAAGGGTGAAAAGGCTGGTAGTCACCCTTCATTGCCGTTCCTTTCTTTCTATAGCCATGTGAAGACTAGAGGAATAATAGAGAAGCATTGTGATGTGAGTAGAAAGAGTGGAATAATGTGACTCTGATTATAGACAAGACTAAAGCTTCTAAGCTTTCATTTATTTAGTCTTTGGCAAGTTGTTATCTTTTTTCATTGTATACTTATCTCTGCAGGACTGCAGACAAACCTCTTGCATGTAGAGGGCTGTAATTAAATGTACCAAAATTCAAACTGGCATAATAGGTTGCTAAGTCAGCATTTAGGCACACTAATTCTTTTGAGAGCAAAATTCTTCACACATATTCCTTTTTCTAGCCTCCTCAGAGGTCTTCTCTTTGACACCCTGGTGATCCTTACTTTTCAATCTTTTCTTTCACTCAATTTTCACTTGTCATCTAAAACATTTGGGAGTTCTGTAACTGAATAAACAGAAGTTTGCAAAAGTGTTCTTGTGCAGCCAGTCATGCCAGTCCATAGTTAGACTGAAAGGATGCTGCAGGACAAAGCCAGGAAGCCATATTCCAGTCCATACTACCTTTTTAGCATTTCCAGAGCCCTCGTTAGCTGGGCCGTGTAATTTTGAGGAGGAATGATAGCAGCATTTAGTACCATAACCGTATAACAAAGGGAAGACTGTGTAACATCTGGCCACTTGAATTACCCTTCAAGAGAGTTTTTATTTGCAAACATACTGAACAGTGATAATGTTCCTTGTGCTGTTTGAGCAAGTAACAGGTAGGTGACTGATTATTCCAAGTGCCTTTGGTCCTGCTATGCCAACTCAGACTGAATGTGCAGTTGCAGAAATTCCTTCCTTGTGACTTTGATGTGGTAAGCTTCACGAATATTTGGGTTTTGTAAATGAACCCACTTCTGCCACAGGTTGGTCATATGTGTCAGCCGTGGACACTCTGAAATATGAGCAGCGAGTTGCAGCCTACTCTGCGATGTTTCAGACAGCTGTGTGCAAGAGTTTACACGCAATTCTGTACGTCGTTACTATTGTTTCCCATTTCCTTGCTCCTTTGCAGCTTAATAAGTCTAATTTCTTTTTCCTAATCTGTAGCTTTGCTTGTGTGCTGTGGTTAACAAAATATTCTAGCTTTCGAGAGTAGCCTTAGCACAGCAGTAGTGTGGAACATCAGAACTGGTGGGTGACATCAAATTGCAGGTCTTCAGATATGAAGATCTGCTCTGCAGTATGTGAATTATATCGTTGTGTTGTAGATGAAAAATGTATGTAGTGTTTTTTAAAAAACAACAACAACAAAAACCCAACCCAAAACCAAAAAACCCGAACACCAGAGTGATTTTGTGATTGCTTTATGGGACTGTTGCCGAAACTAACAAGCAGCTGAAGAAAAATCTTGGAATGGCTGTTTGATATTAAGACATTTAAGGTTTTCAACTGTATTCATATTATAATGGTTTAAGACGATATGGTAATGTGGAACAACTTAAGAGCTATGTAGGCGGAAAATGGAATCTAACTGAATTGCAGTCCTGATAACACTTAAGTGTCATAAGTATTTGGCAATTACTAAGCAGCCACATATTAGCTGACTTTTTGAACATCTCATGTCATATGTTCCTCTCTGCTTGTCTTATGAAGGCAGAAGTACTAACTATCCCCTGCCAATTTAGCTCATGTAATTTTTTCCCCAGTGCATGTATCTGTGCATCGCTGCAAATTCACATTGCTGTGAACTTTAGAGTGGGATTAAAAAAAAAAAGCTACAAATGAGCTAAAGTTGTAGAGTATTCCAGATTCACTACTGCCCTTGTGAGTTTAGGGAGGGGGAGAAACTGTGGTGAAAGGTGTATGCAACAGTCCTGCTGTTTAACTAAGGGCCAATATACCATGTGTTTAGTTGAGGTTCTCTGACCTGTTGCTGCTGTAAGACTGGGTAGAAAAAAGAGTAGGGCTGCTATAAGGCTCCTCTGTTTTATAAAATCAAGATGACAGTGTGTGGTGCTCTTGGAATTGATCAGGCTATAACTCAGAGTGCATCTGCAAATTAAAAAGTGAAACATGACAACTCTTCAGCAAATTTTAGGAATCAGCTTGTATTTAATTTTGTCCTGTGTGATGCAGAGATGTCTGACAGGAGTACTGAAATTACTGGTGGTAGGGTTTTTTTTAAAAAAAGCAGAATGTCTAAAATCTTCTGTCTTTTGCATCTCTAGAAAAGGATCTGAAATTGGGTTAGGTACTTTATAGATGCGTTCTGCCCTTTCTCCCCACTTATAGTTCATAGTATGCAAAACCAACAGTTTAAAGGCAGGTCATGTGTGGACTACGATGTCTTAAGATTAGCTGTGCTTTCTGTTTTGTAGTCACATTTCACCCTGTTTATGTGTCTTGTTCTTCTAATGTTTCAGAAATAATTTTCCTTTCACTACTTCCATTAACTTTCATAACCTGTAGACTGTGAAATGCATTTCTATTTTTTTCTTATTACTGAGCTTTGTGGTTTGCCATAGGTTAAGTGCATCATTTAATTGAGACTTTGGAATATGAAAATCTTGTAAATGTGTATGAAGTTAATTTGTTATAGTAGCTTTTTTATTCAGAGAAGTGCAGATGTGTTAAATAGAAAGCAACTCTCTCTCAACCCCATTGGGAAACCACATGAAAGTGGTTCTCTTTGCTTTGATAAAGAGCCAGTCCTTTTGCGTGCTTCTAGGACTGTCTCTCTGCTTTCTGTCTGTGTTCTCTCACTCCCTCATTTGCCCCTTCACTTCTGAGCAAATGAACATTAATCCAGACCCTTCACAACCTGCTCAAATACGTTGGAGCCATCCGGCTTTGCTTCACTAGAGCTGGTTGATGCCTGGGAGTGCTCTCATGGTCAGGTCTGATGGGCCTGACCTGCAGCTAGTTCCTGGCAGAGCCAGAGATGCGCAGATAAGGGGGCTCATAGCTAATCTGACTAGGACGTAATACTTAACTGTGCCTTTAAGTGCAGCTCTTGTTTTAGCTGTGCTTGTATCATGTATTTCTTTTGGGAGGTTTGCTGGAGATGCTTTTTCAGTACTCACTGTCTGTAGTAAGAAACGTTATTTGATGCTACTTGCAAATAATTTTTCTTTCTAGGGTGGAGTGAGGGTGGTGGTGGTGTGAAAGCTTCTGAAGAAATTCTCCCTTGCATTATGTGACTCAGAACTGGTCTTGCTGTCCTGTTTTTTTTTTTTCAGATTTTTTTTTTTAAAGTGCTGATCTTGTTTTTTAATCCAGTACTACACTGGAAAGGCATAAGTATTTTTATTGATTAAAATATCTTAGACCAAATGCGCTGCATTTTAAGATAAACCTTTGAATTGAAGAAATTATCATTTTATATTACATCAATGCTTTTGTCAGCTACAGAGGCTGTATTTTGTATTTTCCTTCTGCTCTGCTGTATAGCCTCCCTTTTTCACTGGCAGAAGGAGCTGATCTGCCATGTAGTAATAGTCTTCTCTTCAAAATAAATGAATTAAACCAGCAAAAGCTCTTTTTCCTCTACACAGCTCTGGCTGTGCCAGAGGTTTATTACTAGTGATGTACATAGTTGTTTTTTGTATACCAAGCGAATGTAGTGTTGCCACCAAAACTTAGCAGTGTATGTCAGTGCTTAGGTGCTGACTTACAACCATTGGTCATAAAAAAAAAACCTTTCATAGACTAAGCCTGACAATGTTTCTTCCTGTGTCGCAAGCTAGTTTTCATGTCAGGGGTCATTCAAAGACATAAAGATTGAAATTTTCTTAGGAAAAAATCCTTCCCTACAAGAATTCCGAAGTAGAGCTTAAATTGCTACCTAATTAGGTAGCAAAGTTGTACTGCAGGCCCGGTTTGAGAAGGTCTTGACGACTGTTACCAAAGTAGTCTCATAATAATCTTCTGTTGTCGGTTTGAACACTGAATGATGAAGTGTTTATGCTACTTGCATCTCTTCAAACCCCGCACTCCAACTCACTGTTCCTGTTGGATTTAGCTGGGGTGCTTAGGGAACAGAGCGGCTGGAAGGAGGGCTGTTCTGGGTGCAACAGAAGGTCTGCTTGGCCTGGCGTGGTACCTGTGGTAGTGTCCACAGCTAGGCACCGTCTGCTTATACGTCTTCCATAAGCAGATCTTCAGCAGTGCTTCCTTTAATATACCTTCCTTTCCAGTGGCTTGCAGTTCCGGAATCTCTTCAGCCATAAATTATATCCATCTTTTTGTGGACTCTTAATTCCACAAGCTTATCCCACTGCTTTTTTAGCTCAATTTGTATTAGTGCCCTCATTCGTCTTGCATTCACTGGTGCTTACTGTCATTAATTTCGGTACTCAATCTAGCAGTATTCAGGCTGCAAACTTCAGCCTCGCTGAGGCGCGGGCACCACCTGCTCTGCTGCTGGGACATTAACCTTTGGCAGCAGGTGAAAGAGAAGGCTGGGAACACCGAGCTCTTGAGTTGCGTCAGCTTGGCAACGGTTGCCCTGTGAATCCTGAGCCCACGTGGTGTGTGACTGCTTAAAACCGGGATGGTGTGTGAGAACCTTTCCAGAAAATGTGCCCAGGAGAGGATTACGCCTGTGAGCATAACCAATCTATTGAAGTTGTTGCTGGAGGCAGTGGTAATAATCTGATTTGTAATTGTCTGCTTTCATTAGGTGAGCTTGCTTTCTGTGTAGTCAGTTTCTGGGTAGGTAAAGGTGAAGTGTCTGTTCCAAATTTCACATGCCCTCACGAAGCCTTTTGATGTGTTAGTGACGTTACTCAAAATCCACATTATTACAGGTTTCATCGCAGCCCTCCTAAAAGCTGGACATTAAATAAAAGTACTGAGATTGGAATTACATACACATAATCCTTTACCTAAATAATTGGCTGCTGAAATTCCTTGGCTCAGGTTTTGCCAAAGCCTTGACAAGCTTTGAGCTTTAGTTTCTCCAATGTTCTGTTTCTGCATCTTCTCCAGTTTTGGGCACCACGCTTGGTGTGGTGTGTCCTACAGGAGCTTTCTGTAATGAAGTGAGAAGTCTTGTGTGGGCTCATGCTGATGATCAATGGCTTTCTTAGTTGCATAAATACTTATTTTAATTCATTCCAGTCAAATTCTGTTTGACAATTGCAGGATAAATACGTACTTCCAAAGCAGTTAATCAGGGAGGGGGTTCAACTTTGGAGGCTAATTAATGACTAAGCAAGGGAAGGAAACATGAATTTAATTAGGATGTAGGACTAGCAGTGCCTCAACCTACTGCTGGTCTGATCCCGTGACAAAGAAAAAAATTCTCACATTTGTCAGAAGGCATAAGAAGGGACCATTCATAATACTTGATTTCACTTTCTCTTTTATTCTTCCCTCATTAAGGTGTCTCACTAAACACATGAATTGGATAAGACATCTTTGTAACTGTGATGCTTCTTGTTTCTGGAGCAGGAATTGTAATTTCTTTACATACAGACTGTTCAAAGCTTTGCTTTGCATCACATTTTTCTGCGCAAAGGTTTCCTAATCCTCAGTGGTACAATACCACTTTTCCTTGGCCAGCAAAGGAATGTGGCTGGGAAATAAAATATTCAATTTATCTCAAGACATGGACGTGCCTTGTGCTTCATCTGCCTCAGTAGTACTGGGTAACAGTACAAAACACTTACTGTATTTTAGGTAGGTCGTGTGAAGATAGGAACAGGTTAACTTACAGTCAGTAGTTTCTGTGGTGAACTTGCCGTAGTATTTTAGAAATGAGAGTACTTGGTGTGTCTTGCTCAAGCAGGTATTTGAATTTTAGTTCTTCTGTCGTCCTGTTCATTCTTTGCATTTGCTTCTCCTTTATGTTTAGAGCACCACTACAGCAAATGAATTTTATGGACTTCCTTTAAACCTTCTACATTTCAGGTTTCCTCTTAGTAATTACAAAGGTTAATGGGTTGAGGTAAATAATTTACAGGCATCAGCATGACTCTGATCCTTGATAAAATAATGGAATAACTAATGAAGTTCAGACTTAACATGTCTGAAAACAAATTAAACAATTTATGCTTTTTTATTTGCCTGTTTGGTTTTTGTGAAGACTGGGTTCTACTTTGTTGCTGAGGTCAGTATGCGGCAGTTTCAGGAATACTTTGTATCTGCAGTTTGCTCCCTCCCTGTTCTTCAAGCATTACCTGCGCTGGGGATTAGTGAGTAACGTGGTTCCGTGCAAGTTCTGGTTGTGAAGAACTGAAGCATGTAATGCTATGAGTAAATGGTTATGAGGTGGCAACAGAAGAATGTAGAAGCTTTCCAGTACTCAGTCTGTTAAGTTAAATTTTCTGTGAGCAGCTTTCCAGCAGGTGACTCGATGAGCTTTAAGGTAGATGCTGGCTTGTTTGTGAAAGAAGATCATGCAGTGTGCTTGTTTGCAATAGCAGAAAAAATGCTCAGTGAAACACGAGCTTGCTTCCTTTCTTTCATTCCTTTTCTTTACTATGAGCATGCTGCCTGTTCTTAGACACGCTCCACTCTACTCAGCAGTGGTGAGGCCACATCTGGAGTACTGTGTCCTGTTCTGGGTTCCCCAGTACAAGAGAGGTATGGACATACTGGGGTGAGCCCAGTGAAGGACCAGGAAGATGGTGAAGGGACTGGAGCATCTGTCCTATGAGGAGAGGCTGGGACAGTTGGGATGGTTCAGCCTGGAGAAGAGAAGGCTTGGGGATGTCATCAATGTACATAAATACCTGAAGAGAGGGTACAAAGAAGATGGAGCCAGGCTCTTCCCAGTTGTGCCCAGAGCCAGGACAAGATGCAATGGGCACAAACTGAAACCCAGGCAGTACCACTCATACTTAAGAAAACACCACCACAGGCTGCCCAGAGAGGTTGTGGAGCCTCCCTCTTAGATGTTCAGAGCCTGATGGGACATGGGTCTGGACAACCTGCTGCAGCTGACCATGGTCGGAGCAGGGTCATTGGACTAGACAGACAATCTCCAGAGGTGCCTTCTGACTTCTGCTAGTCTGTGATTTCTGTGAAAACGCTAATGCAAAGTTTACCAGAATTCCTGGGAGCAATGTGAACAGGGTTGGATTCGTATGGGTGATGAAGCTTGATTAATACTTGCAAGATGGCTTGAGGTATTCGTAAGAAAGCACTAGAAGACTTTTAATGGTACTGCAGTGATTTTAATGTTTACGATGTTGCAACAAGTAAATGAAATACATCTGTTAATTATCTCTTTGTCTAGAGATTTTGTTCCAAGTGACAACTTAACTGCTCTAAGACAATTCTTTACTTATCTCTTTTAAAATCATGAGTTAATTACTACTGGGAAGTTTAAAAAACAAAACAAAATCAAACAAAAACCTAACACCTTCCATGGTTGAAACCCAGTTGTGTGCATTTTTTACCTTAAGACCAAATTTCTAAATGCCATCAGAAATTTATGGCAACCAAAATCAGAAAACTGCTGCCTTGACTTTGCAGAACTTGATTGCTATAGTTGCTACATTATAAATGTTTTATATACTAGATTACTAGGGAAGACTTAAATTCCACAGGGTTATAACTTCCATTTATTTTTAAGCAACTCTAGCCTGCATGCTATGTTTACATAGCATTTATGTAATGTTTTTCAATATGTTAACAGTGTATACTTTTAAATCTGTTGATTAATCTACTTCCCTAAGGAAAGGAGGATATACTGATTATGCTTGTTCCCCTCCCCGCCGGAAAGAAACTTCCGATTTGGATTAACTAGTAGGAGATTTAAACCACTTTTATTGTCACAAAGCTAATTAAATAGCTACAGTGTGAAAATCAGTGGCTGGAGGAAGAAGAGGCCCTGAACGCAGTGCCTCTGCTGAAGAGGCTTTTGTTTTTTTCTAATGTGCAGAAGTCTTTCCTGTTGCCTGGTGGATGGCCTGTGTGTGAAGGGGGTACAATCTGGTGCATATCCAACTGTGTGCTGCTGGTACCTTATCTGCTGAGGAAATGGATGGGAGCTTGCAGTGAAAGGCCAGAGAGCTCATGGGGAGGAGCTGACACTGGTGGGGCACCTACTAATATGTAGGAAGCCAAGCATTCATTATTAGTCTACTTCTTAGGAAATTGGAGCACATTAGTAATATGTAGGAGCCAGGTATTATCAGTTTACTTCTCAGGAAGTGGTTCCTATTTGTGTAGGAAAAGCTGTTGACTTGGAGAGGTTTAGAGCAAGAATGATGACAGGTTGTGATGGAAGGAGGTTTTGGACAAGGTAGGGAGAGGTGGATGGGAAAGCCTGGGAGAAAGATGGGGTGCTCTGAAGGGGATGGGTCAGGAAAGGTTTTGGTATTTGGGAGTGAGAAGACAGAGTAGGGGATGAGGGGAATTTGGGATTGCATCTCTTGGGATTTTGGGAAAGGAAGATAGGAAAATGTCTGGTTTAACAGAGTCAGGATAAAAGACTCTGGACTATGAGGGGGTAGAAGTTCAGTGTTTTGAATGAGAACTGTGCAGAGCGTTTCTGTCTTTAGCTGCCTGTCACAGAGAACAGTATAATCTGTCCAGGTGGGTTTTTTTGTTCCCTGAAGCGGAGCCACTTGTCCTTACTGCATACAGCAAGTCAGCCTCCTTGGCCTGATGCAAATAGTGTGGGTCCTGGGCAGAGCTCCAGGACTGGGAAGAGCAACACGTGGAATATGTTGCATCTCTAATAGTACTTCTGAGAAGTTGCCTCTGGGATATTATTGTATTTCCCTCTGCTGTATCAGATCTATTTTTTCCAGTCAATTATTAAAACTTCTGAAAAATTTATTCTTATGTGCAAGATTTCTTTATTTTTCTCTAAGAAAGTTTGCCACAGAATATGACATAGGTGGAGAACAACATTGTCTTTTATACTGTGAACATTGTTTCCTGAAGATGGTAAAAAAGATTTTATGTCTGTCCAATCTGAAACTCTACTGTAAGTAGCAGAGAGATTTGCATTTTTATAGTATATGGCTTGGCTTCCTTCTCTACTGTTGGGTTAAAGGGTAAAGAAGTTTGGCAGAAAATAAACCCCCTTGTGTTCCAGCTTGTCCTCAGACATCAGAGGGGCTGGGGGCGGCTGGACTTAGATTCTGAGTGAGGCCCAGTTCGGCACTGTAAGTCCAGTAGTGTTCAATGTACCAAAATATCACGATTATGGATGCATGAATAGCGCGATACACCTTCAGTCTAGTAGATTAATGACTGGTGCAGTTTATTGAAGCAACAGGAGTACAGGTTCTTTTGGATTGCCAGTGATAAGTACACTGTCTGCAAAGCACGTACAGATACCAAGAATATGACTAATGCAGCCAACTGCAAATGAGTTAACTTATGAAACCACTCTGTAGAGACTTCTAAGTTTCCCATGGAAGCACTTGGTGTAACCGAGGGTTTGAATCTCACCCAATAGACGTCCCTATGGGGAGGAAGAGAGGTTCATCCCATCAACTGATCTCAGAAGTCAGCGATGTCCTCCTGACTGGTTTGTGATGGTATCTTCCTTAATGTTCTTCCTCTCTTGAGACATTTTATGCTATTTTCTTTCTTTCAGGTGAAGCTTGAGTGACTATAGTCGTACATACCTTTGTTATAATTGGTATAAAATCTTCTTGCTTTGCCTTTAGAGGTATAGTCATAGAGAAGTACAGAGTGCGTGCTCAGTGAGGGGTGGTCACACCTTGGAGGCGTGTAGCCTTTGGAATGGAGGTGTGTTGTAGTATTATAGTGAGGTTATAATGAGCAAAGTTCACCCAGAGAGTGTGATTTTGACAGAAAATGGAAAACTGCTGGCTCAGGGTAATGGCTATGCAGTTTATCAGTTCCATAGTACCATCAAGTTCCCATTCCTGTGGTGATATCACAGAGCTTGGCTGCCGTGTTTCCACCCCGCTCCATCCTCTGTGCTATTTCTCTTACAGTCAGCACAGCAGCCTCCCCTGGTGTCGCCAGCGTCTTAAGGTTGCAGGTTGTGTTGCTGAGGGGACCATCATGGAACAGATTCCTTGCATACCTACTGCATTTCACCCTGGGAGTTTCCTCGAGGCTGTACCTTCTCTTAAGGTGTAGACATACGTTTAGTCTCAATAAGTCACCTCCAGTAATTATTCCACATCCATCCTAGCAGTATTGCTTACTTGGGTCTGTGCAGGGTCTCTAACATCTGTTGTCTGCTTCCTTCTGGTATGCAGATGGGCTTTCTGTGGGAATGGCTCCTGTATTATGCAGGAGATTACACTAGATGATCACAGCGATCCCTCTGACCTTATATCCTGTGAATCACCTCCACAAATGCAAGTGAGCCTAATAATAGCTCTAATTTGGACAGAGAAAAAAGAGCAGAGGGCTAACATGAACTTGTAGAAAGCAATTCTGTTTTCTTTGTAACCACTCAGAAATGGAAAGACCTAATCCGTGTTTGTAACAAAATGAACTGTAGTAAATCTCCTTTGCAATTGCTACCTTTTTATCTATGCCAGCAGATTTACTCCATCTCTTACCATGCCTTCCTGTTTGCCTGCTTAGAAACATCTCAAATATCAGATTTGGGGCAGGAATTATACCCCTTTCTTTTCTCTTCCATGCACCAGCCATGCTGGCTAGGATCCTGGGGAGATGGTGAGACAGGCTTCATCTTCATATCCCTGTGGGTGAAGCTTGTCCTTTGGTATCTACTGGGAATGTTTTATTACCCAAGGCAGTCACCCTCAGTATAGAGGTATTTGGGATACCTTTATTTCAGTATTCTTTTTTTTACCCCACTGTTGACTTTGCTGACAGCTGAAAGCCTTTGCTCTAACACATGATTTGCTCTAACAAATTGCTCTAAGAAAATCTAACAAGTTCGCTCTAAAATGGTAAGACATTAGTAGAAACTTTTCCAGCTTCAAACTCTGGTGTGTGATCACTGGCAGTTTGTGAGCTGCATGTCAGAATGTATTTGTATTGCAGCTGAAGGCTTTGCAGGATGGTCTTGCAATGGGGGCTGATGCTGGTTAGCTTGACCAAAAATCAGGGAGCTGTTGGTGTAAAATGGGGAGCCTGCATTAGCGAGTTCTGCCAGACATACCACAGGCAGTCTGAACGATTCGGCAAAGCTGTGGCAGCTCAGGGGCTGACCTGGGAGGCCTGATTTGGTCAGGAGAGAGCCCGAAGTGCGTGCCTCCCCTCTCTCCAGCCCCTTCCACCTGCACCGCTGCCTCCTGCCTGCTCTTGTGCTCCCCTTTGTGCCTGTCAGGTATGGGGAGCTGTAGTGCACCCTCTGGAGCAGCTCCACATAGGTGTTGGGACACTGTCTGGAATTCTTGGTTTTGTGTTGTCATTAAGTGGAAACTGTCGGGTTGATGGCTGATGAGCGTGGGAGTTAGAACAGGCCTGTTGTGTGGTGTCTCAGAGACAGAAATAATGCTGCGAGCTTTGTGTTCCTTTTAAATATCGTTCCAATGTGCTGAGACTGGCAGTGCGGTGTGTTGGATTGTTTTTGCAGGGAGGTATGGGAACAGCTATTTTAATATTGCTTCAGCTGTGAGGATGCCTTCTTCTAAGTTATCAGTTGCTGGGGGATTTTCTTTTTTTATTGTGGAGTAAATCCAATTTAGCTTAGACTCACAGCATGCTTCAGTGAGAACCACAGGGGTTCCTCATTACTCATCTGTGGTGGCTTGTTTCAGATGGTGTGTGTTGGGAAACACCAGGGAGTGAGGCACAAGGTTTTTGGTTTGTTTTTTCAGTAGTGCTTATATTTCAGTTTGGACTATACAGAGAATTTATGGTTTGGGCAACAGCGTTTTGTGTGGGAGTTGCTGTAGGCGGGCGTCATTACTCTTTTGTTAGAGAAACTATCGTTGTAACTGTGTTCTTGCCCAACTGCTGAAGTTTTATGGAGACAGAAGGGGAAGGAATAAAGGAAACCGTTGTACTGGCCACTGATTGTAGGGATTGAAGCTGCAATGTGAGGGCAAACGCTTACGAAGCGAATAGCTGGCTGCTGGAGCCATTTGTTTTGTCAAGGTGGTGCAAGAGCAGAGGGATCTGCAGAACAACCTTAAGTTTTGCTTTCTGTTTCTTTGAAAGCAAGAACAACAACTAAACAAACAAGAGCTCCTAATTAAGCTTATTCTGTATTAATGAAGTCAGGGTCCGGTACTAGCATTGAGCATTGGAGGCTCTTCTGTGAGCTACGTGGTGGTGAACTCTGGTGCTTTGTGGTATGCTTGGCTTTATACCTCTTGCTAGTGGGCATAAAAACTACTCTGGTTTCTGTCCTTAAACTTTGAAGGCTTATTTTGTGTTCGTATATGTGAATTAGTCTGTTTGACAAAAGGAGAGTTACTTTCAAAATGCTTTTCCAGTCTAGAAAATCTTGCACATAAGAATAAGAACACCCTTTCTTTTTGTTAATGACAGGTGTCAGATGTGTGCCAGTCCTGGGTGGGGCAGTGGCTGTGATGGATACTCTTGCTTGCCTAAAGGCAAAGGGATGTTTCTAACTTCAAATCCTGGTGTCTTAATTGAAACCCACAGGCTAATTCCTTCTTTTATTTCTAAATTCCTTCACTGAACTTAAGTGAGAACTTAACTTTGCCTTCCCAACCTCTTTATTTAAGTATTAAAATGAGTCAACCCTTGGCATCTTGGGCTAGGTTGGTTGGCAAATAAAATACAGAATTTGCCTAGTGTAGTCTGTACACTACTCCAGGGCACTTTCATTATAGTGCTGCTCTGCCAGCTATTTTGGGCGTGATAACTTTTGTCTTTCAAAAACTAAATAGCACAGTTCTGTCATGTAAGCACGTAATGCATTTTGGGGAAATAAGGAAGCTGGCTCTCAGTACAAAGCAGAGGTTAAGTAAAGGGCAAACCACAATCCAATGAGGCTTTTGGTTTTTACCTCTCTATTTTTAGATTATTTAGATTCCTTTTTGCTCCTGAACATGATATTTACAAGGTAATAGCTTGGACTTGAACTGCAGTTTCAAAGTGCTCCAGTATAATTAACGGACAATGCTCAGGGCGGAGGAGGTACGTAAGGATATAAAAGTGACTACTGGGGGTGACCGAATGCCAGGACAGAGTCTGGGCATTTGTTCACGGGAGCCATTTGTTTTGAGTATACTCCAGTTGTATGGATATACATCATGCTGTATAACAGAAACAAGCATCCGGAATAGGAAGCTTTTCTTTTCTCTGTTGTCATCACAAGGGTTTAATTTTGTGTGTGTGTGTGTGTTTGGTTTCCTTTTATTTCCTTTTAAAGGAACAAACTGTTCTGACATCAGCCATTACAAGTCCATTAAGTGACTGGAGGGCAGGCAGAGCCATGTTTTTCAGAGTAAACAATTGGTAGGATGATGAAGCAGAAGCCGGCCCATACTCCGTCCTTTGCTGTTATGCAGTCCTATTCATTATGAGGCTGCGGCAGTGTGAAAGGAAACACAAATATTTTAGCAACTTGCTGAATTTGTTTCTCACTCAGCTACAACTTGCTGACATTTTTAATGTCTTGTGTGAGAAATTGATGCTATGTAGTACCATGTGCTTCACTGAATGGTAATGCTGTTTTTTGACTGAATGTAGCTAATTTGTTATCTGAATCATAATGTCAGCCTCCAGGGGTTAGCTTTACAGACTCATAGGGATCTAAAGAAAGTTAATTTGAGGGATAAAGTAACTTGTCATTGCTGTTAACAGAGCACCAGTATATTGGTTTCAAATATCTTTCCAACAATTTATAGCAGAAAGCTTGACACAACCCTAGCTATAATGGCCAATTACAAAAATCCTGGTTTCAGAGGCTTTTATAAAGCAAACATGGAAGTGTGGCCTGACTGGGAAAGTGTCCCCTGTGGGTTTTTAGAGCCAAGCAGAATGCTTTGGAGAGACGAGGGCCGTGCGAGTTCCAGTTCCTTGCTTAACCGAAGTAGAAAGGATGCTCTGATACCGAAGGGATAATGGAGTGTGTAAATTCATATAGCTTCTGTCTCCATTAAAGATCAAGTCATTAATTTGTGTTGAAGTCGTGTTTTTTTTTTTCCTCCTCCCTAGGAAATCTTCGTTTTAAAATGAGGGAAAAGGGGCTGGATTTTTAATAAATGTCACGTAAGTTACTGCAGCACACGTAGTCTGAGCACTGAAATGGAACTGGGCCTGAGGTCTGAAAACCGGGGCTGGAGCGGAGAAGCTGTAGGAGCAAGGCCTGGCCAGCCGGAGCTGGGCGATGCTGCTGAGTGGGAGAAGTGGTGTCGGCTCCCGTCACGCACGGGCATGGAAGGGGCCGAGCCCGCCAAGGCCTGGGCTGTGCAGAGCTCCTAGCACGCGGCATTTTCACATCCGTGTCTGTTTTCAGAACTGTTGTTACCCTTTTACACAGACAATACAGCTATTTGTGGTCTGTTAGTGATTTGCCTTTATCATCTTCAGGAGTAACTATGTTAAAAGAATGCAAAACCCCAAAATTTAGTGTTCTTTTTCTTGATTCTCACAAAAGTTTAGGGAATTGAAAAGGCAGACCTAGCCTTAGGAAAGTATCCTGCTATATATGTATGTACCTGGGGGGTATCAGCAGAAAAGGGACAGAGATTACTGAATGATGTTTAAAAAGAAAATTACATTTAAATCTTAATGCATTCAATACAGATATTTGCAATTAATGTGAATGGAAAGCATTATCAGGGGGTGGCCAGAGTCTGGGATTGAATTTTATGCAAGGCTAGCTTTTTCGTCCCCCAGTGTCAGTTAATAAACCAATCTGTTCCTGTCTCCTGTGCAGAAACCTGTGTGTGTGTGTGTGTGTGTGTGTAGGTGATTAGGGAGTCTAAATATTCAGTATACTTGGAGTTTAAATCTTGATCTTGGTAGTCTCCTATGAGATGGGTTCTTGGCACAGAGTATTCTGCTGGTAGATCCTACCTGTCTTCAGTGCCAACGAGTACTATTGGAGTGAGGGAGAAGAGCAGGGTTAATGCAGTCTTTTAGGTAATTATATTCGCCACACCACTGCCTAGAATCTTGACCAGGTGTTTTAAGCATGGCCTGATGCATATGTACTGTAGGTATCTTGAAGCTCTTTGACAAAAACTTTCTTTCTGTGTTGGGCTATCTTTGATTTCTTGTTCAGCTTGAGGGTAGAGCTGAGGAGGAGGCTGTGTTGGATCAGTTCTAGATGGCAAAAAAGAGAAGCACAGAGGTGAAATAATGGAACACTTGTTAAGTTTCAGTCCAATCTTGTTATGGCTTCATCCTAGTAAAGGGATGTGGTGTTCATGGTTTTGAACACTGTGGTGTGGCATGCTTTGTTGCAGTAAAGGGCTTGGAGAAATGGGTGCCAGCTGCTGCAGAGCGGTTCTGCAGGCAAGCATCCAGGGCAGCAGCGTGCCTGAAGCTAATCTCTGGTCTGGTCTGTCAGGAAGCTCATAGAGTCTTGAAAGCCTTTTGGAGATTGATCTGGGCTGCAGCTGTCAGACTGTATTTGCCCAGAGGAAGGCACTGCCTGCCTTGGCTGTGGTCTGCTGCATGGATTTGGAGGTTAAAGCCTGTGACAGGCTGCATGTATCCAGTTCTTTTTCTTGTTGGCTGCAGCAAGCAGGCCTGAAAATTCATGGTATGTGAACTTTCTTTGCCTGCTCTGTTGTCATCAGATAATTCAGTGCCATTTAAGTGCGGATGATGAGGGATTGTCTGGCCCTTAGGTAAACTACACTGAACTAAGGGCTAAGAAGTGTCCTGTGATATGGCCAGAGCTGTGCTGGAGGTGACTCAGCCTGGTGTAGTGGGACAGGCTCTCTAAAACTATAGCTGACTTCCACATGGCTTTCTTAAAAAACAATCTGGAAAGCAGTCTTCTCTCTGCTGAGCTGGAGGCCACTGCTTCTCCCTGTGCTTTGACTTGCAGGTGCTCTCCTACCCTTCTTCCTCATCCTTCAGGGTCCTTCCAGCTGGTGGCTGGACCCCAGGTGGTGGTATTCAGATCCCACAGCAGTAGGTCTCTGCCTGGCTGCCCAGCCACTTCCATGCACAGGCTGAAACTGCCTGACCAATCACTAACTTGGTTCCTAACTGAGGTGCAAAACCAGGCTGAAGGTGGGAAAGAATGTCAGTGCTTCATGGGGTGTCCCAGCAGCTTTGCTGCTGCAGTTGCTGTGCCACGTCCTGGAGGAGGCTATTATCTGCATCAGAAGCTTGAGTAAGGACCTCTACAGCTTTTAGAGTAATGCATGAGGGCAAAGAAGTGTTGACAAAGTCTGTTGATTAAAAAAGCCCATGGTTTTGTAGGCTGCTGCTCTTCACCAGCTGGGAAGCCTGTGATTTTGATGTGTAGTTGTGGTGCTTTTACCCAGCTGAGCAGCCAAACTCCACCACAACTGCTCTCTCAATCCCCCTCCTCAAAGGAAGAGAGGGAGAAAATATGATGGACAAGGGCTCAAGGGGTGAGATAAGAAGGTTGCTCACCAGTTACTGTCATGGGCAAAACAGACTCAACATAGGGAGATGTAATACAGTTTATTACTATCACTAGCAGACTAGAGCAGTGAGAAACTAAAACTAAAAACACCTTCCCCCCATCCACCCTCTTCTACCTCCTCCCCCTGAGTGGCACAGAGGAACAGGGAATGGGGGCTGTGGTCAGCCCACATTGCTTCGTCTCTGCCGCTCCTTCATTGTCACTCTCTGCCCCTGCTGCAGTTTGGGGTCCCTCCCACGGGATGCCATCCTTCCCAAATGGATCCTGCGTGGGCTTCCCACAGGCTACAGCTCTTCAAGAACTGCTCCAGTATGGGCCCATACCATGGGGACCGTCCTTCAGGAGCAAACTTCTCAACATGGGTCTGCCATGGGCTGCAGCTCAGGCCAGAAGCCTGCTCCTGCGGGGACTCTCCATGGGCTGCAGCCTCCTTCAGGCCACATCCGCCTGCTCCTCCGTGGGCTCCTCCACGGGCTGCAGTGTGGAGATCTGCTCCATGTGGTACCCCATGGTCTGCAGGGGGACAGCCTGCTCCACCATGGACCTCACCACGGGCTGTAGGGGAACTTCTGCTCCAGTGCCTGGAGCACCTCCTGCCCTCCTTCTTCACTGACCTTGGTGTCTGCAGGGCTGCTCCTCACTCCTCTCTCTCCCAGCTGCTGTTGTGCAGCAGTTTTTTCCCTTTCTTAAATCTGCTCTCCCAGAGGCACAACCAGCTGATGGTTGCTGATGGCCTCAGGTCTGGCCAGCGGCAGGTCCGTTTTGGAGCTGGCTGGAGCTGGCTCTTATGTGACATGGGGCAGGTTCTGGAATCTTCTCACAGAAGCCACCCCTGTGGCCCCCCTGCTACCAAACCTTTACCATGTAAACCCAATACAGTAGTTGTCCTCTGCAGTGCGGCAGAGTGCTGAGAGGCTGAGTCTAATGCAAAGGAGATGTTGTTATAGTTGTTAAAGCTGAAACATTTGTGTGACTCTACAAGTACCAAAGTTTTGTATAGGTTTCAGCAACTTTATTGACAGATTAGGTTAAAAAAAATAATTAAAAAAAAATCCCTACCATTGGGTCTGGGCAGTGTTTAATATGACCTGTTTTGAACAAGCTAAGATCCAGAAGAATGTGTTTTCACCCATGGCTTTATTTTCTCTCACCAGATGAACACAATGATGTACAGAAGAAGACCTTTACAAAATGGATAAATGCTCGGTTTTCCAAGGTAACATTGGTTTGAAAATACTTCTTTATTCTTTTTGATTCATTGTTTAGAACGGTATTGGTTAAATATGCTTTGCTCTTACTTATGTAGAATACTCCTAGTAAAATGTGTCAATGCTTAATGAAAACATACCTGCTAGGCAAAATATGTATTCCTTCTATCTTTCACCATGCACATAAGCATTTGTCGCAAAATAAAAATACTACATGCCTTGTTTAAGAACTCAAAATGAAAGATTCTATTTGTTAATATTTTAAAATATGCAATTGTCTGCATGGTGGTGTCTGGTTTTTAGTCCTCTAACTTTAAACAGTTTATTTTTGCGTGAGTGCATTAAAGTAGATTCTGAGCCTTAGTCACTGTCTTTACTCTGTGCTGCTGAGTCAGCTTTACTCATCCAAAATGCTCTGCAAACTTCAAATTGAGGCCACCTGGTGTTGTTACTTTGAGTCTTGACTGTGAGATTTTGTATAATTGCTTGCTCACTTTGAATTTTTCTTGGCTCTCATGTTGTGCATTTCTTCTTTTAATTCTACTTATTGACTTGAGACTTATCGAGGTTCTTGTTTTATGCTTTGGGATGAGAAAGGAAGTGGTGGTTGCTTTGGGATGCTATTTAAAGCCTGCTTTTTATGCCATTCTGCTGATAGTGAAAAATGACGCACCACCCAGGAGTGCTGTGCCTGTGGGAAGTTTCCCTCGTTTACAGTTCGAATGTGTGAATGAACCTGGGCTATGATCAGAGAAAAATCTTTTTTTTTTTTTTTTCCTAGCCGGTGTGGTGCTGAAAGTGGGGTAAGGATTACTAGCGGTTATCCCACTTTGATGAAAAGGGCCATGTATGAATACTGAAAGCTGGTGCAAGAGTAGAAGCAATATTGGTGCTTTTTAGCTAAAGCAATGTGACAGTGCTGTGGCAATGAATGGCTGCCTCTGGAGCGTTGCCCTTCTGAAGTTCCTGGTCAGCAGAAAGTTTTACCCTCCTTCCCTTCCTGTGCAATAGGACACCAGGAGTGCAAGGCTTGTGGCCTTGGCTGATTCATTTTGTTTTGGTTGAAAGCTGATATGCTATACTCATTATCCAAGGCGTGCTTGGCTAGTTTCCCCTTTAGGGGAGCGGTGTATATGAGTAACTGGTTGCTCTCTGTTCTGCCTTTGCTGCTGAAAAGAGTGGTCCTCCAGGAACAGGGTTAGGCAGGGCAGGATCTTGTAAGGAGTGAAAGCTTGGTGAGAAAGGAAGGCCTGTTTTTAGAGACTTACCCTGGCATATAGATGGCACAAACACGGAAATGATGGTGATAGAAATGATGGTGATACTGAGAATGTTATGTGGCTTGTTTGTACAGGTTATGGACATGATTTTGTATTGAAATAAATACAGTTGTTTTCAGTCTTTATACCTGTATACCCATGGATATATTATATGAAATGGCTTTTCCTTTTATGCCATGTATTTG
Source organism: Chauna torquata (assembly GCA_013399475.1). NCBI lineage: Eukaryota > Metazoa > Chordata > Aves > Anseriformes > Anhimidae > Chauna > Chauna torquata. Next base: position 451,933 of record VXAL01011647.1, read on the forward strand.
CACAGATCCTGCTTAGTCCTTGGAATTCCCTGCCAGAGGGTGTGGACAGATATTAGTTGAATTTGAAATAACTTGGTGACTTCATGGCCCATTAAAATACCCAAAGCTATAAAAGCCATGATAATAATTAAAGAGACTTATATTAAAGGACATACTCCTGACTACTGCACATCCAATTCAAACTTGAGCATACCTACTTTGCCATGTTAAGATTCAGATTTATGAAGATTCATGAACTGGCAAGCTCAAACTGCAAGGAAATTGCTGGTGTTAAGTAGAAATCTCCTTGTGTAAGAAAGTCTAGTTTCAACTGTGCTTTGAAAATGTGCAGAGATAGTTAGTGTTATTGAAACTTTTGCATTTACCAAGTCATTCGGGTTGTTTAACATTCCTTTTCTGTAAACTAGATTGAGCTGCTTAGTAGGACCAAGATATTTTAGAGGTTGGGTGAATGTATCTGACTTCCATGGTGGAAAATGAAATAGTAACTGAGGAATTTTGTATGGAATTGCAAAGTTCACTCTAAGAATTTTAATTGTCCTTCCACATTAACTATATTGCAGCTCCTTTTCATTTAGATGCGTAAATGCAAAAAGTAAACAACTGAGGCTCTATAACCTATCTTTGCAATTTTAGGATTTTTGTATGCCATTGCATACTATACTCAAAATTGCTGAACTTGATTAATTTAAATCAATTAAGTATAGATTTAGAAAGGCTCTAGAAAGAGAGCAGTGTCTCTCCCTTCTCTCATCAGAGAGTATAGATGAATGAAATGCAATAAGGCTCAATTATGTTGTGAGGTACTGATACCTGCTTTGAGCACCTATTTAGTGAGATGTAAGTTCTTGCTCTATTTTAAAGTACAGTAACTTGTTTTTGTGCCCTTCATTTAAACTTTAAATGCATCTTGCACTTATTTTTTGAAATGAAGGTACAAGTACATTTAAAGTGGATCGAGACTTAAGGTCAATAAATGCACTCAGCAAAGCCCCAGTGCATGCTGTACAGATCTTCACCTCAGCAGAGCAATACATACTACCATACTACAACTCACATGCCTATGATAGTTATGTAGCAGGGATATTCTGTTAAAATTAAAGGGAATCTAGCTGTTCTGTAGATTGTAGCTACTATAAAACTGTTAAATAAATAATCTATTTTACCAAACTTTAACCAACAGGGAAGTTGACATTGAAACAAGTATTAATGCAGAACATTTCAGGGTATCTTTATATTAAGCCATGTGTTTTTCCTTATGTTTTTTTCCATTGCTCTGTCCAGTGTAATTTTAAGAGTCAGATTTAGCTATTTCTTTGTGGTATAGCCCACCAATTAATGAATCTAGTTGTACGGATAGTTGATATATGGTCTTCAAACATATTAAAAACATATTTTCTATCTCTTTGACACTCCTGTGTCACCTTTTGCATTAGTTTTGTTTGTTTATTTTTGTGGCTCTGTATTTATGGCTATACACTGAAAAAAGGCTGTTCAGGTTCTCAAATCAAGTGGAAAAGGTGCTGAAATTAATGTTCCTCACCTGTATGCTTTACTGAATTTTTCAGAAGTGAAAATGGTAATGTACTGCTTCTTCTGCTGAACTTTGGTATTATTCAGAATAGATTATGCTCAAGAAATCCATATTTCTTTTCTGCTTGTTGTGTGTATGGTCACGTGCATTCATTTAGTGAACACTACATTACTAAACCGTGCCATGATGCTGAAGGTACCATCTTCCTCAGTTTCCTTTGTATGATGACTTTAAGGTTTACTAGTTTGTAGGTTTTAATGGATATATTTTCAGAACACCTTTCTGCAGGAGTACCGTCTTGTGCGTTTATAGCCACTGCAAATAAAGGTAAATATTAGAAGTAGTTACTAATTTTCAGTACCCAATCAAACTTCGGTTAGATTATCCGGAGGGTTAGATGTTTACAGAGATATTTTCGTGTAATCTAGAGCTCTAATTGAGCTCAGATGGTTCATCTTTTCTGCAAACCCAGGCAAACCATCTAAAATATATAATAGGTTTTCAGATGGAGCTTGATCAGCATAGAGAAGGGACTTCAAGAAGATGATGCCTGTGTCAGCAAGGACTAGTCTTGGTGGTCTAGGGAGGTCTCTTAGTCTTGCACATGGTTACTGATTACTTACAAAATTAGGCTTTAAATTATTCTGTTTAGAGTTACAGGAGAACTCTCGGCTAAAAGTAGAATTTGAATCCAGTTTCACAAGATAACTTCCTGGTCCATTAACCATAGTGCCAGTCTTCTCCTTTTTGCAATATTTGCCTGCACTTAATATGTATTTCTTAACTTCTACCACAGGGTGGAATAAGGCACAACCTTTGGATAGTTCTTGCTCTGCACAACACTGACTTGTTGCTTGAGCAGGTCTAGTCTGTGTACAGAATAAGGCAGGTATTCCAGGAGAAGGTAGAGAAATTGTTTGATAATGTGTATGCATACAGTATTGTTACATATAGCTAACACGAGTGAATAGAGATTTTGCCATCAACCCTAATTTTGACTTTTCCAAACTTTTAAATAATTTCAATCTTTTATTTGCATGGCATGTCAGCAGGGCTAGGGTTTCTAGATAAACCATACAGGCCTGTGACATGTCAGTTGACAAGTAGCGTGGTGGTAGGATACTTGCATTTTCCATGTGGACAACTCTAGAAGGGTTCTAGGAGACTTTACAGGCATGTTGAGACATTCAGGAGTCTTGTGTCCTGCTTTAGGACCTGCAAGTATGGATTTTTCTGCCCCTCTTCTTTTACAGCTCCTACTTTCTGACCCTGTTCTTTTCTCCTCACCTGTTATTGCAATCTCTTGTGTCAGAGAGCTTGACTGCCAGCAAACCCTGGCAAATCTGGATTTTCGATCACCCTGCCTATTTTGTTCCCACTTCTTTGTTGCTTAGTTGCTTACCCAGCGAGACCCAGTTTTTCATGTGAAAGCTGCAGACCTGGTCTGTCTGTCCTTCCTTTCCCCTTCTCCCACTCTACGTCTCTTCTCTTCATCTTCCCAGCCCTTACAGGATTCAATCCTTGTGTGGTTGGTAGTATTTTTGCATCTTTTTGTCTAAGCAGTCCTAGTCTTGCCTTCTTTATCTCCTGGCAGGAGTCAGTCTTTGCTGGCTTTTGTGTTCCCATTTTCTAAGGTATTCCTTTTCCAAGTTTGCTTTCACATTGGTTACTTTCCTCTTCCGCTATTCCTGAACTTGGCAGGTAGGACCCAGAGTCCATACAAGAAACATGATGCCCTATCTCTAAATTTAGATCCACAGAGTCAGACCTGTCAGAGCTTCATGCTGTCACTCTAGAGGAAGTTCACAGATTCAGCATGGGCAAGCTGAGACTTTCCTTTTCCCTGAGGAATCATATCTTCATTACATTTGGGAACTTTTCCAACAGGGATGGCAAAAACACTTCATTAAGAAGTTGTGCTTGCTGAAAGAAAATTTAAACCCCTAGAGATGTTTACGGTATTCAATGAAAAGGATACTGGATATACATACATATTTGGTAAGTCTTGAGTGCAGATGAATGTCGAATTCTTAGTTGAATGGGAGCCAGCTGGGGGCATTGTTCGAAGGTGTCAGGAACTGCATTCAAAATGCTTCAGTGCCTGAGAGCTGTGCCTCTCCTCCCTTTTCGTCATGTGCTCCTGTCTCTTTCCTAACCAAGCTCTCAGTTCTGTTGTTCATATACACAGAAGCCTTCTACAGTTTTGCAGCTGCAGCATTCTTGTTGCATGTATTTCTGTGATCCTGATCCCCGAAGTCCTGTGCTTCTACTCTGACACCTTCACTGGACAGAAGCTGCAGCACTGGCAGGGCTTGGAGCTAGGACTTGCTAATGTGGGTAGAGCCAGATCTCCCAAGCTGACAGCATCTTAAGCTCTTTCCTGCTCTGTGATTTTTCCAAAATTTAGGGTTAGAGCAAAGAGGAGGCTGAGGTGTGCAGCATGGGAGCAGACTGCATCCTACCGGGCTGAGCTCCAGTAAAGCCTGCTAGAAGGCAAGTGTTTGGTGCAGGGCTGCTGTACATTTCTTGTCCTGGGCTCTGATGTGTCCCTTCCCCTGGTGGCACACCTAATAAAATAAAGAAAAAGGAAGACAGAGCAGTAGACAAACTGGTGAGCTTGTACTTGGAGTGTTTTGCGATGTGATAGCTTTACATGTGTCTTTAAAATTAAAACATTCCCTCCTCCATTATACTAGGAATTAATTCTTGTGATAACTGCAGAGTCTTATCTAACTTTCTGAGTGGTGTGTGCTGTACAGATCTCTTCCAACATTTTTGCTCCTTAATTTTCTTTTTTCCTCTAAGGTTTGTTTTACCATATAGTAAATGTCTGACCCCATACTTGCAAAGACATTTTGCTGCTCCACTGCTGACTCTTAGCAAATGGGATAAAGCTTTTTAAGGACAAAAACCTACCTATTTGAGATAATTAACTCCACATGACCTGGAACACCTGAAGCTGAAGACATTTTGGAAGGGTTTTTTTTGGGCAGGAGAATTACTGAGTTAAATGTATGAATCATGTAAGAATAGAAATCAAAAAGGTTCATTAGGCAATTTCATCTGTCCAAGGAGACATCACCTAAGACGGTCCGTAGTTCTTTTCCCAGTTCGGTTTTTGTGGTACAAGCAAGGAAATAGTTGCCTGCTTGTAAAACATTCTACAGTCCACTTGTTCCTGCTGTTTTCTACTGCTGAGTTAAAATATAAGATGTAACCTCACTCAAAAGGGTAGCAAAAGATAGATTTTAAAAAAAAAAAAAGGCATCAGCCTGAGAAACCACCTGGGTAGAAAAGAATCAGTGTTTGTGAGAACTGACTAAAGACCTTGAAAAATTTCTCTTTACTCCACTTTGTTTCTTAACTGGATTACTTAGTGCCTCCTTCTGCAAATACGATGTGAATTAACCAAGATACAGGAAAATAAATCTTTTCTTTTTTAATAGGTTATGAGATATGATACAAATTCACCATCCTTATCATAATAACAATAGTACAAAGCAGTTCATGATCTCTCCTAGATTTAGATACAGCATGAGAATTGCTAGTTTTCTGCCTTCCTCTTAACTGCTGTTGGCCTCTGCTCTAAGCAGTCTGCAAGCAGCATCTCCCTTGATGGACTTCAGAGCTTGCAGTAGTGATATGGACTGTAATAACTGCTGATTTTGGCTGGTGCTCTGGACTTTGAATTAGAGTTTGACTCTGATTTGTGGTCTCAGTTGGTTACCATACCAGTTGTTGGAGTGTTTGTGTGTCTGCCCATCCTCCTTGGGCACTACAGGTGAATCTGGTACAGGCCCTGAAGCAAAGCCATTCCTTTATCTGCTAATTGCTAATGACAACAATAGTTAGCCTGGTTAGCAGGACTTTTTTTTTTTTTTAAGTAACCAAGTTACAATGCTGAAGTTTAGCTGGCTCTTAAAAACAAAACAGCAGCAAAAAACCCTACTACGATAAGAAATAGCCTCAACTGCTGCTGCTAGTAATGATACTTAATGAAACTAAATTGCAAGCCGAGGTTAGTTCTGTTACATTAAACACCTTATGTGAATGTAAGGTCACATAAACGTATTAGTACACTGCGGAGCTCGGGGGGCTACCCACAGAGTTGCTGATGACTTGTTTGTTTTGCTGGCTTGGTATGTCTAATATTTGCTTTTGTTTTCTGTCTTTCTATCATGTTGTTGTCAATCAGGTATTTCAAGATTCTGTGAATTGTGCTATCTTTAGTGTTTCAGATTTGCAATTCCTTAAACTCATGTCTATCATCTGGTACAATTAAACTTTCTGCTGTAGCTCAGATGATGTCTTACTTCTTTCCTGTTAGTCTGGAGCTTTAAATAGCTATTTAGTTGCTTTTAATTATGTTTTGAAGCACTGGTAGTGATATTTAATTCTGTCTCTAAGATGTTTTCCTCCTGTGACTAACATTTTTTTTTTACGTGTTTATAATCTTAGTAGTAGTGTTGTGTACTGATTCCACATCTACTTGGGTATATTCAGCAAAGAAATAGTAAAGACAGTAGAGCATACTGAAAGTACATCTGCCAGGTCGCAGTACAGCTAGTAGCTGTCTGCTGTTCTGCAACTGCTCCATGTCAGAGGAAGGAGAATGGAAAAAGTGTCGCATATTAATAAAAATACATCTGTAAACAATGATTATGGTCTTAAACTAGAAATTGGCAAGATTTCAGTTCTTATTTGTTGACATGGTTGTTTAGTTTTTGCAATGACCTTTTTGCTTTCTGAATTTTCCCACATTGAGTTCCCATGTACTGGTCTCACCATGTAGCAGCACTTGACATGTTTCTTAATCTGTACTGGTCATGATAAAGTGTAGTTATTACTCCTTGTGTTGTTTGTAACTGAGGTTAAACTAAGTAGGTGATTATTTTGAATTCTCTGGGAATGTGCTTGAACATGATGAATGGTTCACGTTATTTTTTTAAGCTCCCAACCTGTTCAGTGTTTCCCCTTTTTCTTGATAAATGGGAAAAGGGTCTTTGCAGCTCTACAACTGTTTTGACCTATTTACTGAGATTACACATTAAAAGTACTCATCTGTTGGCTTAAAAAAACGAAACAAAGCTATTCTGACGTAATATAAGCCACATCGAAAGATCAGAAGAATCTAATGGAAAATTGAGATGTCCTGCTTCCTATATACTTTCAGGGTGTTTTGGTGTTTCTGGGGTTGCGGATCTGTACAGTGACTGCTCTGAGCAGCCAGAACTCAACTACTCGCATTCCCTCAGTGGCTGGGGAAGGTCATACATGTGCTTTTACAATATGCATTGCTTCCCTGGTGACCATCAGCATGCATTACTGTGGAACTGAGAGGAACTTTCATCTTAATTTCCATGTTGCTGCTAGGAGGTCTGAATCAGTATCATGGAGGAGGATTTGAAATAGAGGTGGCTTTCTTTTACTTCTGTATAGCTTTGGCCTTCATTCACTGGAAAATAATTCTAATAACATACCTTCTTTAATTATTATTTTAAAGAACATGTAAACTCTTTTGCAGGTAACTGATGACGCAAGAGAAAACTGCATGTTTCTAGTTAAACATCTAGATAGACTTTATAACTTTCTTTACAGTTGATAGTTAACTTTGCATATAATCTCATGTCCAAGAACAATATACAAAAAGCATAAATAGTTGTGATGAAATAACTTGCATTTAAAAAAACTACACACAAAATGAGGCTATGTCCTATTGAGAGTCTGTGACTCCCTTTAATTCTTTGTAACTTGACTCAATTTGATACAGTTCCCCTTTAGTAATGAAGGGGAAGCTTGAGAATGTTCTACGGTAAAATATGTTCAAGGAAGATTGCCTTGCAGCTGTGTATGGTTTTAGTGCAAGAAACTGTGAATGTTGATGGCTGATCTTTGTACTGTCAATTGTATTGGATGACTCTTTCAAAAATGATGAACAAAATCTGAATCAGATTTTGTTTATAGCTTCCTCTATTTCCTGGGAACACTTTCTGGTAAAAAGAAGGAATGATTTCTGCGCAGTCGTGTTGGCTGGCCTAAGCAACCTTTCCTTGCATCTCTCTCACACAGCAAGTAATGTCAGATGCTCACAAAGAATTGTGAGAAACAGTCTTAAACCTGAGGCTGAAAGACAGCCAGTGGGCATGTGAGGGCTGCTGCTGTGAGGAAGAGGTCGCTCTGTGGGCAGTCCTCCCCCAGGTGGGGTGGCTGTCTCACTGGAACTTGCAAAGCTGATGTCCATGCTGACTGGTCTTGCCACTTACGGCCTATGCCTGGTCTCCAGCTCAGAGATCAGTGAGAAAAGGCAACTGCTGCCTGAGACGTAGAATCGTAGTCATTTAGGTTGGAAAAAACTTTTAAGATCATCAAGTCCAACCATCAAGCTAATGCTACCAAGTACACCGCTAAACCATGTCCCTAAGCACCACATCCACATATCTCTTAAATATTTTCAGGGATGGTGATTCTACTTCTCTGGGCAGCCTGTTCCAATGCCTAACCACCCTCTCCATGAAGAAATTCTTCCTGATACCCAGTCTAAACCTCCCATGGCACAACTTGAGGTCATTTCCTTGCATCCTATCACTTGTCACCTGAGAAAAGGGACTGACACCCACTTTGCTGCAACCTCCTTTCAGGTAGTCGTAGAAAGCGATGAGGTCTCCCCTCAGCCTCTTCTTCTCCAGACTCCCTGCAGCCTCCTTTTCTCCAGATTTATGAATCAAAATAACGTGTTTTCTGCTGTGGATAGCTAGCTGAAGTTCTTTGTCCCCCTCACTTTGTGTTGAGCCAAGGTCTGGCACCAAAAGTGCTACCAAAAATCAGTGTAAGGGGGTGGGCTGGTTCCAGTCCTTGTTCATGAACCCTGTGGTGGATAACATGTTGCCACGCCAAGGTTACAGCAGCACAATCAGACCAGTCCCCAGATTACCTGCTGCAGTCTCTAGCTCGCTCTTTTACTTTCCTTTGTATTGCTCTGCCACCTTTTCTCTTCCCTCTTCCTCTTTCATTTATGCCAGTCCCTGTTTAAGTGAATCAGCTTCTTTCCTGCTGCCAGTTGAAAGCATTTGGGAACCAGTGTGGCCTTTTCTTAAGTCTGTTAATTATGTTCTTTTGTCTGTCTTAGGAAGCCCTTGTCTCTATTGTAGAAACTCTGTGCCTGCAGCTCTGCTGGCAAAGCCCTCAGGCTGTGAAAGAGGTTTCTGCCAAAGTTGTGTTGTTTTGTTTTGTTTTTTGTTGTCACAGCAAACGTAAGCTAAGCTGGGTAAAACTACCTTCTGTTAACTAATACAAGTGTTCAGTGAGGGGGATGTGAACGTTTTACACCCTGAACCAGCACAGTTCTTCCAGTACGTTGTGTGTCCCTGCCTGTCCTTTATACTATCTTAGTAGTGTAAGCTGGACCCTATTTTGTCTTTGAGAAAGGACCCATTATCTGCCTTGTGTTTGTACAGTGCTTAGCTCAGTGTAGGCTGGCCCTTAAGTACTTACCAACGCAACCGTGACTAGCAATTTGCCCTTGCTTGAGGGCTTAGTATGGTTTGTCAGTGTCAGTCTGATAATGCACATACTTATATTTCCTTGTTTGTTATGTTCAGTGATGGAATGCCACTTCTCATGGGATGCTGGCAGAGGCTGAACTTCTGCTTGTGTTGTCTTTAAGTAGAAAGTGAGTAAAATATTGTCAGTTCTGAAAGGGAGAAATCTAGATTGGCTTAGCATACTGTGGACTCTACGGAGATGCTTTATCTGCTTCAGATGTGTATTTGTGTGTGTGTGTGTGTGTGTGTGTGTGTGTGTGTATACATATCTGCACATACAGACCTTTTCCAGAAGGCCAGATCTCATTCTGAAGGCAGGGAGATGGTGCTGTGGGTGTGGGCAGGGATGGTGGGGGAAGCAGCCCGCAGAGCCCAGGGCCTTACCCTGCAGGGCAGGAGAGGACTTGTGCCTGGCCCTGCTGCCCGTGCTCAGGTGGCAGCAGCACGCCAGCCTGCCCCAGCACAGAGCTGGCCCCGGCCTGCACAGGTCCTCCAGTGCCCCGTGGGCTGTAGTGGTTTCACACAGAGGGGCAGCTCAGGTCCACAGCGCCATGCTCTAAATCCCGCTCCTCAAAAGAACAGGGGGAGAAAATATGATTGGAAAAAAAAAAAGGCTCAAGGGTTGAGATAAGGACAGGGACATCACTTAATGATTACTGTCACAGGTAAAACAGACCCAACATAGGGAGATTAATATAATTTATTGCCTATCACTAGCAGACTAGAGCAGTGAGAAACTAAAAGCAAACTAAAAACACCTTCCCCCCCACCCACCCTCTTCTACCTCCTCCCCCCGAGCAGTGCAGGGGAAGGGGAATGGGGGCTGCGCTCAGCCCATATCATTTCGTCTCCGCCGCTCCTTCGTGGTCACTCTCTGCCCCTGCTCCA
>VXAL01011647.1:462040-608451 GCA_013399475.1 Chauna torquata
CTGCTCCACCATGGGCCTCACCACGGGCTGCAGGGGAGCTTCTGCTCCAGTGCCTGGAGCACCTCCTGCCCTCCTTCTTCACTGACCTTGGTGTCTGCAGGGCTGTTTCTCTCACATTTTCTTACTCCTCTCTCTCCTACTAGCTGCTGTTGTGCAGCAGTTTTTTCCCTTTCTTAGATTTGCTCTCTCAGAGGCACAACCAGCTGATGGTTGCTGATGGCCTCAGGTCTGGCCAGTAGCAGATCCCTTTTGGAGCCAACTGGAGCTGGCTCTTATGTGACATGGGGCAGCTTCTGGGATCTTCTCACTGAAAGGTTTACAGCCAGCCACCTCCACTTCTACCAAAATGATGTTGCATAAACTCAATAGATGGGGCAGGTGGTGGGTTAGAGCCAGGCCTGAGTGCTCCTGGCCCTGCTGGAACCTGCTTTGGATCAGGCTCTCTGACCAGACATGTCCAGCCTTAGCAGTCATATGTTGTGGCCCGCAATTGCCTCTGCCCTGCTGCAGCAGCGTCCCCCAGCAGGCTCTGTGGCGGCAGATGTGGTACATCTGCTCTCTTGTGAGGAGATGGTGGTGACCGCAGCAGGCTGGCTGGGGCCTGGGTGCAGGATGGGTGCATAACTCTTCTGCCAGCGTTGCCCCAAAGCTCTTCCTCATCTTCTCTTGGGAAATTGGTATATGGAAGCATTGCTTGGGCTGCCATTTTATAAGCTATACTTTCCATCTACTTTCTAAGCTCAGTAAACTTAGTGAATCATGCAGCTGTCAGAAGGTGGGCTACACAGCTGTCCTTTCTGGAAAAGGGAAGTAAAAGACTTCCTGAGGCGCAGCGGGTTGCTGTCTCACCGCGGGGCAGGACCCAGCGGCACCATGTGCTGGTGGGCAGAGCAGTGGTGCTCCCAACTGCACGCCACGGGGCTCAGATAGCAGATTCTGCATGGAATTGGTGTCCAGGTGTGAGGAAAATGCACAGGTGGGGGGAGACTGTGTGGGCAGGGAGGGTGCGGCATGCACAGTCTCCGCTCTCATCGTGACAGCAGCACTGTGGGCTGGCTCTGGCTTTGTGCTGTGATGGACCAGCTGTGGCTGCTTGCGTGGCCGCTGTCACCAGCTGCCCACGTGTCCCTCAAGTGGGTGCGTGGGAAGCCAGAGGAGCAAATTTCCAGCTTTCCTGACAACTGTGCTGCAGCGGAGGTGGTGATGGGCTGCAGGGCGGGTGTTACAGCCCCCTCCTAGCCAACTTCAGTCACCCTGTACTTGCAGAAGAGTTTCCTATGGACTGAATTCCTTCCCATAGAGAACATTTTGCTAGGCTTAATCCATTAAATGCAGAGGCTTTTAATGCTGCTGTGTCTCTCTGTGTTCTGAGGATAATGAATACTTTAATAATCCAGGAAGGAGTAGTTTAGATTGTAGAAATAATTTAATTCTTCTGCTGACTCTTTAAACTGACAGAAAGATGTGGTGCTGTGATAGCCAGTGAAAACAAAAAATCATTCTCTTGAGAAAGTGAATCTGAATTATTTCTATTACCATAGCAGGACACATTGGATAGGACTGGAACATACCTGTCGAAATGAATAGCTGAAAGCAGCAAGTCATTCATTTTACTTCCATGGATGTGAGGGAGGGGATGGGAAATGAAGAAAGAAGGCTGTATGCTCTCAGCATCCTTGTTGCACTGTATTAAATGAGGCATCTTCCCACTTTTCAGCAGATGTAATTTTTTATTTTTTAACTTCTGCACCTCAGGCAACAAACTTACTGAGGATATATAGCTATAGCATTCTCAGTTGGTGTTTTCAATTTGAGTGTATTATACATGTGTACATTGCTTTAACAGCATTTAAGTCTGTTACATGAAAAGGTGACTAATTTAGGGGTCATGTGCAGAACCTGGCTTTATTGCTGTGAGTGTGTAGGTGGAGTATTTAAACACTTTCTGTAATTTAAAGAAGGAAAAAAAAAGGCTATAAGTTTAAGTGTAATAGTGGTTAGTCAGATAACCTGTTGCCAAGGGGAGGAAATCCATATGCGCCTGCAGTGGAAGCTGTCCGAATTCCTCAGTGCCTCATGACTGTGTGCTCTGTTTTCAGACCACGCTGTCTGGTCATGCTAGGCTGTGCTCAGCCACTTTATGGCTAACAGGTATTTGCTTTCACAACCAGCATTTGAGTGGTATTGCATCCAGTCAGACCTCTGCTAGCTCCTTCTGTCTGCTCTCCTGGACATGTGAACATTTTCTCCATGCCTTTACCCACTGACTTTTAATACCTTCTGTGTGGTGATGCAAACCAAATTTAAACTAAATTTTGCTAGCATCCTGCCCCTGTGGGTCTCCTCCTCCCATTACACACCACAAACTGTTCAAGAGGCTTTCCCTGGATACAACTCTTGCGTATGCCTGTCCTCTTGCTCCAGCATGCTTTAAAGGTTTGGTTGAGTTGCTATGCAGAAGCAAAGCATCCGAGAATTGCATGCACTAGGATCAAAGCCTTGTCCCTTTCTGTGCTAGGAAGAGTATGGCTGAGCTCAGGCAGTGGCAATATGTGATGGCAGAACATTATCAAACACTGGCATGTAGCGAATGCTCCTATTTGGTGCCAGTCTTCCAGCTACGTACCTTTCTACATCCTTTACGTAAGTATGTGTGAATGTGTATATACAGATTTTTAGGCAAGACTTGTGAAAGTAATTGGAGAATAAATTTCTCAGGGAAATTCATTTTGAAATTAATTTAGCATCAGAAATGGGCTAGCATCTGTGTATGTTAACTAAGTGACCTTGGTTACGTGGTCATTCTTTCCACTATTACTTCAGCTAGTTGAAACGATGAGTGAGTGAGGTGGGTTTCTGTACAGGAGATTGAATTGTGGCTATGCAGCTATGCAACTCTGGTTTCACGTGCGTAGTTTCAGTAGTACCAAACCCAATTAAATTGGACATTTAAGGAAACCCCTTATGAATTCTTGGGGGAAACAGATATTTTGCCAGAAAATGGGGTTCAGTGGGCAGGGTTTTTTTTCGTAATTTGTTAGCCAACATTTGGTAATCACTAATGAATGTCAGGGCATGAGAAGATGAGTAAAGGTACAGAAGATCTATGTCAGCTAATTCGTGTCATGTCAGATGGGCCTTTGCCAGCCTTCTTTCTGAAGAGCAATGTTATAAAACCAAGGTGATAGAAAAAAGGAAACATTAGAGTTTTAGGTACTTTTTAAAAAATATTATCTTCTTAAATTGGCACTTCAAAGGGACAATGAAAGCAGCATCTTAATTGATCTCCTGGCAGCCAGCAGATGAATATGAAAAAGCAAATGCACTTACTTAGCTGCTAACTGCTTGTGTCTTTTTTTATCCTCCCATCCCTCACCCCCCACCTTCAATCTGAAAGAATTTGTCCCAACAGATTCTTTCCAAAAAGCCCCAGTTTATTCCTCCTTTAGATGTAGTTAGAACAAAACATTCTCTTGCAAATGATTCCTCAAACTTGCTAAGTTTTGCTCTTTGCCACCCTTGCATGTTAAAGCATCTACCCAAAGTGAGTCAGGATATGCTTATTCAGTTTCTCAGTATTAGGCTGCTGATGTACAAAAACAGAGGTGGAGAGGAAAAAAAAAACACTGAAGAAAGGAAGGGTACCTTCCTGATCACTGTTACAGTCCCTTAGTTTTTATTTTCTATGTTCAGTAACAAATAACAGTGAATTGAAAGATAAAAAGGAAAAAATGCCCTTTTCAGGGGTGTTCTGTTTAAACACTGTTTTTGTTACCGCTTTTGTTTGTTTGTTCTGCAGAGTGGGACGCCCCCAGTCAAGGACATGTTCACAGATCTGAAAGATGGAAGGAAGCTTTTGGACCTTTTGGAAGGTCTGACGGGGAAACCTCTGGTAAGAGAAATGTATGAGTTGTATTCCTTTTAAAAACAAAACAGAAACTCTTGTGATTTTTTTGATTTAAAAATGCTTGTAGTATGTAATCTGGCTTGCTTTCTACAGTTCCAATGAAATTCCAGGGAGATCCACTCATGGGATCATAGGGTCAGGCTGAAGTTAGTTGTGTAACTGTTTCTTTTGAAGGTTAACATTCTGTTTAGCAAACCATGTAAAGCCAGTGGTGTTATTCACATATTGTATGTTTTTAATAGAGATCTTCTAACGGTCTGTTTCTGGATGATCCAGAAAAGCAGCTTGTAGCTGGATACCCATGAAGTTTTTCCAATATGCTCATGAAAGATCCCTTAAAGAAAAAAGAAACAAAGAAAGACAACATCCAGTAGGCAAAACAAAAATCTGCATCTCTACTGGAAAAATCCTTTGTGATCCTACAGATAGGAAAGGGCTGAAAAACTACTCAAGTCTTGTTTAGATATGAGAAAATGCTCGTAGGGCTGAAAACTCCTCCCATGCTAACACGGATGCCTCTCCAGTCAGATAGATGAGGCATGGTGAAACCTGTGCCATCACTTGGGACTAAACTCTTGATTTCAATTTTTATAAAAAATCTCAAGTTGGTTTATTGCCCTTAACGAGAAAACTTCAGCCGTTTAAAATTTCACCTTGCAAGCTTGCCTTCTTTTTCTGAGTAGATGCATTTTACTAATACTTCTAATGATTTGGGGTCTGATTTGAAGTCCATTGAAGACAACAGGAGTTTTTGGTTTCTAATTTTATTACTGTGTTTCAAGTTCAGCTCCATGCTCTTGCAGTTTGATCATGTTTTGCTGCACAAATTAAACTGTGGTGATTAAAGGCAAATAGAGTGGCAGGTATTGTCAGGAGTTGCAGGTTTTTTTCCTGATATTAAAAGGAAGGGAAAGTTGGGAAGTGTAACTTCTTCCCAGTGTGCAAAGGTTTAGCAGCCTTTCAGTGCCAGAAAAATGAATTGCTGCTTGTTCTCTCTTGGGAGCCAAAAAATTTCAACTACTCTGGCAAACTTTCAAAACCCTCAGATTTTCCCCAGGAGCTCCCACTTTGCTGTTGTATTGCCAGTACATAATTCTGCAGATGCTGGGAATAAAAGTTCTGGACTTGCCTAAGATGAACTGAAACATACTTTGAGTCCAATGCTTGTCCTGTACCTTGGGTTGAGGAATATTGTTCTGACTAGTTTTCATTTTGTTGTTTATTTTGAAATTGTTGTGGGTGATCGTGTTTGGTTTTGTTCATATTTAAAAAAAAAAAATCACGAGAAAACTAAGACAAATTTCCTATTGTTTACTCACTTATTTTCATTTGATCAGTCAAGTTCATTCTGATGCAAACAGATGTTAAATTTATTTTCAGCCTAAAGAACGAGGTTCTACGAGAGTGCATGCCTTAAACAATGTCAACCGAGTACTGCAAGTCTTGCATCAAAACAATGTAAGCATGTTTTTCCACAACTTTTTGATATACTCTTTAATTTATTCCTGTGTGTAAATGAGTTCAAAATGCAGAGAATAAAGATTTTGGCACCTAAAATGAGAATTCAGCAGGATAGGTAAACTGTTTTGAGTTTTCTTTATCCAGTGTAAAATTTCAGTGTCTGGCAATTTTGTGAAATCTTAAAATGTTCACTTAATATTAGTGTGACTAAACTGTTTTGTTAAGATGTGTTCATCTCAGTAAACAAAGCTAACTTGAAACCCTGACATAGCTCATGAACATGGCAAGACAAATAGCTAATATCCAATGAAGGGTATGAGATTTTTGTCTCTATATTTTCATGTCCTGCTCTCAAAATCCATGAGGATCTTTCCAGTGACATCTGTCAGCCTTGTGTCAAATCTTTCCTGAGTGTTCCTAACATCAAGCTTTACTAATTGATCTGGAAAAGCAAACCCAACAAAACAAAAAACCAAACCAAAACAAAAAAAACCCATACTTTTTACCCTTTTTTAAGAAAAATGGGAAGAATAGTAGTTTGTTTTATTTTGATTTTATTTTAATTTCTGTTCTTGCTGCCTGGAAACTAGTAGTGCTGTAGCGAAGTGATTTTATTTTTTCCCTGGATAACAATTCCTGATAAGCATAGTTCTCTATAATTAGAATTTCTATTTGTGAATGCCAAGGCACTGAAATAGTTTAATAGCAATATTCTGGCAATGGAATACATCTAATGCAAAAAGGCACTGACATATTTGTGTAAACTGCTGATTGAAGAGTGATATGAAGATACTGTATAATACTGCAATTTCCCCTCCATGCTGGTGGACTAGTGTCATATTTCTAGGAAGCAGCCAAAGTTTAGTGGTGGGTTGTTTGTTTTTCTTCTTTGAGGTATTGTAAATACTGATTGATTTTTTTCTAAGGATAAGTAATGGGTCTTTCCAGCTTGAAATTGATTTATTTTATGAAGATAATAAATGAAATCATATTCAGTTACAATAATGAATTAGTTCTTCCTTAAGCTGGTAGGATCAGGGTTTCTAGAAATAAACAGGTGGCTAGGTAGCTGAAGGTTATTAAGGTCAGGTGTATGATTTATACCTACTGCCTAACTTTGTTACGGGGGGGGCGGGGAGAGAGAGAGAGTGTGTGTGTGAGAGAAGATGGAGGGAAGAGGCATCCACTGAGAAGCAGTTACTTCTGTGTCCTGAGAGTTTGTGGGCTGTACAGTATTCGTAACTTTTGAAATAATTTATAGAATTCTTAAAATCCGTATTGCAAGGAACAGATGAGCCTACAAGTTGTAGGTGTTCAAATGATTATGGGACCTCATCCGTCTGATGAGCAGAGTGACTCTATGTAATGAATTAAAGCTTTTTTTATTTGTGGATCAACTTTTATTTTTTTATTTTTTCATTTTTTTAAGCAAGCAAAAAGAAAAAAATGCCAGAAATCATTCTATGTAGGCAATATCTGTCTACTCTCAGTAGTATTAACAGTCTACCGTCTGCTTTTAGTGTTTATCTTTGCTCAAGTCTTAGTAGTCCACTCACCATCTAGTGGATTGCTGGCTGTGTGCCAAAAAACGTGGCTTAATTCAGAATCATTAAAATACAGAAGTGTGCATGTGGAGTCTTTTATGTATGGTGTAGGTTGCAAGGGGAATACAGAACTTACAGTAATAATAGTAATACTTGTGATTTAAAAAAAAGAAGTTTTTTTTTGTTACCCATTCTCAGGAACGTTTCTCTTCTGTTGCATGTGAAAAAAGCTCTTGTAATGCAATTGCTTTATTTTTGTGCCCTTGACCTTTAGTCTTGCTTTGTGCTGCTTGTGTTCTACAGTGGTTTGTAGTGAGTTTTTTTAACGAAGTGCACTGGTGACTCTTGACCTGTTTTTGCCTGTTTAACTTAGTTGCCTTAAGAAAGTATATGCCCAATATTTGCAAAGAGGATTACATTAAGATTCTGTTCCAGCTGCTGTAAAAATTGGGAGGGGGCAATCCACAAATCCAAAAGCTTCCTTAGTACTTTGAAGTGTAATTTGTGGTTCCATGTTAATCTCAACAACAGAATTTTGATTTGAGTTTTCCTAATTGAGACACTTATGGGGAACTGCAAATTAGCTAGATGATATCTGAAAGCAGTGAGGTTACAAGTACATTTTGCAGAATTCAAGCATTCATGATTGAGTGATAAGAGGAAAAATTTTCACAGACTACCATTATATTCTTACATACCAGGTATGTCCTCAACATACCTAGTATGTAAGTACATTAGTACTTTGTTTTAGTACCTTTGTACTAAAACAAAATGAAACTTTGTGTTTGTTCTTGTCTATTCTAGGCTGCATCCACTGACAGCCAGAGGATGGGCTCAGTTCCTGTCCTCTGATTGTCTATTTTGTTGAAGTGGCAGCCAGCTCGTTGGTGCAGGTTTTGTCGATATGAACAGTGACATTCCCAGACAGATTCTTAGGGTTAGTGCAAGCTAGGAACTGGTTCCGGTAGGCACTGTGGATAACACTACTTGTTCTGGAGCAGGGGTGAGGAAGGGAGAGGAAAGCTTCACCACAGAGGTGAAATACAGGGTGTTGCTTGCCCCTGGGGCTGGAGCATGGCTCCTGGCTCAGCGTATTTGCACTGTGTGGGAGTGTGTTGCAGCATCTGCTGTATCTGTATATACACCCAAGGAGGTATTTGTCTCATCTGCCACAGGCAGCTGTGACTAGCCCCATTTCCATAGGCCATGGTGGTGATTAACGCAGTGTGCTGCTGTTAGGTTCCTCCAAAAGCTGGTTCAGAGTTGGTGCCTCTTTCTCTGAATTGACTGAATGGAGAGTAGGTGCCCAGATCCAGACTCTAAAGCAGCAGTGAGTGAGTGTCTGGTAGCATGCTCTAGGCTTCTCCTCTCCTGAGTGCTGGATGCTTGATGCTGGATGCTTGATGCTGGAATGGATAGCCTCTTGTGCACTCCCATGTTCTAATGTAATCTCCCTGTCTCTTTCCATGTTTTTATGCTTGTAGCGTTCTCAGTTAGAATGTCACCGAGTTTATATAGGGTCCTGTGCATAAAGAAAACTTGAACACTTTATTTTTCCCTTGAGTTTTTGGTTTCTGTGTCTAAACTCGTCCCATACCTGTTTTTAATTAAGGTGTTAATATGGTTCTGTAGTATCTCTTTAGTGTGTTTATGAGGCAGGACTGCTTCTTAACTTTTTTTTGTTAAAAAAGACCAACTCCTTCATGTCTGCATGTCTGTTGGTCAGTTTTGTCTGCTGGTATGCATATGTGTATCAGAGGAGAGGATAAAACTCTTCCAGCTGAATGTCTTCGTTGGTGCAACCTTTTGGTGTCTTGTTTAAGCAGTGGTCATGACAAATTCAGACACTACTGTCGTTTCCAGTTCTCTCTTTCTACCTACTCATTCTTTCAGAACACTTGATAATGTGTGGCTGGACAGCCAGGGATTCGGGATAGGGTTGTGACTTGAAACTTTGATAACATCGTTTGATAATAGAGTTGGTCTAACCTCTCCAGGTGGAGTTGGTGAATATTGGAGGAACCGACATCGTTGATGGAAATCACAAGCTGACACTGGGGTTGTTGTGGAGCATTATCTTGCACTGGCAGGTGAGGATGCCGTTGTGAGATCTCTTCCTTTCCAGGAATCATGTGCATCTATCTTCTGGGATTCCTGCAAACCTTTCTGGGGTTTTGGCAGCAGAAAATACTACTTCTATTCTGGGCTGATAAATAAAGGCCAGGCCAGTGTTTGGTTTCTGACCTCTGTCTATTGGCTACCTCCCACACTACATATTCTCATATATGCTCACTTGTACTCAGTGACTCAGTTCTGTTCCTAGGGCTGTTAATTGCAGAGGATTTTCAGGTTAAAGCATTGTGTTTATATTCCTTCCTCAATACTTATGCACTTCTGTTTGCAGGTGTTTTTCTACTATCTCAGTAGCTGTGTTGAGCTTGCATCTTATATGCTGCTCTGTAGGTTTGTTTCTCAGCCCCATAGATTGAATTTCTCCTGGTTTATCTGCATACCTGAGAGGATCACTGAATTCGCTTGGAGGGACTTCAGCGGATGCTTTTGCATAGCACATCAAACACCAGACTTCCTGTGTTGGCTGAGTAGTTATCCTGTCCTTGCCAAAAACTTCTGCAAAGTTGTATTTTTGGGGTTTGCTTACTAGTGGAGCCCCAGCATAAGGCAGTGAGAAATATTACACCCCATGCTGAGTGCCAGCAGCACTGAAGAGTGGGGGGAGGGCTGTAATGTAGGAGTAACTTGTTTATTACGTGGTGCATTACTGGTTCTTGTAATCAGCAGAGTGCAAAGATGGCCTGAAGGCTCCTATTTCTACATTTCATGCAAGGAGTTGGAGCTTGACTCCTAGCTTTTCATGGAAAAGAGCCTTTCCTGGTTTGTGAAATAGCTTGGTTCAAAAGTTTTGTAAGCAGGAAAAGCAGAGAACCTGTCCGTATGGTGTAGCTGCTGCTGTCTTGCAGGTGAAGGATGTCATGAAGAACATCATGTCAGATCTACAACAGACTAACAGTGAGAAGATCCTGCTGAGCTGGGTTCGGCAGTCCTCGAGACCTTACAGTCAAGTCAATGTTCTGAACTTCACGACAAGCTGGGCAGATGGACTTGCTTTTAATGCTATCATTCACAGACACAAGTAAGTGACATAGCTCATCTCAGACCTAGTGAAGTAAGCAGCTTTTTCCCCCTATGTCTTCATGTTTGTGCATTTGACAGCTTCTACCCTGTTTTAGTAGTTCATTTTTTTGTTGTTGTGGTAACAATAACAGTGCAGAGATATTGCCAGCGCCTTGAAAAGATAGAGCCAAGGCAGCAGTGTAACTCAGTTCTCGCATGCACACTCGCTAAGTGGATTTATATCCCACTTACATATCTACTGTACAGAGAGTATGCTCAATGGGTGTCTGTAGGGGAGGTTGATTACTTCCCTTCCTGTCTTCCCTCCCCTGCAAAGCGAAAAACTCCTTAAATCAGTTTGCCATATTGCTTCAGCAGGAAGATTCAGAAGCTTCAAAATGAAGGAACGAGAAAGACAAGCTCTGTAGCTCTTCTTAGTTTTTGAATATATGTTACTTGAAAGATTGTGTATTCAGTTCTTTCAGGAGAGCACCCTTTTGCATTCACTGTTGAGTAGAAGAATCAAAGGATAATAGAATGCTTCAGGTATCTGTAGTATATTCATTAGTTTGTTCATTATACTTTACAAAGAATAATGTTTAAAGTGTTTTTCTGCAGATCTCTTGTGCTCTTTCTGATTTTGGAGAACTCTTTGGTAGTCTATTAAAATCTTTGTTACAGATCCTTATGAAACTTGCATACCTGTGTGTGTGTGTGTGGTCTGTTTCTGGGCGATCAATTCTAGTCTGGTATACCTTAAATGAAGTCAGATCATTCTTTTGCAAGAGTTGACTGTTCTTTACTGTAAATAACCATTTGAACATGGTAATGGTATGACAATATTACCTCCTGGCCACCAGATATCTGTCATAGCAAATACTTAAACACCCAGAATATTTATACCCAGCAGATATTAAGTGGTCACTAAAGCATACGTTCACTTTGAGCCTGCTATTCTCTGCTCTTTAGCCTGTGCTGGCTGAACTAACAGGCTGTATCACAGTCTTGCTGGCTTCAGCCTGGGTCTGGTTTGATGTACCTGTGTACATGCCTGTGATGTACCTGTGTTCTGAAGCTGCTTGGTGTTCAATCTGTATGGATGCACGGGGAGCACCTGCACCACACTGAGGGCTCCTGAAAGTTTGGAAGGACTGTTATGCAAAGGCAAAGCAATACTAGCAAAAGTCTCTGGAGTTTGCAGTGACAGAAGTATTGACAAGGTGTGAGCTGTACTGGTGGTTTTCTGATCGGTGTAATTGTCTATAGTGGCATAGCTCTGCCAGTGAACGTGAAGTTTTGTGATGGGAAAGCGCATCAGTTTTAGACACAGGTGAGACCTGCTTTCCTCAGGGTAGCAAGAAGGAGATAGGTAGCAAACTCAGCTTTAGGCTATTTGTTGTCCTCACACCCTGTGGCTATCTGCCTGGGCTTTGTGGGATCTGAACTCTGTGAGCTCTGTCCTTTCCAAAGCAGTCTTATGTAGCAAAAGCCTCTGCTGAAACCTCTGAGTAACTGCGCTTTCCTCTGGCTTCGTAAGAGTTCTCATAGTTACCTGGCTCTCTGCTGATCTCTCTGAGCCTTTTATTCCCTCATCCTGTGAGCCAAGCAGCTGCCAGTGCTTCAGAATTCAGCTTTGCTGTCCCTGAACACCAGGGGATGATGCAGGGAACAGTCCTCTAGCCAGTGAAGCACCATTTTCCCCACACTTCTGAGAAGTCTTGAGCTGGCTTTAAATTTAGTCTGGTTTTGAAAGAAAAGCTATAAAAGCTCCTTGCAAGGAGCAAGGGGATTGAGGCAGGTTGCAGCACTGGTAGGACGGCAAAGGTGTTTAGCTTACTTGGACCAGTACTGCTTCCCTGCCTAAGGGGTATCGTCAATATTGTGTTTTTACTTAGCTTTGTCGTATGACCCTTAATATAGGGGAATTTTTGTGGATCCCATTAAGAGGTTTAGTAGCTCACTTTTCTCTTTGTGTCTATGAACAATTGCTAATAGTGCTACCTCTTGGCTATAACTTTATAACACTTGCAGTCCTTAATAAAATTATATGAGGTCATTATATTAGGACATTTTATACTTTATTGTGTTAGTCTCTTTCATTTCCTGATATTAGCCTAGTTCTTCTTTGAATTGAATTCAGTTCTTTGGTACGTTTTTCTTTCTCCTAGGTCAATATCTAGGTTGCCTTTTATTAAAATTTGGTTACTATGCTAGTGGGCAAGTAGTGCATATATGATGCACTTACTGCAATGTGTTTTTCATATTAAAAGTCTCTTCTTAAACTCTGTGAATCTATGTGCTTATCCTTGCTGCTTCTTGCATGGAGGTACAGTATTTCATAAGCTTGTATTAGATCTTTGCGTATTTCCCCCTGCCCCAGCCTTTCTTCTGGCTTTTTGCTTCTCAGACCCTGCTGGTTTATGGCCTTCCAGTTTTACAAAGTGTAATGACTCAACAGATGTTAAAAGGATACTCTCAGGTCAGTTTACAACTGAATTAAGCTTTGAAGAATTGAAGGCAAGCTCATCTCTTCCTCCCTAAGTTCTGTAAAACACAGGATCGATAGCAGTGTTTTGATGAGAAGCCACTATTACAGGGGAATGGAAGGTATTTTAATGGTTTGTAGTTTTACAGCTGTGCTTCAGCACTTGGCTGTTCATGCCCTGCAGGTATACGTACCACTAGGAGAGGGACCTCTTTGCTGATCCTTTTTCCTACTGCATGCTCTGCTCTTTCCCCCTTAGACTTGCTGATGTCTTTGCTGGGTGCACAACTGGACTGGAGATTTGGTTTGTTTAATGCAAGATGAAGTGTGCTGGCACTGTAAATCGATTGGCTCCTTGGTCTGATTCACATCATGACTCTCACAAGCAAGTCCTTGTGATTATTTATTTATTTTTTTTAAAGCAGGGGAAAAAGGCCACGCCACAGGGTGAGTGAGCAGGGGTGGAGAGTGCTGGTGCTCCTCGCTGCGATGGTCTAGGGTGGTCACCGAGCCACATAACAAGTTTGGAATGAGGCTCTCTAGGAACAGAGTGACTCTTGATTACTCAACAGAGCCTGATGTGCACATTGTATAATGATAATGCTGTAAAAGAGCCAATTGAAGAAAATTGGTTCTGGAACAAATTTTAAATACAGGGCTTACATATTTTCTTGTTAGTAGCATTTAATTTCCAGTTGCAGTCAATTAGTATATGTAGAATGGAAGGTGGGTGGCACTGTGGACATGTGGTCAATTATAATTGATTTGTGATTGCCAGATTCTCACTAAGAATATTTTTGTATTTCTGTATTTGTTGTATATATATTTATATTTGTATTTTATGTGTACCTGCATGTTTGTATTACTTATGTAGCTACCTCCATATCCATAACTTCAAATTCTGAATGGTATGGATTTTTTCTTTTAAATTTAGTGTTTTCTTTTCTGTTTTGTCTTTTTACTTATAGACCTGAGCTCTTCAGCTGGGATGAAGTTATAAAGATGTCACCAGCTGAGAGACTGGAACATGCTTTCAGCATAGCCAAAAACCACCTGGGAATTGAGAAACTGTTGGATCCTGAAGGTGCAACATAGTTATTCTACTTGATTAGAAGCTTTTTGAGCTCTTTTGAAAGAAAATGCTTATATAGACATTTATTACGAATACAAATCCCAGCAGTTTTGTGCAGTGATATTTTGTTTCAATCCCTTAAATATGGGGTTAAAAGTATGTAAATTGTAGGGTAAGGGTTTGCCTGTGCGTATGTATGCTTCAGCTTGTTGAACGTTAAGGTTCAGATTGACTTACCTTCCAGAGACAGTATACAGGAAAGTGAAGCTGGTACCCTAGTTTTGTTTTATTTTAGATAGGGGTTCCACTGCAAGTGTCTGTGCTTTTCAAGTGAAGAAGAGCATTTTGCAGAATGGGATAGCTTAAGAGCTCATGATCTTTTGTTCTTTTCTGTACACACTGAATAACAGTAGCTGCCAATGCTGTGAGTACTTACCATGTAGGAATGCTTGCCAGGAAACTTTTATAGCCCCTTCTTAAAACCCTGAGCTATCACTCTGCTTTGATGTAAGCCTCTGAAGATCTGTTCTGTAAGACAAACTGTCAAACTTCACGGATTCAAGCACCACCACCCCTTTTAAAAAAAAAAAAAAGTCAACTGAATGAGTAGAACTCATAACCACAGTGATATGTGAACCTGAGTCTGTGAAACTCTCTTCCATATAAAAAGTAAGCAAATGAACTGACCAGTGCTGAGTGGGGATGGAACACACATGGAAGTGTGTGTTTGAGGGATACTGTTCCTGAATTGCATTTCTGCTTGGGAGACACTCCAGAATATTTCCAAAACAGTTTTTATCCCTTGGTAACTTCAGGTTTGGGCTCTTATTTCAAAAAGATCATGTCTTTTAATGTAAACTCACTTGCAAATATAGAAAATTTTTTTTTGTGCTTCCTTTGTACTGCTTTCAACATCTATAAAACCTGGCCTTTTAACTGAAAGCTAAAGGCTAACAGGAGAACTTGTGCTTTGCACTATATGTGAAATGTTAGTCTGAATTGTATTGTATTCTACGTGATGATTTAAAAAAGCTGTTTTTTATTCATTTTCTCACCCCTTTTTTTTTGATGCAGATGTTGCTGTACAGCTTCCAGACAAAAAGTCTATTATCATGTATTTAACCTCTTTGTTTGAGGTCCTTCCTAAGCAAGTCACCATGGAAGACATCCGGGAAGTGGAGACCCTTCCAAGGAGATACAAGCAGGAATGTGAAGATGGAGAACTCAACATGCAGCAGGTGTGTTTGTCATTGAAGCCTGGCTGAATCTTCTTGAGTTGCAATTTTAGACGATCTTCAGGCTTGTCAGTTCTCTGGAACATGCCTTCTTTCTTGTTTGAAACATTTGGGAAAATATGAAGAATCACAGCATCATCTTTGTGACTGACTTCATTCATTCTATCTTCTTTTTTGTTTTCTGATTCATGTACAAAATCCTTCTTGCTGAGGTAGAAAGCTACATCTGCATTATGCTTCTTTCTTCTATTTTCCTTATTTATCTTGGCAAGCTGGAGAGAGTGGCCTGAAGTCTTTAACTGAGTTTGCAGCAGGACTTGTGGTAGTGGCATTTGGTGGTTTTTTGTTTGTGTGTGAGGTCCACTGCTCTTTTAAATAAGCAAAATTGAAGTTTTCTATCCAGATCATTTTAAAATGGAAATTCATTAGTGGTGACTGTTGGCCTCTCTCATTAGAGATTTTAAAACTAGTTATTGGGTACATTTTATAAAGGACTGAAAGGGATCTTAGTTGTTCTATTCGTAGTATCATTTGGGAAAGCATCTTAGCACTTCCAAGACGTCGCTTTTCTCTTGACTGCCTAGGCTGTAGCACTTGAAGAGGAGCAGGGCAGTTCTAGAGCAGAGACCCCCAGCACAGTGACAGAGGTGGATATGGACTTGGATAGCTACCAAGTTGCTCTGGAAGAAGTCCTCACTTGGTTGCTGTCGGCTGAGGATGCATTTCGGGAACAGGAAGAAATATCTGGTGATGTTGAAGAAGTCAAAGAGCAATTTTCCGTCCATGAAGTAAGCTTTTCTTAATTTTCTTGTGTAGTTTTGCTTTTTTGTGTGGGGGCTGCAGAAGTTCCTAGTCCTTATCCAAAACCTGTTATTCTGTTTCTTTTGTCTCGATTTTCCTAAATTAAAAGCGCTTCTAACTGAATGTTTTTTTTTCAAATTGATAAATAATTGTTCCTTGGAAGTGAAATAGATCTTTTTAGGAGAATTTAGAGTGGAACAGGTTTTGAAACTTCACTGTATTTTTTTGTCAGCCTTCTGTGGCCGGCTCACAGGTGTCATAGAATCACAGAATGGTTTGGGTTGGAAGGGACCTTAAAGATCACCTAGTTCCAACCCCCCTGCCATGGGCAGGGACACCTTCGACTAGACAAGGATGCCCAAAGCCCCATCCAACCTGGCCTTGAACACTTCTGGGGATGGGGCATCCGCAGCTTCTCTGGGCAACCTGTTCCAGTGTCTCACCGTCAGTGTCCATACTACAAAGACAGTCTGATCCAGCCTGATTCTCATTTCTCTGCTGCCAACTGCTAAAAAGCCTGGTCAGCCCAATATTGCTTGCTGTGAAGTGATGGCAGTGCTGAAATTTGATAATCATGTCCGTTTAATTCAGTGGTCTCTCTGTCATGGTTAGTGTAGTTTTTCAGAAATGTGTTGTTTCTTCAGAATTATTGTTGTTTTCAGATTATTTTGGTTTGGTTCTGTTTGAAGTCTGAATAAATATTCTAATGTTACTAAAAGACTCGAGTGTCATATTAGATGTTTTAGTTATTCCTCTGTTAGCTTGCTGTATACAACTTCATTTAACATATGAATGCTGATCAGTGTGAAGGAAACTTCTTTCCATGTGCTACAGTTCTAAAACTATGAACAAAAGAAAGAGATGTTCTGCATTTTCAGTAAATATATGAATTTTTAACATTAACTCTTAGAGTTCTATTACTTTCCTATGGTACATTTCAGATCTTGTTTTATGTGCTGCTGGCTATAAGTAGGTTGGTAAGTTCCTGGTGCATTTGTTCAAAGACTGTCTTCTAACCAACGGCTTTGTGTCTGAGGTGGTCAGCTTTTTTCCTCAATTAGCTCTATTTTGCTTGCTTCAGAATTTTTGTAGTTCATGGGGAATGTTCTGTCAGAGAGAGAAGCAGGTCTGCCGTGCTTGTACATTTGATGGTGCCAGCTTGTTCTGCAATGCTGTTGTTTCCAACATCAGCAATTTATTAGGACATTTACAAACTCATAGACTCCTGACAGGTGCTCACAGATCATGGTGATGTGGCTGGTTTTACTGTTTCCAGGCTTTTATGATGGAACTGACTGCGCACCAGAGCAGTGTGGGCAGTGTCCTGCAGGCTGGAAACCAGCTGGTGGCACAGGGGAATCTGTCGCCTGAAGAGGAGTTTGAGATCCAGGAGCAAATGCTGCTGCTGAACTCCCGCTGGGAGGAGCTCAGGGTGGAGAGCATGGACAGGCAGTCCCGGTGAGTCATGCTGCACAGCCTCTCCTAAAGCTGCAGGACCGGCCTCTGGTGCTTACTGTATCTCAGAGGAATTGCTTTGCATCCATTTGTAAGATTTTTTTTTCAGAATTAACTTGCAGGCTTGTGACGTGAAATCTACTCTCTTCATACTTTCAAAGATGAAACATAGGAAATGGATATAACTTTTTTTTGGATTCTTATGTAAGAGTATTTTGAGATTTATGTTATATAAATGTATCAGACTAAATTTATGATATCTACATGCAGTAGTTACATAAATGTATTTTTAATATTTTTTGTAGTTTAAGTTTCTGAATAAAACATGCAGTATATGTGTTTACAGAGGTAAAGAGCACTTAAAAGATTTTTTTCCCACCTATAGGTTATCAAGCTCAGAGCTGCACATCAAGGGAAAAACTGCACTTGATTGCAGCTCTCAGCAGTGGTTCTGTTAGCGGCAAATCCCCATTGCAAGAAACAGTCCCTAGTATAAATTGCGTAATTCACTAACTTCTATTTTGTTGCAAAAGAAACAAGGATACTTAATGGTAGAAAATTTTATTCAATGATACTTAACTAGTTTATGAATGGCTGTGTGTCTTTCCTTTAGGAAAGACCAGAACTTAGTCTTTTTTCTTGGGAAGACTGTTTCTGAAATGACTCTGCCTGTGCTTCCCCCTGCAGTCTGCATGACATGCTGATGGAACTACAGAAGAAGCAGTTGCAGCAGCTGTCTGACTGGCTGACAGTCACAGAAGGACGCATTCAGAAGATCGAATCTCAACTCTTAGCTGAAGATGTAGAGTCCCTTCAAAAACAGCTGGAAGAACACAAAGTAAACCTTTATGTCTGTTCTGTAATGTGTGTGGGAAAAGTATTTAGAAGAAGTGTGTCTTGGAAGGTTTCCTTAGCCGAGAAGCCTGCTAAAGGGTGATGATGGACAGAAAGGAATTGGACATTTCTGGAAGTATTTTCTTAGCTGAACACTTGAGCACTGATGACTATGGCAAAAATTGTGTTATCTTTGCTTCATGCAGGAAATGAGGCCTGTCTAGGTGAATTGTTGGCGTGAGGGACAGTATAAAATGTGTTGTAGATAACTGACCTTTATTGACTGGCAGGCATGGCTAAGGCATGTTTGAGACTTGCCACTTAAAATAATGTGGGATTTAAAGCTATCAGGAAGGGCCTCCCAAGTCACTCATTCTAGTCTAAAGAATTCTAAAGAAGTGCATAGATACTGCTCTCTGCAATATTTTCATATTGGTTTGGCTCTCTATTAAGTTTCTGCATGGGAGCCCAGCCTTTCCGGCCTGTGTTTTGAAGGAGAAGGATGGCCCTTTAATAGTTATCATAGTTGCAACTTTGTTTTTTGTAGTCAGTGCTGAGGTTTGACCTCCTCCCCAGCCTGGGACATACCTCACAGGGCAAGAACTGCAAAGTATTCTTAGTCTGTGTAATTTCTTGTCCCACACTTGCATTCTTTGCTCTGTCTTCAAAGGCTGCGGAGAGTGAGGCCTGTTGTTCATAGAGTAGCTTAGCATTTTCTGTGATGAAAAGTTATATTTACGGTAGTTTAAAGGCATATTAATGTTGCAGAGTTATTTTGGAGGTAGGCTTTAACTATGTAATCTGTTCTGCCCGAAGTTGTATGAATATTTAAATGTACAGATGTATTTTAAGCTAATTGGAACTGTATTCTTTTTGCAGTTGCTAGGTATCAGTTTGTGACTATTGTCTTTGATACTTAGGTTTTCATATATGTCGACTATTAAATACTCATAATGATTTTCCCTGTTTGGAATGCCCTATGATACTTGCTTAATAATGATAACTTTTTTATAGAATGCTTAAGTTCTCTTATCTATAGCAGTAGATATATAGAAAGTCAATGCAGTTGTCATGTGATTCTCCTAGTCAAGAATGGTGCATACAAGTTTTATCATTTCTTTGTGTTTTCTAGCACTTTAACAGAAAGGTTTTAGGTTCTTTTCTAGCAGTCTTTTGGTTATGTTTATTTAAACTGCACGGTGGTTCCCAGTGGTAAAATATTTGCCTGAGTGTTGAATCTGTAGTGCTTTGCCACAGTTGTTTTAGTCACTGTGGGCAAAATAGCAATTTGCTAAGTATTCAAAGTTTGCAACCACTGATGTATTTTTCTAGAGCCTGCAAAGTGACCTAGAGACAGAACAAGTGAAGGTAAACTCCCTAACGCACATGGTTGTCATTGTTGATGAAAGCAGTGGGGAAAGTGCAACAGCTGTTCTGGAGGAACAATTGCAGGTAAAATGTTCGAGTTTTTTTTTTAAACTGTAATAGCAGACACTTAAAACCTTCGCATATAATTATTAATCAACATTTTTGTATTTAGAGGCAATTTGTCCTAGAAAGCAATTTAAAGTAATGTATTTTTAATGTAATATTAATGCAAAGAATTATTAAATTTGCTCGGGATAAAATCTGCAAAAGTTCTTTGACTTTCAAGCTCAATTCCTGATGAGTCAAGCTGCTTCCATCCCCGGTGACTTAAGCGCTTTTGCAGTGTATCGTTTCAGCAATTTCACAAAAATAGGAAGATGCACAATACAACTCTTTAATTTCAGATAGGTAACTTTCGTTACGAAGTTAAAATCTGACGGAAAAATATTTAAATGCGTGAGCAGAATTTATCTAGGGAATATTGTGTGAATTATTTTCCTGTTTTTTTTGGAGTTGGGCTGTGACCTGAGTAAAGCATAAGGAGCATAGAACATATGATTTATTGAAATGGAATTCATCCTACTTTGTTCGCTTCTTCTGAAGTCAATCAAATCCCTGAGTTCAGTGAGTGCAGAGATAGGGCCATAGGTGAATGCTCTTGAAAGTTTTAACCTTAAACTTTGTGCAGTAAAACAATGGCAGTAAATGGCAACAAGATAATTACAGTATAAAAGAGGTTACTGTGGAGTAGAAATTTTGCTTTTGAATATCTGATTTTTGAGCCTCCTTGTGAGGCTCGTAAATATGCATATTTCCTGCTTTTGTAGAGGCTGGGTGAGCGGTGGACAGCAGTTTGTCGTTGGACTGAGGAACGACGAGTCAAGTTGCAAGAAATTCAGATTTTATGGCAGGAGCTGCTAGAAGAACAGGTTAGTAGCTCTTTGGTTACCCACAGTAGTTGTTTTTTTTATTTTTATTTTTTTTGAAGCAACTCTTAGTAGGGTTTAACAGCTCTCAGAAAATAACTGTAAAGAGCTGGACTTCTGGTTATTGTTTGGGTTTCCAGCATTTCTTAGAGAGTACAGTAGTTGTGCAGCCCAAGAAAAGTATTTACTTAAGTTTAAGCAGGAAAATTTATGCCTCCTTATCAAATAATCGCCAAGGCAGATATTTAATATTCTTATGGCCATCATCCTTTTGAAAGTCCTGTGGCCTTACATTCATCTATGTCAGTGAATTCCACAAGATTTATTTTATTAAAAATAAGAATTACTGCGCTCTAAATCTTTGTCAAATTCATACATAATGAACTCTCTGAATGCAATGGAGAAGTATAAGAACGCAAGTATGAACATCTTGCTTTAGAGAATTTATGGAAGATATTTTGTCATAAATATTCCTGTCTTCTTGATAAGTAGTTAAGTAGTTGAAGGACTTTTATCTGATTTATATTTGGTCTCCAGTTTTCAGGAGACAACTTTACAATGACAAATTGATTTTACTGGGTTTAAGATAAGTGAAGATTTGCAAAATGGCCAAGAAACAGAAATATCCATGATGGCAAAATGACAATGAATCACTAAGTATTTGGTGGTTTGGTAACTACAGAAATTTTCCTAAATAAAGTGCTAATGCTTCCGACATGGATACATGTACATGATTTTGCAATCAACTAATCAATAGTTACAGTTTACAAAATCAGTAACATAAAATATTTGGTCAATATGGTGAAGCATTCAGCTCATCTCAGTTTGCTGAGTTTAGGCAAAGAGTTGAATTGTGAAGAAGATGGAATTGTGAGTTTTCTCTTGCTTTGATGTTGTGCGTTTTGGGTGGACCTTGAATATACCACTCAAACACAAATTAGCTGATGGCATTTGAAAAAAATGGTAACAACTACATGTTTTCAGCTGTTAGATTTGCATGCCTACTGCTACAGCTTGCTTTGTGATGACTTTTTCTTTGAAGGTTTTACTTAAATTGTTTTGTTTTCTAATATAATGGCATTTATCACTGTAAACCATTGCTTAAACTGTGCAGTACACAGAGTGTTTAGCCCCTTAAAAGAAGTAGAACAGTGCTGATATAGTTGTTGCTATCAGTTACAGCCTGGCTTCTTTGACAGTTGTTTTGTCTGCATTTTTTGGGTTTCTTATGTGTTTCTCCCTGACCCCTCCCGTATCTATCTACAGTATATTGCTAAGCCAAACTTGCAGCTCCTGTGATCTTCTTGTTAATATGAACACAAGGTTCAGATTCTGGTTTATCCAATGCTACGTCTGTCTATATGTATTTCTTACACATATACCAAGGCAGTATTTTAAAGTATGTACATACAGAAAACTGCATGCTAACATTTTCTGGCAAATCTCGAGCAAGATAAGATTCTGAACTGAGAAATAAGGAATCTCCAAAAAGCCTTACTCCTTATGTCAACGTACAGACTGCAATACAGTTAGTTTTGATGACCGTATTCTAACATGTTTCTGGTGTCTTCCGCCCTTATTTTTGTCTAGGGAAAAATGACCACTCATTGGCTATTATAAAACTGGTATGAGTGTCATCTTCTGTTGGAGTTGCTTGGCTTTCAGTTTTTTTATAATTGCATGTAATTGTGTTGCTCTGAGAAAGTGAAAAACCTTCATCAATGTTAGTTCAATGTAGAATGTCAGATAACAAGTAATGAGGAAGTAGAAGTTCATTTTAGGTGGTTTAGGTCAGCCTATGTATGCGTTTGTTTTTCAGCTCCAAACAACACATTTGTTACTAACAGGTTTGAATTACAGATATCTGTCCTCAAGAATTATTGAGTGACCTACAAAAATTACAACTTGAAACCAATTAAAAACTTTAGCACAAACAGTTAGATAACAGCGAAGTACCTCAAACATTTAGGTTCTATTATTTTTCCATTTTACCCAACCAGATGGAAAGATGAGCAACAGCAATGCATCAGCCTTTTTGTGGCTGCCTAGAAAATTTTTTGGAAATGACGTTGCCAAGTCAACACAATTCTTACCACTCAGGAAACAAATTCCTCAGTTGGTGCCAGATATTTCTTTAGCACTGTGATAATTGTGTTTTAGTTTCCTAGGGAGAGTTATCTTTGACTGCTGATTTAGCAGAAATTAATTGTATATGTTGAAGGATTATTAAGCTCCTCTGTTACGCATAAAGTAAGTTGACTGGGATGTCAGCTTGATTTTTCCAAAGAGTATGTGGTATTACAACTTTGTTCTCGCAGCCTTATTGCTTTTCTACCGCTATCGTATTTGCTGTCTGTACATTTTGCACATTGGTTTACATTGGCAATGAAAACTGCCTTAACCCTTTGGCCCAGAAGTTGCGTTAGTCAGTTCTGGGACAATGCCAAAAATATACAGCTAGATTGAGGAGCTGGTGACTGTTGTAAAGTGTGGTATTCAACGAGCAAAAAGGTCTGCCTTGCTCTGTTGTTTTACTTTATTTTATTTTTAAACACTGAGGAGTAGCAATGTGCAGCTGAGCTTGAATGAGAAAAAAGTCAGCTGGGTATTGCAGTCTACAGAGATAGCTGTGCAGCGGCAGCAACATGCAGCAGCATAATACAAAATGTATGAAATCCTTCCTGACGCCAGTTACTGCTGGAGTTTCCATAGGAGTGCTTTGTGACTGGAGTGAGACCCAGGATGGATTTCCTAGAAAAAAGTTAAAAACTTGATGAACCTTGAGCTAGTACTCTCCAGAGCTGACCACTCCAGCTTTCAGGACTTAATGAGATAGTGTTTAAAGCTATTTTGCAATTGGAAGTAGGTATAATAAACAGGGTGGTAACTAATAAACATTTGAGTCTGTGACCAACTGTCTGGACTAAAAGAGCTCTGAATGAACAGCGTAGCTTCTATGAGAAACTGTTTTGTAATGGCTGGTTTTGAATCACAGAGGAGAGTGGAGAATGAAAGAAAGCGTACATGCATTTTGCTACATTTAATTCCAACACAATTTATAAATTCTATGTCTGCTTTATGGCAGATACCTGGTCTATATAAGTTACATGGGAGGTGGGCACTCTGATATATTGAGAAATGGTTTTGCTGAAATTGTTTTGCTGAAAAGTATTACTTAGTTCTCTGATATAATATTTTTCGTCCCCCTTTATGTAGTATTTTGGTTAATGCCAACTGAAATTCCCACATGTAAGGATTTCAGAACCGTGTTTGGAATGCAAAGACCTTAAAGAAGGAATTGTCAATTGCTGTTTGACAAACTTGGTATGTTCTTGTGCTGTTTTCCTCATAATCTGCAGTGCTTATTGAAGGCTTGGTTAACTGAGAAAGAAGAGGCATTAAGTAAGGTCCAGACAAGCAACTTCAAAGATCAAACAGACCTGAGTGTGAATGTTCGAAAACTAGCAGTGAGTATTGCTATCCTGGTCTATACTGTCAGATCTGAGAGTCTAAATGAACGGCAAGTCATGAGTTTGACTCCAGCAGGAGCTGTGAATGTGCTATATCCTTGGAAGCTGGGCTCATATCTTCTCCTTGTCAGGTTCCTTCACTTGAATTTTAAATGTGTGCAACTTTCTCTTTAGCTGTGCTAGGTTGGTGTGAGTTACTTTGGAATAGCTATCCTGGTTTTTTTACAGGGTTTGTAGTTTCTTGCAGTCCAACAGATGGCTATGTTTTCCAAGGTGTAGTGGGATGTGGTTTTTTTTTTTTTTTTTAAGTGTTTGTTAGTGCTTTGTTACACAAGAGAACTGTTTTGAAACCTATGATGCATCTGGCTCAGGTAGTACATATTTTCATGGAATTAAAAGCTAGAGGTGGCAGCCTACTTGATGTCACCTTTTAATGTTTTCTTTCTAACTTCAGATTTTGAAAGAGGACATGGGTATGAAACGACAAACACTAGACCAGCTGAATGAGCTAGGTCAGGATGTGGCCCGAATCCTTGGGAATAGCAGAGCATCCAATAAAATTGACCATGATCAAGAAGAACTAACTCAGAGGTGGGACAGTTTGGTTCAGAAGCTAGAGGATTACTCTAACCAGGTACTTATCTATGCTGTATTATATTTTAGCTGTTTAGATGTCTGTTTGTCAAACCTCATTGATACTGTGAGCAAAAGTGCCCAGGCAAGTTCTTGGCATCTGGCTAGAGGTAGGTGAGTTCTATTTCATGTGGGACTGATTTTATCTGCAGAAAAACCTGTCTGGATTTTTTGGCTTTCAAAACAAGCTGATAACCAGACTAGTACTATTACTCCTTTCTCACACAGATTAACCTTATTTTTTTCTAATGAGGAAAGCAGGCTTACCATGTACTATCAGTCAATGCAAATGCTTTTAAACATTATCAGAGTGCTGGGACTGGATTAAATTTCATCCTAAAAGAAGAAAAAGACAAAACCCAAAACTTAGAATAGATAAATAAATGGGAGTCATACAAGCATTTATGCCCTGTGAGTATGATGATTCACTTGCTGAAAATGGAGCAGTTGTTAGACATGTAAGGATGATAGTCAAGTTGGACTGTTAAGTGTTTATTTCAGTATTTTGAGTGCTTGCTAATATTTTATTTAGACAGAACTTCTATTGGCTTCTGTGAGAATTTTATTTGACAATTTTATGACTCATGCCCTTTTTGTTGATTCTAAAAGATAATTATGGTGATGGCTGCAGAACTGCTTCACGATCCATCTAGTGTGTAGTGAATGAGTTGTGCAGTCTATGAGTAGGGTTCCATTTCAGCCATGTGGCTTTAATTTGTTCTTGCGTTTGAGTTAAAGCAGTGCAGAGTGCCAAATCCTGTGTTCATCTTTTCACTCCCCCCACATATCAAGCAAATGCTTAGCTAGAACTTACAGGATGATTCCCATGAGACCTACTTTATAATCTGTTAAAGTGTGTGGAATGTTTCTATGGACTTGAGTGAGTTTTTAGGTTAGTTTTTAGGTCAAATTCACTGTGTCAGCTCTTTGAGTTGTATGCTTGGATTTGTGGGTATATAAGGTATATATATAAGGTACAGAATTGTGTGTTAATAAACCCAAAGGGCCTTCATTCTTTCTGTGAACCAAGCAATTGTGAAAGAAAATATATAGATAGCATATTTTGTTGATTTAAATTCACTTGTAATGGCATGAAATTCTAGTTGAACTGAGAATTTCGGTGCTTGGTTCCCGTCTGTAGAATGAGAATAATGATGTTTTTCTTTGGAGTGCTCTGGTGTCTATGATGAATGTGCTTTGTGAAGGCTAGGTGTGATCATTTGTAGGAGTGAATGAAAGGGCTTTTATGACTGATGAATGAAAGGAACCAAGGAAGAGCAAGTTGCAGTTTGCATTAGAAATGGTATTTAACCTGTTTTGCTAAATCATTTCATATAGGTAACTCAAGCTATAGGAAGCGTAGGGATGTCACAGATTTCTCAGAAGACTCCTGCAGAAACAATGTCATTGAAGGAACAGGTAGTGGTTAGACAATCCAAGCAGGAATCACCTCCACCACCACCCCCGAAGAAAAGGCAAATCCCAGGGGACAGTGAAGCAAAGAAAAAGTAAGTACACGTCACTGCCATTTTCCTGCTAGATAATACGTAAGCTCATTTCCCTTAGTCTTGGGTTTTGAATCTCCTTTTATGCAAGTGAGGAATATTTAAGTTCCAGTTGTGAAGCTGGGTTTGGGGAGTGGGGAGGGAATGTTATGTACAGCCTCATTTTCAGAGAAATAGCCTTACAGCTTCCATCAATTTCAAAGGAAAACGGAGATGTTTTGTTTTTCAAAAAAGCAGGTCTTCAGTTCTTTGTACCTCAGTTCCTTTGCTGAAAGATAGAATTAATTGTATTTACTTTCTTTTGGAAAAACATCTTCACGTCTTGGGTTTAAAAAGTGTTGTGAAACAACCAAGGATTTTGATTTATTATGTATTTCTGGTCTCCATAAAATACGTGGGAGAAACTGTGCAAAAATGCTGAGAAACTTATTCTGTCTCCCTGGTATTTAGTAACAGACACAACATTACGGTGATGTCTCCTTTCACAAGTATATCTAGAGTGGCTGATTTATTTGGATATACTTTTAATAACATGTTGCAGTGCTTTCGTTAAATAGCACACACAAAACTAAAGGAATTGTTTTAAAGAAAAATGAAGAAGGTAAATACTATATATTCATCATTTTGCTATTTGTGTTTGCCTGAGAAAACAAACATTTCTTTGAGGTATCACTAGTTTAAACCTTTGGCAGTTTTCTAGGGAGAGGATAGAGGGCTGCATCAAGAGCAAAGTGTTCAAACTGTACTAAGGGACAGAGTCAGGTAAAATAGGTTAAATTTTCATCTGATGCTTTTGCCTGATCTTGATTACTTACTTTGAAGCCAACAAATAACCTGTAACTGGAATTTTGCAGGCTTTCCCACAAAAACTTTGAGTGGCTACCAGTAACTTCTGCATAGGTTGGCAGCCTGTTATTCCGCATTAGGATTTACGTTGTATTAAGTCATATAATTGTAGTATGGTCTGACTGGTGTTCCATACAGTATGTTTGCTTTGTCCTTCTCTCAAGTTGTGTACAATATTGGTTAATTTGGGAGGTTTTTTTCGTGTTGGTGGGTTGTAGCATAGAAGTTTTAGGCATGAGAAAGTTATGTCAATATAGACAAGTCCATCTGTAGCAAAAAATCTTCAGTGATAAGATAACCTTCAGTCAGCTAAGCATTCAGAAAGGTTTTTCTGTATTCATTACCGTGAGTACTTAAGCTGCTAGCTTTTTCTTCAGACTAAATAGCATTGCAGGCTTACAAAATCTAGAATATGCTGAACTTCAAGACTTCTGATTTTTAAGATAGCAACTGAATAGGGAAAATGACCAAAAAAAAAATTGTCCGACCTTTTAAACTAGGTTTGACGCTGAAAGTGCTGAGCTGTTGAACTGGATTTCAAAATCAAAAGCTGCCATTCAGGCCACAGACATCAAAGAGTACAAGAAGACAAGAGAGACTTCAAACTTGAAAGAAAAGTTGAAGGTAAAATGGGGAGATAGAGGGTTTTCCAATGAATAATACATTTTGTCTCTTTAGGCTGGCTGTCAGCTGGAGGTGTGGGCAGATCACATGCTTCACTTCATGGGGATTAAGTCCCGTTGTTAGATAGTTCCAGAACTGGACAGACATGGAAATCTGACCAGATGGACACAGCGTTTTTTTGGTGTTGGGTAACACAATCCACAGGAAATTTTAAAAGCTTATATAACTAAACGGATGTCTTCTTTGAAATCATGATAAATGCATGTCTTCAGGAATAGTATCTTTTCCAAAAAGCAGCATATTTTGGCTTCATATTTCACAATTGGAGATGACTTGACTGACACCGGTTTTATAATTTTGGCGGAGACGGGCCAGTGTGTTCCACAGAGAACCCTTGAACCATGCTGTGACAGTGCACACCCTGTACCACCCAGGGTCCAAGGTGGTCTGTTATGTCTCCAATATTTGGTCACCTTGTTGCTTGGTCTATTAATTGTGGAAAAAACATGAATAGTTACAACTCGTGCATTACTACTGACCTGCAAGACAGAATGTGTAATTCTACAGTATTTTGTGGGAGCTGTGAAATAACCGTTTTGTCTTCTGTTCCTTCTATTTCAGGAATATATTCTTGCCTTTTCTGTCCCTATAGCATACTTTGTTAATGAAGCTTTAGCTTCATTGGAGCTTTAGCAAGGCCTGAACCTGCTTTTTTAAAATCAAAGACAATACTTAAAAATATCTATAAGGAGACTCCTTCTCAGTGCTCTATTGCAAAATGGTGCCCATAGGAATGTTTGGAATGACAGTACTGTTGGAAATAAAAAAAAAACAAAACAACCCTCCCAGTAGTTTATTTATATAGCTTCATGAATGTTTGCAGCCTTTTATAAAATAGGCTCCAGGATGAACACCAGGTTCTCATGAACAGCACTGTTTTTAGATGATTGGGCTTTGAGTGGGTGGGACAATCTTTGTGTTTCTCAACTGTTCAAATGAATGCATACTTCTTTCAAATTTGTTGTAGGAAGTCTAAATAAACTTGGACATTAGCTTCAAAAGGATTTTAATTCGGATTTAATTTGTTGCAGTCTCAGAGAGTATTGAAATTATGGCCTTATGGCCAAGGAACTCATCTTTCCTGTCTGGATGTGTTCTGCCTCTTGACTCACACAGGAACATTCACCAATATGTATGTCTTGAGGGAGGAACATGTTCCTCTAAAAAAAAATAAAAAAAAAAATCTTGGTAGTCATGTAGGATTTTCCTCACTGTATCTTTACCATGAAGGGAAATGAAGCTCTAGGGCTTAGTAGATTGGAGTACTAGTGTGCTATAGTTTTTGCTAGCTGGAATTCTAGGTAACAGGTTGTCGTTAGTTTCTGCTGGAAATCTCGGTAGACAATGTAGAGGTGTAGAGGCGAAGGGAATATTAAAGTCTTTTATCAACTGGTTCACGTCAAATATATTTTTTTTGATCACAAGTGTCATCAGATATTGGGACACCAGCTATAACATATCACCTAGCAGGATCACCAACCTTTTTAACAATATTTTATTCCTGGTGTCATTGTACTAGTCTTTTTGTTTGCTTGCTGCTTGTGAGATCTAACTTCTTTTGTTTTTGTTTTCCACGCAAACAGAACCAACATGCAAATTAAAAGGTGCTGTATCGAAGAAACCTGAAACGTGTTTTGGGTAGTAGTGGGAAAGTACATACTACTACACCAGAAAAAAAAAAAAAGTTGAGAAAAATGACACTTTCTGAAACTATTCTTGTGGTGATCAATTTGTAGGTGGTAGAAAAAGAAAGGGTTGAAAAAAGCCAAAAGTTAGATGAACTGAAACGAAGTGGACGTATTCTGTTGGATCAAATGGGAAAAGGTAAGAGACTTGAAGGTTTTTCTGTTTTGTGATTTAATCAGATGAGTTGCTGGCAAATAATAGTGAAATATATTATCTCCAGTAAAGTATTGCAATATATTCATTCTCTCTCGCTCCACTTTCTTTCCTTCAGACATTGGTCATTGTTACTGTTAATGGAAACAAAACACGTGAATTACTAGTAAAGCTTATAGAAAAAGTTTTTTTTTTAATGTGTGTTCATTTGCAACCTTTTAAGGGTTATTTTTGTAGAAATAGAAATTTCTTAGGGTGGTAGTCATATGCTTTTGGGGAGTTAGTTTTGTTTTAAATCATGTGGTAAATTTAAATATAAGATTTTAAAATGTAACTGCCTCAAAGTAGAAATTTTGAAACCAAATTTAAGTTGGTTGTATGTGTGTATATGTCTTTTTATTCATACTTTTCTTTATTTTTATAAAAACTCGTTGGATGTTTGGTGATACAGTCACAATTTATGGTTCAAAGGCAAGACAGAAGCCTACATGCTTGAGAAGATGATTGATTGTCAATTAAAAAACACTTATCGGTGGAAACATCAGTAAAAGCTGAATTTCTAAGCCTTGCCAAAATCTTGTTTCATAATATGACAATACTCCATCAGTGAAATGTGACTTTCTCCACAAAAGAGCTGTTCAGATCATCTAGAAACAGTCTTTTAGATCTGCTATGCGTTTGACTTCTGGCGAACTTCCTGTAACTGGTAGTATTCAGACAGGTGAAGGAATGGTATCGCAGTCCTGTATACCGATTTCCATTGGAGTTCTCAACTGCCACATTTTTTTTCCAGCCAGTACCTTTGGTAAGGTGCTCTAATCTGCTTAGCATGTCCAGTCCTCCCCTCTTTGCCTAGTACAGGTGAAGTTTTTTTACAGAGGTTGTCGTTGCCCTACAGCTGAAGTCGCGAAGCCACTGATTTGACCTGCAATTTGGGTTATTAAAAACTTGTGCCTGTTCCTAGTCTTCTAACCTTGATAGAGATCCTCACCCCTGCCCCCCTCCCCCCCCCCCTCTTTTAAACCCCTCCAGCTGTGATAGGTTGTGGCTATATAACCGGTATCTGTTGATCATACTGAGAAATGCATAGTTGAAATATTGGCTTGCATCAGCAAAAAATAAAATGCAAAAACTGCTTCCTAATGTTTGCTGCCTTCAAGCTGGGGATCTATAAGAAAATAAGGCGTAGGTAACCAGCTTCGTTAGGGTCTGCTAGTATGTTTTGTCCAACTTGGAATGACAGCCCTTCTCTCCAAAACCAGGTTCAGCTGTGCATGTGTGGAATAATGCACAGCACAGGCATACATGTGTATGTATGTGTGGTGGTTTTACCCAGCTAAACAGCTGAACTCCACCACAACAGCTGGCTCACTCCCCCTCCTCAAAGGAACAGGGGGAGAAAATATGATGGACAAGAGCTCAGGGGTTGAGATAAGGACAAGAAGGCTGCTCACTAATTACCGTCATGGGCAAAACAGATTCAACATAGGGAGATTAATATAATTTATTGCCTATGACTAGCAGACTAGAGCAGTGAGAACCTAAAAGCAAACTAAAAACACCTTCCCCCATCCCCCCTCTTCTACCTCCTCCCCCCGAGCGGTGCAGGGGAACGGGGAATGGGGGCTGCGCTCAGCCCATATCGCTGCGTCTCTGCTGCTCCTTCATGGTCACTCTCTGCCCCTGCTCCAGCATGGGGTCTGTCCCACGGGATGCCGTCCTTCCCATACGGATTCTGCGTGGGCTTTCCACAGGCTGCAGCTCTTCAAGAGCTGCTCCAATATGGGTCCGTACCACGGGGTCAATCCTTGAGGAGCAAACTGCTCCAGCACGGGTCCCCCACGGGTGGCAGCTCCCACCGGATCACCTGCTCCTGCGTGGGCTCCTCTCCATGGGCTGCAGCCTCCTTCAGGCCACATCCACCTGCTCCTCCGTGGGCTCCTCCACGGGCTGCAGCGTGGAGATCTGCTCCGCCGTGGTACCCCATGGTCTGCAGGGGGACAGCCTGCTGCACCATGGACCTCACCACAGGCTGCAGGGGAACTTCTGCTCTGGTGCCTGGAGCACCTCCTGCCCTCCTTCTTCACTGACCTTGGTGTCTGCAGGGCTGTTCCTCACTCCTCTCTCTCCCAGCTGCTGTTGTGCAGCAGTTTTTTCCCTTTCTTAAATCTGCTCTCCCAGAGGCACAACCAGCTGATGGTTGCTGATGGCCTCAGGTCTGGCCAGCGGCAGGTCCGTTTTGGAGCCGGCTGGAGCTGGCTCTTATGTGACATGGGGCAGGTTCTGGAATCTTCTCACAGAAGCCACCCCTGTGCCCCCCTGCTACCAAACCTTTACCACATAAACCCAATACAGTATGCCGTCCGTTTCTGGCATGTACAGGCTGTGCCATAGTAAGCAGTGACCAATCATTGTGTGCATGCTCCTGTTACATGGCTGGCTGCGGCTGCTGTGCTTCTGTTTCATAGCTGTGCCAAATATATGGCCAGTGTGTGAAGCACAGGGGGGGATCTATGGAACAGAGCCCTCAAGTGCCTGTGTAGAAGCTGGCTAGCTGCCCCAGAAGAAAACACTGCCTCCACTTACACTAAGAGAGTACAGAAAATGGGCCCCTCCATATGAATCTCCTACTTACACTCCAGTCTAAATGACAGAAGTGATAAGTTCAAATGACCCAAATATGCCTTATAAAAAGAAGTAGTACCTTGAAACAGAATCCATATCAGAAACTTGCAGTGGCAAGCAAGAATGTATTATTGAACACACATTGCACTGAAATTTCTTCATATATCAGCAAAATTGCCAGTTACTTTTGGCACTTGAGGAAATAAAGGAACACAGAATGCATGTGGGTGAGAAGTCTGTTCACTTATGGTTCTGCATCCTCAAGTAATGCGTTGATTTACCAGAAAGTAGATGTAGCAAGTGCTTCATGTATTCCCTGTGAATGGGAAATAATCTTGTATTTTGCCATCTTGCTTTCGTAGCTATTCATATTACCTAGTTATTAATCATGTCTGCATCCAACATGACATTGTCAACTGTTGTTCGTGTTCTCTCCCAGGCAGACTCTGCTGGATTTCCATCTACCTTCTCAATGAATTTATTGCTGCTTTCCAACTTGCAGCTTCCCTTTTCCTTTGCAGAGAAAAAAAAAAAAGCTTATTTTATTTAAATCTGTATATCAACATTTAGACACAAATCGTGATGATGAAGAGAGTTGTCATGATGGTTGAGAGTCAGTACATTGTTAAAAACTAAAAATTTGTCAAAAGAAAAGGAAAGTAGAACATTTCACTTTTCATCTTAGCTACTAATGTGGAAATAAAAAGACAAAACACTTAATACGTACAGTTTTAGGCATGGCTGACTTGGAAGCAAAGCATTTTGCATGTTAGTACAACTGTGCACCTGTATCTGAAGAGAAGAATGGTTAAAACCTTGTTAATCAAAATGTGTTGCAGTTGATCTAACAATAATTTATATTATCTGTTTAGAGGGACTTCCTGCAGTGGATTTAAAAAATGTGATGGAAAAAATATTGTCAGGGTGGAAAGAAGTGGTTCAACATCTGGAAGAATTGGCCAGAAAGATAAAGTACCAGGAAGATATAAATGCTTATTTTAAGGAAATGAATGAGCTTGAGAAGACCATAGTTGAAAAGGATGGCTGGCTTAAAAATGATGCTTCTTCAGCATCCCAGCCCGTAGCAGTCCTGAAAGATTTGTGTCAGGTAAGTCTGG
This sequence comes from Chauna torquata, assembly GCA_013399475.1. NCBI lineage: Eukaryota > Metazoa > Chordata > Aves > Anseriformes > Anhimidae > Chauna > Chauna torquata. Next base: position 494,981 of record VXAL01011647.1, read on the forward strand.
CAAAACTTGATACTTTTGATTGGAAGCTGTTAGGAGCACAGAATACTCCAGAGGAGATTAACATAATCAATAAGGTAACTCAAATTTCCTGAGAGCCTCTAGGGTGCCAGATCTGACTGGAAGATTTTGGTACCTGTGTCACAGGAGTACTTTATATTGTTGCCCTAGTAATGTAGAGAAGCTTTTGCAGTAGCTTACTAAAACCTTTGTGTTAACAAGGTATGATTTGATTCTGTTTTCAATCTCTCACAGCGGGAGTTAACTCATCTTGTAAGCCTGAGTCCACGGCTGGAAAACCTGAAAGACACCTGCAAAGTGCTCACATCTCAGCCCATGCCTCCAAACTTCATTAAGGAGAGCTTGAATAGTTTTCTCAATCGCTTCAAGTTGACTTGTCAGAAACTAGAGGAACGTCACCAGCAGCTGAAGAAAGGTAAATGTTCTTTTATATAAGTCCTCCTGATTCTTGTGTTCTGATTCTTTTTTTCCCCTTTCTTTTTCCCTTGAGTAATAGTTTTTTGATGTCTTGATAAACAGTCTGATGCTCTCAGAGCCTTTGCACTGCAGAGCTGCTGCTTATTGGTCTTTAAAGAGACTTGGGAATGAAGCAGTCACTGTGAAAGTGTTGTCCAGAGTTTATAGCAAGACAGTAAATTCCTTGGGTTATTCGTATATCTTGCTTTTCCCTTTCAGTCACAGGATGTGGTAATCCTTTTCGAAAAAGTATTTGGATAATTTAGTTTCCATCAATTAATTATGATTTATTGTCTAAGGCTTAGTGTTAGAGATTTCCAAATGCAGCTGGGAATGAAGTTTTAAAGGAGGAATGCTAAAAAGAGTAGTGCAAGGAAATTAGAGAGAAGGAATATTTTTGTAATGTTCAGTGAAGGAGTATTTCAAACACTATATTTCTATTTTTGTCAAAGGCTTTTCTTCCTGGTTTCGAACTGGGATTCTCCTGGAGCAAAATTTATGATAGGGGGAAACAGAGTTGCAAATTTGAATCTACTTCCTTATGGCATTGTTCCTTGTTGTCTAGTTGGAGGTATTTGTTCTATGAAGACAGAAAGATCAGAACTGGTGCTAATCAGCTGTGGCCCAAACTGGGAAAAATAGTTGCATTTCTGATTTTTATTACAGCCATTAGAAATTTAAAATGAGGGATGAATAGTTTAATTTTCTTTTGGATAATTGGTAGTATAATAATTCTCAAATGTACCTAAATTATGAACTAATTACTAAAATTGCAGTATTATCTAAAATGTCATAATAGGAACACTGCTAAGTGACTTTGTTTATAAGTATCACAACTACCTTATTCATTTAATCTATTATCGTTTTATACTTTTTCTAGCAAGCAGTATCATGTTTCCACATTTTTTGCATTTGTGATATCCTTATCAAGTGCAATTCATATGCAGTCAATCGAGGAAAACCTCGTTTTGTTCAGAGTGGCAAATCTGGCATTGGGATCTGAAAAAAAGCTAGCTCTTTGTGCATTTTGTATCTATGTACCGATACAGTCTTGTTTTGTTGTTCACAGATTATATTGTTACATGTGTATATGTTTTTTTATGAGTAGTAATAATATATTTATTATGTAAAATATCTTTTGCACTGTTTCAAATGTGGTCAGAAGCCAGTTGTATCTTTTTTTTTTATTTCATTCCTCAGAGATTGGTCCAATGTACAGTGAAACGGCAGAAACACTTTAGTCAGCTTCAGTAGGCATTGGTGCAGGCTTTACGGCTTGAATCTGCAATACTCTCTTCTTAGTTCAGTTAACTAATTACCAAACATCATAGATATGAGATGATTTTTTTTATTATATTACTGAGTCTCTCATCTAAGTCAAACTACACTTAGTTGATTGTAAATGCTGTATTTTGCATTAGCATCGTTATTACTGAAAATGGAAGTTTGAAATGCTTTCAAAATACTCCATGTGTCTATATGGATAGTACAGGTATGATAAGGTTTTAAAAAAACTAAACAAACCAAACACTAAACAAAAAAGACCCACTTTCCTCCTATTCCAAAGCTCTTAAGATAGTGCCCGATTGAAAACTTATTTAATTCTGGTAGAGATTTTTCTACTGATTCTACTAGGCTTTGGATCAGGCTGACAAAATCTTTTTATTCACCTGAAACAATATTCGTATCACCTCCTCTGTGTGCGTTACAAACTATACTGTTCCCTGGTGTTAAGTCATTATGCAAGGATGCAGCATTCCTGACACTACATTTAATTGATTAGCAAAAACATACTTAAGGTGAATGATATAATTTGAAAAGTTGTGTGGGTCTGTCACTAGCAAAAATAAATAATAATTCTAGAAATGGAAAACGGAAGATTAAGGAAACCGTGTAAAATTGAAAAGTGCATATGGAATTTATTCTTTTTTCCACAGCTTAGTTGAACACATTGGTCATACATAATTCTTTTTGGAACTTTCATCTTTGAAGTTATTTGGAATTTGGCTTGCTTTTCAGGCACGTTCTACTTGTTTTTTTTTTTTTTGTTACCTTAAAAATTTCATTATGAACATTTAAATCGGTCATGCTGACTTCTGAAGGATTTTAAAAGTAGTGCACAAAATACGTATCCCTGTTAACATTTTACAGGTGAATATGAAGAGCACAGACCTATAAGGAGGTTTTTTCATTTTGTTTCTGAGAAATTGGAGGAAACATTTTGCTAATGGCCCCAGATGGAAGAGCATTAACACTTTATCCTGGGTGTAGTAAAAATAGACTCAGTTACTAAATTACTAGGCCATCTATACAATGAGTTGCATAAAGCATGAATACTTCAGTTATATCAATGCAGAAAACTGTATGAATAACGTATGTCTGCCATGCTGAAATTACAGGGTATACCTTCATTCTTACTGTGAAGAATAATTTTGATCATATACAATACCGACACAATTATTATATGATGTGACTAAAATGCTCTTTTGTGCCACGCATCACTTGAGGCATCATTAGTATATTTGAACCAGTTCTTACTCAGTAAAAATGTTTTACATATCTTAGTATGTTAAATTTGCATTTGTGTATTTTTTTAAGTGATAGTTTCTCTGTGGATTGCCTATAGTTAAAGAGCAGAGGGAGATGTCAGTTTAGGGTTTCAGGTTTTTGTTTGTTTACAATGTAGTTTGAATTGCTGCAAGTTGAAAGAATTTCCAGAGCTTCGTAATGGGGAGAAACAGCTAGTGATAGCAATCGAGCATTTGTGAACTTGGCAGACTTTCTTACTAACAGAAGACCAGCTCCTTTCATGGCCGTTCTTCGAGCCTCTGAAGTTCTCTGACTGAGTGGTGCACAGTACCATCTCTACTGGCATTCTTGATGGAAATTGTGACTTACTTTTTTATTGATGGGAGGCTATTTTTACTACTAACTTTTTCCTCCTTCAGGATTTGCTATATTTTAGTGACAGTGCTCCTTTTTGCTTCATAGCAAACTCTTCTTATTTTCCCTTTAAATTGATACTGGCTTTTTGAGAAAAGCAAGTTAGATAACTTTGATCGTCTCTAGAAATGTTGACTCGTTCCTTAGTTATAATGACATGACAGTTCTGACAGCAAGCTGTTGAAAAGCTACCTGTTGAGTCAGAACAAGGCTTAACTTAATTTTCACTTGTGGCAGTGATGAAATTGCTTAGGAATCCAAGGCCAGGGAATGTGCATACCACAGTGCTGTTTTTACAGCTAACCCCCTGTTTGTTGCAGTTTTTGAAAACTGAAGTTTTCATTCTGAAATTCCAGAATTAAGTGCTGCCTCCTGTGTGGGATTCCACAGAGGACAGGCTTGATCAAAATCAGAGGTGCAAACAAAGACTGCAAGCAGATACTCTATCCAAACTTTAATTCTCTTTTCGGTGTTCCCAGATAGCGCATCTATTCTGGCAATAAGCTGAAAGTTGCTATTTTTGTGTATTTGTGTGTACGTATACATTTATATATATATTTTTATATATATACGTACCATTTTTATATGTATAAATATAAACCTACTGCTAAACTAATATTGATTTTTGTATGTTTATATAAATACATTATACATGTAGTTACTATACGTAGCGTGTGTATATAACTTTAATATATGGCTGTTATGGACACTATATATGCTATATATAGTAGATATCTGTGTATGTGTATTTGTACATAAATAGCAGATAATCTGTATAAAAATTAATATGAAAATTAGTAAGTTGAGGAGATTTAAGCGTGTAAAAGCCCAAGTACTATTATTTCCTCCCCTTCAAGTGATTTGGGTGCTTAATTATACAAAATGGGAATGAGCTATATATAAAAATATTTTTTTTTAAAGGAAAAGATGTCATTAGCAGAGTTTGAGCTCTTAGAATGTCTCAGCAGGATTCAATGGACACAATATCGCACATGGTTTCTTTTTTTTTAAATGAATCTACTAAGTCACTTCTCTTATAATTTGAGTCTTGCTTCTATGTTGTAACCTTGTATTTGGTTTAATTACTTTGTTTAACAATACCAGAGGCAGAAAGCCAGCCTAGCCAGGACTACGTGGACTCTCTGCAGAGGCTGAAGGACGTGCTGCGTGAGGTAGAGTGCAAGCAGCAGGCCATCGTCAGCGGACTGAATGACCCTAGTAAGGTCGAGAAAGCCTTACAGCAGACAAAGGTAATCCTTGCTTTCATATTGAAGTGAGAAAGTTGCTTATTTAGCCAATGTCATCCTCTGCTCTCCCACTCTGTTTTCAGTGAGGTAACTAAAGGGTCACACAGTGGGAAGTCTGTCACGCATGGTGTTTGGAAGCAGCCTCTGGGTGCTGCTTGCAGAAAGATGGGCCACTACAGGCTGCTGAGGGCTGTGTCCTGGAGAGGGCTGGGTAGCTCTGAGGATCCAAATGTCACAGCTTTTCCTCCCTCTGCCAGGGGAAGAGGCTGAGAGAGCTGTGACTGGTCAGCCGGGGAAGAGGAGGCTCTGAAGGATCCTATCTGAGGTGCTGCAGCACCCCAGACCACCTTGGTGGCCTCCCCTGGGCTCGCTCCAGTGTGCCCCTGTCTGTGTTTTGTGCCGAGGAGCCCCAGACTGGATGTCAGGGCCCCAGGCACGTCCCCTCCCTGGGAGCTTGGTTGGCTGAGTTGAGAGCTGAGGTGGCTGATCCAAGGCCAGCTACTTTGTGGCTGTGAGAAAAGCCAGAAGCTGGGGCCTGCCCTCCCTTTCCTTGGGAGCTGTGCTTCAGCCGTCCCTGCCTGAGCTGCACCATGCAAGCGTGGCGTCTGCGACCGTGCCTGGCCTACTTGGGCTTGCTTTCCTGGAGAGCTCATGTCCCTCCTGCGGCAGGGCACACTGAGCCTGCCTCTGTCATCCCAGCCAGACCGCAGCTCCATGGCTTGTGGTACCTCCCCTGCGAGTGCTGGGTGTAGCCTGCCCGGATGTGGGATGCCTTCCTAGTGAAACTGTCTCTGAAGTTCACCTGGATAACAGCTTCATCCTGTTTCATCCTACTGGGGTGTCATGAGAGGGTGACTGTACTCCTGTGGCCTCCAGATTGCCTTTCAAAGGGGAACAGTGCTTGTGAACAATAAAAGGTAATTGATGCACAAATTCAGCCCAGTAGAAGTAGAATTTTGTTTCCTATTATGAACATATAAAGTAGGTGAAAATCTGTGGACAACAGTTGCTTTATAAATACCAGGGCTGGAGTCGGGGGAGGGAATCACAAATACTTTCCTGCTCCCTCATCTGCCCCCCAGTGCTTTTGTAGAATCATGCTGAATTCAGAAATTCTGCCCCCCCCCTCCCCGTGTGGCAACATACGAGGGCTGCAGATGACTCTGGAGGAGCTCTTAAATTCCAGTTGCTGGCTGTGGAGAGGTCTTGTGTCTTTCTATCCTTCTCTGTTTGGCAGAGAGTAATCAAATAGGTATTTTTAAAAACCCAGTAAACAGGGGTGTAGGTGCTTTTTTTTTTTTTTGATGGTGTTTCAGTATTGTTTAAAGCTGGCAGAGATTTTTTGGTCTATATGCTGGCTGAATTGCAATGTCTTTTAGTCTTTGGAGGTTTGTCTTTTCCAATTTCTCTCTGGATCCCTCCTCCCTATTTTCTTCAGAGACTAATTAACCTGAAAGGACATACCATGTCAGTGTGGGACCTTTAAGGAGTGCGATGGGAGATCAGAACAGAGTGAGATGATGCACTGCCTGTAGACCTGGCATTGAGCAGCTCCCTCTTCTTCAGTGGGGCAGGCACTGATAAATGCTTCAGGCATAGACCTGAGCAGGGGGATTGACTTAGTCTGCATCTCTGTGGCCCACTGCACAGAAAGCTCTTGTTCCCAGAAATGTACACCCCTGTTCCCAGTCTCATTGTCACTTCACTACCTATTGTTTTAGAGGCAATGGTATGTTTTATCCTGTTTCTTTCCTGTAAACAAAAAGTAAAATTGAGAACATAAGCATGCTAAAAAAGTTTCTTCCTCAGTGCAATACAATGAAATATATGTGCACACACCCCACATGTATATATTAAATGTATATACTAGCAAAGTTAAATTCATGAAATTAGTAATGATTTCATATCTCAATTCAAAATTTTTCTCTTAAATTTTAAGAAGTATACCCAAAATGCGCAGTTTAATGAAGCAGCAGCGGTTTTCATGTCTTGTTATACCTTCAGCTGTTGTTTTTCCTTAATATTGGTAAAATGGATATTTCAGCTCACATGATTCCTCACATCAGAAATAGTGTAGTGAATATATTTAGATTATATCCTCCTTCTATTCCAGCTGAAAGAGTAGCCTTCAAAACTAAGGTATCCAGAGCTTTCACTGCAGCTCGATGTTAAAACGGTTGTGCTTTATGTAACCGGAAGAGCACACTCACTGCTGTGTGTTTGTGGCACCCTGGCCCCCACAGCCCCCAAAGATACACCTGTGGAGAGAATGAAAAAACTGAGCTCCTACTATGTCTGTATTGCCATGTCTTCTGTGACTGCAGTGTAGTGTAGCCACTGCTTTGCTCACCTGAGTGCCAGTACCACACAGCACCACAGGGGTGTAGGTGCCTGGGTGTCTTTAGCTATGTGGTCAGGCCTTAGAGAGCATTCCGTAATCTCTGCTACTACTCCAGCAGAGTAGCTGAAGGTTTTGCTGCTTAGAGAGTTGTTTGGACACTTCTGCTCCAATAACTGCAGTAACTGGAATATAGCTTTTTACTGTATCTGTGCTCTGTGCAATGAAACCTTTGACATACTTGCACTTGTATGTGAATGTGTACCTGTTGTATGTCTGATACTGCAAGCAAATGTATCAACATTTTTTTCTTTTTTTTTTTTCTTTCTCCTCCTTGTAGACTGTTTGTGAGACACTGGAAGCCCAGAAGCCCAGGGTAGATAAACTTGCTGAAGAAACAAAGGCTTTGGAGAAACAGGCTTCTGATATAACAAAGGTCTACACGCAAGAGTTCAGACATGTGCAAGGACTCTGGGACAAGTTAAGCCTCAAGACTTTGAAAGATGTTAAACTACTGGAAGATATTACATCCAAGTTGAGAATATTTGAGGTAAAATGAAAGGATTTTTTTTTGTTACACAACTCAGTTGTGTAACTCAGAGCCCTTTCTTTCTTCGTGTTCCTGCATCCAGATGATGCTGATTGAGAAGTGAAATGGTTATGGGCCAGCACAGAAGCATATAGTGTATTTCTAGAAGGGAAGTGTGCAGCTTTTAACATGCCTAGTGTATTATTTTATCTTCTAATACAGTTATTTTGCACTTAAAAGTAGCATTTCTCTTTTTCCAATACCGGAAGCAAAGGTTAAACTAAAGTGAGAAGTATGTCAGCTGTGTAGTTGAAGGCCTGATCCCACTGGGGATTGAGTGCCCTCTATTGCAGTTGTTGTCAGATGCCCAATGTTTTACTAGATTGACATCTGAAACTGAAATTCCATACCTTCTGCAGGAAATCTGTTCCTTCAAGTTGGATTTCTGTCAACAGTAATGCAGAATTAGTACAGCCTGCTAAAAAAACAAGTGAAGATGATGCTTAGGTACACCGAGTTTTCCAGTTCCAACAGGACAGGAGCTTTAATGACTACTTAATTATAGACACACGCATTTAAACTGAAATCTGCACTAGTATGGCCAGGTAATTGACTTGCATGATGTTGCAGTCAAAGTTGGACAAACCTTTGCTGATTATGGTTGGCAGCAGTAAAAGCCTCAAGTCTTAACCCTAGCAAAAAAAAAAAAAAAAGATTTTAACTAAACTTCAATTAAAAGCAGAGAGCACACCCACACTGTCATGAAAACTTTTACTTGGAGGAAAAAGGCTGGAGAGAGAAGCCTGGTGCTGCTCATGAAGTTTTATTCACTGACTATTTCAGGACTTAAGCTGCCTTCCATTTTACTGCTGAGCTCCTTTAGGGGGAGCGGGATGGGAGAAAGAGGAGAGAGAATTTAGGCTGTATTACCTATCATACATTTAGATCAATGTCTCATTCTCTTCCCTTCCCTCTCCTTCTGTTTACACTTACTAGTTATTTAGCATGACAGAATAAATATTCTGCATGTAAGCCTTTCTCAGCCTCATATATGCAAAAACTTCCTATCAGTCTTGATCATCAAATGACTGTAGCTTTCCAGCTGTGATGATTATCTGTAGCTACACTGAGCTAGACCTACTTACTTCACCAGTCAGAATTTTTCTGCATGTTTTTTAGCTCCATTAGTGTCTTGTAAGTGCAGAACTCTTCTGTGCTTGAGTCGTGTTCAGTTGAGTTGTCTGCATCTGTACCTACTTTCCTAAACCATGGCTTTAACAGGATATAGAACAGATCCTGAAAACTGAAGTTCTCTCATGTTTAACTGAGAGTGGGGTGCACAGGTGCAGTATTAGCATGGCAGGTTTTTATTTAGTAATCGGTTACTCAGTTATTTCAGCCAAAGGTGAAGCACTGTGTTCTACACAGCTACCTGGTGTTGATCCCAATATGTATATAAATCAGTGATGAAGGACATGGATTTTTATGCCCATGGGACTTTTTGAAAAGCTACAGAGAACAGAGCATTAAAGCTGTATGCTGTTGTGTAGGTCTGAGAACAGAATTTATTTTGCCCTGAGCGAGAAGTTAATAAACTTGCATATTGGCTGAATATGAGCCAGCAGTGTGCTCAGGTGGCCAAGAAGGCCAACAGCATCCTGGCTTTTGTCAGAAATGGGGTGGCCAGCAGGACTAGGGAGGTGAGTGTCCCCCTATACTCGGCTCTGGTGAGGCTGCACCTCGAATACTGTGTTCAGTTTTGGGCCCCTCACTACAAGAAGGACATCAAGGTGCTGGAGTGTGCCCAAAGAAGGGCAACGAAGCTGGTGAAGGGTCTGGAGAACAAGTCTTATGAGGAGCAGGTGAGGGAGCTGGGGTTGTTTAGCCTTGAGAAAAGGAGGCTCAGGGGAGACCTTATCGCTGTATACAACTACCTGAAAGGAGGCTGTAGCGAGGTGGGGATTGGTCTCTTCTCCCAAGCAACAAGCGATAGGACAAGAGGAAAAGGCCTCAAGTTGCACAAGGGGAGGTTTAGGTTGGATATTAGGAAAAATTTCTTCACTGAAAGGGTTGTGAAGCCTTGGAACAGGCTGCCCAGGGAAGTAGTTGAGTCACCATCCCTGGAAGTATTCAGAAAGTGTGTAGATGTGGTGCTTAGGGACATGGTGTAGTGGTAGACTTGGCAGTGCTAGGTTAACAGTTGGACTGGATGATCTTAGAGGTCTTTTCCAACCTGAGTGATTCTATGATTCTATATTACCTTAAAAAGAAGTATAGAAGGTGAAAAAGAAATTGAAGCAGAAGAAACAATGGAAGTAATTTATTAAATAATTGAAAATGGAAGAAATGCATAATGATGCTATCTGTAGAAGTATAGGGCTTTCTTATGAGCTGTTTTTTTAAGTTGCAGTTTGTGTGTTATAAATGTCTAATAAAACTGTCAGTGGATGGACAGCCATGTATTTATATCCTGTGGTTCCCCCCTTTGAAGGACTGGTACTAATCTATACAGAAATATTACTCTGTCACTGTATGAATAAAAATGAGAATGAGGAGCAAGTGGAATAGAAATGTTGAAAAGCACTGGACAGATCAGGATGGTACTTGTACTGCCGAAAAGATTGATGCAGGAGACACCAGTATATGGTTGTGGTGCAGATGCTGAATGCGTCAGTACTGGAGATGTTATACCAGAGACACCAAATTAGTTTGGTGAGTGGCTGGGCACTGGTTAAGAGAGGAGATGATGTGTCTGACTGTAAAAGGGGAAAAAAAAATTAAAGGGTGAGGGAAAGAAAAAAAAAAAAAATCGATGGATGGTAACCCTTGGAGAATGTGGTCACTTGCAACAATGCACAAGTGTTGGTTTATTTTTAATGCTTCCTTTTTTCATGATTCACCTTTAAAAACTGGAGTTTCCAAAACAGCACTCCTCACATACAGATTTTTTTGAAAAGAAAATGAATGTATGTATTCTTGTTTTAACAGTGAGCAGACAGGTGAGCAGTGCTTAAAATGTCCTCTCTAGTCTGAGCAAGTCAGTGGCAGAGCCACCTGTAGGTCCTGCTTCTCAGGTGTCCCTTCTGCAATTTCTGGTGTGATAGAGGCTCCCCCAGGCTGACAGCACATGCAATTAGTGACATGATCTGTCTCTGTGCTTTATTGGATTTGCTCTGAGACTGTCTGTAATAGTCATATGAAGGGAAAAGTAGACAGGGCTCACTTGATCAGTTTCTTCTTGTATTTGCTGGGAGAAAACTTCTTTGTCTTGTATTCTGTCTAATAACGTGTGACTTGCTTGCTGTGTTTTTGCTTATATGTCACCTTCAGTTCTTTTAAATCTACTACATAGTTGTACATCATGTGGCTTTTCTAGGAGTGAAAAAGTTGCTATTCAGCACATTTTATCTTTGTTCCTTGCTGGAATAAATTTTAGAAATTGATCTGTTGTTTTAGTACATCTCGAAAAATTGGGCGCTCTTGTACATACATGGCTTATGCTGGGTATTTGACCATTGGTAATTATTTACCTGTGCAGTGCAGGAGCATTTACTTCATTAAACTTCTGTATACTTGGCTTGTGATTCACCAAGTTATTTAAATGCGTTTCTAATTTTGTGAGTAATCCCATTTAATTCAGTTTAGCTACTTATGTAAGTAGCTTTCTATAAGCAAACTAAATTAAGTATACGCTAAAATGCCTTGTCAAATGGAAACCTTTATAAATATGTATATATACATATATATTATTTTTAAGCTGTGGCTCTCCTGGGGACGCCCTGCTGGGGTCTGTTTTTTGGAAAATGATTTTCAGGCTGATCAGCTGCAGGAAATTTCCCCAAAAGGAGAAGGAATGAAGAGAATGTCATGACTTTGACCTCTAATAGTAGCATTGGCCTAAGAATAAAAGTGATCTTAGTCTAATGGGTTTTCATTAGTGCTGCCACTTCTTTTTGAAAAGCAGTGTGTATGTATTGATCTTGAAAGAACCATTATTGCAGGGTTTTTAAAGAAAAGTGTGTGCTTTCTTATGTGATGACATGCAGAGTAGAAGGTGATGCTGATGAACTTTGACTCGGCTTCTCAAGTAACTGCTCTGTTGTGATTCTTGTGTCAAAATAAAAAGATGCCTTCCATTAAAAAAAAACCAACAACCGAATAGTCCAAAATCGTTGATTAAAAAAAAGTTCAATTATGTTATTAAAAATGGCAATCATATAACCTAGTTGAACCAGGACAAAAAAATCTTTCTCCCTTTTCTAAGTTTGTGGTAGTTGTTTTATTTGTAAGGGTGATTGGGAACGTCCACAATTGTGTGAAAACGAGATGGCAACCCTCCTTCCTGCTTTACCCCAGGATTTAAGGCAACTGCTGAATATTAGGTCAGATGACTGCAATTCTGTATTTATTAATTTATTACTGTGAATTGCTTTAATGAGTACAGTAGCTCCTATTGGCCCCAAACAGCTAGATTTTTTTAGTGGTTAGTCTAATCCTATGTGGTATTTTCTTTTTATGCCTGTGTTTCTCTCCAAGCCTTTCACTGTGCATATACCATATCTCCTCCTTGGAGTGCAACATGCCCCTTGAAAGATTGTGGTGGAGGTGATTGTAGATGGTTAATATTTTGAGGAGAATGCTATTTCCAGCCTTCAGCCAGGTCCTTCATGTGAAAGGTAGCTGTTGAAATGCAACATTCATACACTCTTCATCACGGCATTGTCAACTCTTTGTTACTGTGTTTGATTTAGGCTGATTCAAAAGTCATTCAGAAGTGGATGGACGGTGTGAAAGACTTCTTACTGACAGAAAAGGCTGCTCAAGGAGATAGTGAAGGACTTCAAAGACAGCTTGACCAGTACACAGTGAGTTTTGTTTTTCTAAGGAATCTTAGGAAATACATAATATGATTAGCATCTCTTTTTTATTATTTTGCTACTTTTATTAAATATTGTCTATGGTATATTCTGTAAAGCCTACCAGAAAAATCATCTTACCTATCTTCAGGACACATTTTAGTTGGTTCCTCATGTGTATAACCATAATGCTTTGTACTTTCCAGAGATCTTTACTAAGTTTACAAACACTCATCTAGAAGTTGACACTAGCTCTTCTGTAAAAATGTTTATATATTTTTCCCAATTTTATGATGCGGGAATTGAATCTGAGTGAAAGATGCTTTCTGCATTAAAATTTCAAGGGCATTAAAAATAACAAGCAAATATGTTTGATGATGGAACTCCTATGGTTTAGGAATTGTATAAGCCTTACAAGTAAGATTCCTTCCTAGCTAGTGCCACGTAATGATCACAGGTAGGTAGAACGTCATCTGACAGTAAGTGATTACGGTGTACTGTCAAATGTTTGTTTCTGGGGGAAGAATATGAGTCTGAGGTATGCTAGAAACATCAGGATATTTAATGCAGATCATCTTCAAACTTCAGTTGTTCCAATGTTGACGTCTGGCATGTGAGAATGTTTGCACTGCATACAGCAAGCTGTGTTTTGTTTTTTTCATTGCACAGCTCTGATGTTTTGGGCCACTGAAGGATTGTTCTAAACAGGCTGGTGTTGAACACAGCATGATTCTGCTTTTTTGTTAAAATTTCTCTGAAATAATTAAAAATTACAAATTTTTGGTGTATTATAAATTCACTTTCTATATGTGCTCAGGTGTTTGTTAATGAAATGGAGAAGATTGAACCATCACTGAAAGAGATGAAAGAATTAGAGTCTGCTTTAAGAAGTCAGCCTATTGCAGGCATAAATACTTGGGCAAAATCTAGGCTAGTAGACTGCCAGACACAATGGGAGAAACTGAGTAAACAGGTGAGTTCTCCATACGTTGCTAGTGCTTACTTGTTACTGCAGCTGTTTGTTCAGTTGCATGGCATTGGTAAGATGATGAAGAGATGAAGCAGTGAAATGGTTGGACAAATATATTTTACTTGTTCTACTGTCAAAGTGGCTGAAATCCAACTTGGCCCAGTAAATCCTTCAGAAGTGCAAATATGTTAGGGGATACCTGTGCAATGGTAATTTTGTTTAAATATGTGCAATTCTCGGTGTCTTAAGAGTTCACTGTGCTCCTTGAAGTTTAACAGTTTAATGGTTTGCAGATAAAAATGATATTGTTTACTTTGCCTCATGCTGCTTTACCCCTTTTCAGGGGGAAAAAAAAAGTCTGAACACCTTCTTCTCTTGTCCATGAAATCTGGAATATTATTCTGATCCTGAGTAATTTCTGCTTCTTTCCAAGCAGCTTTGAAAAATAAATAGCTATAAAAAGACTACCACTTCAGTCTGGAGTATGTGGGTGTTTCTTCTGGGTGGAAGCTCTCTGCTGTTTGTAGAAACATTTTTCATTAGTCACAATGCTTGGCGAGGAGAACCTTGCTGTTGAACCTTGATCCAGATTGTCTGGGCTGTGGGGAAAAAGAAACAAGGCCTGAAGGTGTTTAAGCGCTCTGTATAAAGATGTATCTCGCTATATGATATGTGTGATCAGAAGAGTGTTCCTCCCCAGTTCCCTGTGTCCAACTGTTTTCTTAGGGATTGTCACCAGTTTACATACAATAAGAAAAAAAAAGTTTCCTCCTTCCTTCACCTCTAGATTTTGTCGATCTGATAAAAGTGGATTGTCTGTGTGTGTCTGTGTGTATAAAAAAAACATTCTTTTGCTATTTAAAAAGGCCTGAAAAATGTTTTGGTAGAAAATGATTTAACAAAGACCTGTAGTTTTTCACATACACAAGGATATTTAAGTACCAAAACTCCTGTTTCTTTCTTCACCTTGGATTCTAGATCATTAGTCAGAAAAATCGCCTGTCTGAAAGTCAGGAAAAGGCTGTAAATCTGAAGAAGGATTTGGCAGAGATGCAAGAATGGATGACCCAAGCTGAAGAAGAATATTTGGAGAAAGATTTTGAATACAAGTCCCCTGAAGAACTAGAGAATGCGGTGGAGGAAATGAAGGTCAGGAATACCAGGGCATTATAGAGACCTGATTAAAGAGAAACAAAACTTAATGGCTTCTAGGGTCTGATCTTTTGTGGAATCACTATCTGTGTGGAAAGAAGCTTGGGTCACAACAAGATTAGTGGTATTTTTCAGCTTTGCTTCATGGAATTTTTTGTTTTAAAGTATTAACTATAAAAGCAGATGTTCTATTTGGCCATGAGGTGTGGGGATTTTGTAATGAATAGTAGTATGCAGAGCCTGCTAAGCCAGGTTTGCTGTGTATAGCACACTTAACCCTGAGAATGTGGAACTGTATTACAGGAGAAGAAACTTGAGAAAGAAAGAAAATGAGATATTCTATCTGCCTAAATTAGCAGTTGTAAGAACATATTCTTCTGCTTCCAGCTGTTGGGCTCCAGTTTCTTGTCCCATGATACAGTAACTCAGCATTTAGAAAAGCAGTTTAAAACAATTTTGTTAGGAAGGTTATCTTGTGTTGCAAACAGTGATGCTGGTCCCTGCTTCTCTGTAATTTTGAGACTGTGGCCAAAAGAAACGAGGAGGGAGGAGTTATTTTTGTCTCAATGTAAATTGCCAGCTGAATAGGTAATTTTCTTGGATGTATGTACAGAGTAAACAATAGTTCTCTCTGTTTTTAAACAATTTAATGAGAGTTAAGGCATGTCTTCATAAATATTTTGGGCATTCATGACACTGTTACCCAGTGGAGTATAAAATAAAGGATTTTTTCCCCTTGTTACAACTGCTTTGACAAATCTATTTGAAGTTCCAAATTGTTCTCTTTGAAGGGGCTTTCTGAAGCAGTTTTTACCAAGTGTTTTAATATATTTGTGTCCTTTGAAGCCATTTCATAGTCTGACAGCCTGCTAAACACATGCCAAGAAAAAGAAAGAACCCTCTTTTGATTTGCAAATCTCAGAGACTTTTAGCATGGTTACCTCTTACCTCTGTCAAATCCAGATTATAATCTGTGCTTTTTAATTTGGCAGGCATGTCAGTGAGCCTGTAAGCTTGCTGTAAAGGTTGCATATCCTCTTGTATTTGCATTAAGAATATTATGCTGGGACTACCTCTAGTACTGGGAAAGAGTGCTCTTTGTATATTTGACCAAGAGTATTTTTTGCATAAGGTCTTGAAACACTCTTTAGCTTGCCTAATTCTGTTCTTGTTTGAATGGAGAGTGAAACTCCCATTAATGGGAAGGAGTAAATTTAAGATGAGGGTAGGTTGGTTTTGATAATCATGTCATATAGTATGTTTCCCAGATTTCTATCCTTTCATTAACTGGAATTTTTCTTTTTTTTTTTGATTGCCTTATATTTAGAAGAAGTCTTCTGCAATATGTCCAACAATAATACTGTCATGTACTAAATTCTACCGTAAAACGCAGTGCTATATCAGAGTATATCAGAGGTATTTCAACTTCATAAAACTGTCCTTGAAACCTGAAAAGAAAGAGATAAAGGACAGTCTCTGTTTCTGGTTCCTTCAAGTTCCTCCATACAGATCAGTCCAAGTCTGTCTCTTATCTGTCTTCCATCTGTCTTGCTTCCTAAATTCTGATTAGGGCAAAATTCAACAACCGATAATATGATCTCTGTAGGGCTATGTGCTGGGAGTTGTGCTGTGCTTATCCTGTATGTTTGTTACCAAGCTCCTCTGAGTGCAGTTGGTTTGAAGGAATTCTCCTTGCCTTTTTGCATGTTCCTCCAGCCCATCCAACAGCTGTGGGAGAGGTCCTGACTTTTTAGTTCCACATCTTGGGTAATTACAGCTTCTTTCCTGGGTAACTTTGGAGACAGTTACTGAACTTTGAGTCTTGTAACTTTTGTAAATTCACCCTATGTTTTTAAGTTTGTTTGCCAAACCTCTAGTTTTTTTTGGAGCACTTCTCTTTTTTCATATCTGTATGCTACAGTGGAAATAACCGTGAATTTACTTGTTTTGGCTTTGAGTCATGGATTTTTCAATGAACAAACTGTAAGTGGTAAATATGACATATGTTTAATAGGATTTTCTGATGCTCGCTAACATCATTTGAATTCCCTGTGAGTTAGAGCCATATTTTGCTGTGCTCAGACCCAAGAGTACTTCGGCAGCTACACCTATGAGGTCAAACTTCTGATCTTTGGTTTGAATGGTGAATAGCTGAATGCATGGCAGTTGAATTGTGCTATATGTTTCTTTGGGCAGAGAGCAAAGGAGGATGTGTTGCAGAAAGAGGTGCGTGTGAAGATTCTCAAAGACAACATCAAGATGTTGGCTGCTAAAGTGCCGTCTGGTGGTCAGGAGCTGGCTACTGAGCTGAATGTTGTGCTGGAGAACTACCAGCTACTGTGTAATCGGATCCGGGGGAAATGCCACACTTTAGAGGTAAGACTGATGGCTCTCAACTAAGCAAAACTGAGGCAGATGACATAAAGAATGGAGAATGATGCTGAAAATGTCTGATTGTGTCGCTGAATCCAGTAACTTTGATATCAACACATTTTGCTGTAGTGCCTTTCCAAGATTTCTTTCCCTTGAGACAATGTCCTTGCAATCCATGAGAAACCATCTAAATTTGCTTTTATAGTTTGTACTGTAATCAACACTTGTGCAAATAAGTAACTTTGTCTCACAGCTGTTATCTATCTGTCTCCCTTCCAAAATGATAGAAAGAATCTTCTCAGAGATCAAAGGTTGAAATATGATGATAATTAGAACAAGTTGATTATAGTTTGGGGTAGACTGTGTGCATCCTACGTTTCAGGAAGAGTGAATGAATTTTGTTACATTTTAAAGTTACTGTAAGAATCTGGATGTCTGATAATTTTAGCATGAGTTTAGAGACTTGTGTCTGTTTTAGCTACTTGATAAAAAGACATGCAATAGTCACAGTTTTTTTCTATCTAGAATTTATTGTAGAATGGCATATTTTTGAATATGTTCTACTTGCCTATTTTAGGTGAATATCTGAAACATTTTTGAGCTGTTCATAGGATGTGTGTTTGTGTAGGATATATAGCTATGCCTGGCATTCTAGGCTAATTTCAGTTTTTCTGTTGCTACTAGGAGGTGTGGTCCTGTTGGATTGAGCTGCTTCAGTATCTTGATTTAGAAACAGCTTGGCTAAACACTCTGGAAGAAAGGGTGCAAATGGCAGAAAGTCTGTCTGATAAGTTGGATGTTGTCAGCGATGCTCTTGAGGTATTGTAGTCATTCTGTCAGGTTGGTGACTTTTCAGATAGCCGTATTAAAAACAAACAAACAAAAAAACACAACAAAACATGAATTCTACACTTTAGTAGAATTTTGAATTGGGTGTTGAATATTTTGATTCTTCATGTTGAATGAACATATTACTCTGAATTTGGAATGGATATTTGTAAGATCTCCCCCAGAAAAGATGTTTTGCTGTTTGTAACTATTGTGCCATACTTGGTACCATAAAGAGGTAAAATTTTATGCTGTTTTTTGTCCTGTGTAAATCGATTAATTCCTTCCAGCGCTACAGTATGAAATAAGGATGAATAGGTGAGAAGTGTTGTGAAGCTTAGTTATCTAAAACAAAATGACTACTCTAGTTGCCTTGTGCCAACGTGGATTAAGCCATAACTAATTCATGCTTTTAGAGCACTCTCAGGACATTTGAAGCGTTCTGAAACTTCTGTTCATGCAGCCAGATTTCCACCTCTGAAAGTGCAGAAATATTCGGTGCCTTGACCTTTAAAACTTTCTCTGCTAATTAGTCCCTGGAATCAGTCCTGCGTCATCCAGCTGATAATCGAACCCAGATTCGGGAACTTGGGCAGACACTGATTGATGGAGGGATTCTTGATGATATCATCAGTGAAAAATTGGAGGCGTTCAATGCCCGCTATGAGGAATTGAGTCACTTGGTAAGAATTTGGGGGCAGGGTTGAATGAGACTGAGTTTTTCAGCTCAGTGGGCTGAAATGATTCCTGTTAGATAGCTAAATTCTTGGATGCAGGACTGCAATACCAGAAAAGAGTAAAAACCTTCACAGTGTCAGCTGCTTTCAATTTGGAATAATGGCTTAAGAGCAAGATACATTTTTCACCTTGTTCCAGTCATGTTTTGTTTTGCACATATGCATTCCCACCTCCCTCCGACCCACTCATTTTTCCAGATAATTTTGACAAAAAGTCAATTCCGATCTCAAGAGGGACAGTCCAATAACTGAAGTTAATATTCCCTTACTACTGCCATAAATGCTGGTGTGCTGCTCAGTAGCTGTAAAAATGAAGAACATGAGCAGTGACATTTTCACTCTTTGAAATGGCTAGGAATAAGTCACGCTGAAATAAGGAACAGAAGGAAAGCTTTCCATTCCCCATCTAGTATGTCCCCTTCCTCTTCTCATACTTCAGTCTCACCCATTCTAGGTTTACTAGGTAGAAGAGGGCTAGCTGTATTTCAGTTTTCATAAATTTGTTCCTTGAGTACTGTATCCTGGTAACACAGGCCCTTGCCAGATTTGTACAACTAGAGGTTTTTTTTTTTCCTCTCACTACCAAAGTATAGTCATAGAGAGAGTTACAGTTTATTCTCATTACAGTGAATAACATGAATGGAGTGCCCTCAGCTGGGGGTTATGTGATGTCATTTAAGTGAAAGTTCAGTATTGTTTTTTCTGTTGTAGCACTTTGTGGCCATGTGGAAGCTACCAGCTTCTGCAGCTGCAGTGCTGTCATGCTGGGCTTTTGCCTGCTTGCTACATCTGAGCGCGTGCGTTTCTGCATGTACGCGTCCACCAGTGTGTGCATGCTGGTGATGGGGAATTTGTGCTCCCTTGCAAGCAGTAATGTTTCAGATGAACTTATAAGTTTTGCTGTTGAAGGGAGGAGCAATGGAGGGAAGGAAATGTGAACCCTTGTTTTCACACTTTAACAGAAAGACAGAATTTACTGTTTTGAGAGAAAATGTACAGGTTTACACATCAAACAATACTAAGCTGTAGTGTATTACAAAATGCCTGATTCCTAATGACTAGGTAATTTTTGAAACATCCATTAGTAACAGCATACTTTCGTACGGAGGTGAGACCTGTTTTCACTATCTTGTATCTAGCAGCAGAACTCTCCTTTCGTGTTGCTATTCGTTTGTCTATTGCTGGTATAAATCACACAGCAAGCTTTTTTTTTTTTAAGTCAGTCCTCTTGCCATAGGATTTTTTGGGTCTCCCCAGCCTTGTTTTGAGAAAGGTCAATATTGTTTTTACTGAACAACTGCTCCCTCTTGTCTTACCTTTCTGTCCCATTAAGGCGGTGAGCCGGCAGATCGCCTTGGAACAGCAGCTTCAGACCATGAGAGAAACCGACCACATGCTGCAGGTCTTGCAAGAAAACTTAACAGAGCTGGACAGACAGCTGACATCGTATCTAACAGATAGGGTGGATGCCTTTCAGATGCCCCAGGAGGCCCAGGTATTCCGGTGTAGCTTTCCACTACAAAACAGTTTGAAGTATCTGATGATATTGCTCAACCTAGACATAGTAATTCATGAAGGTTTCATTTCAGTCCTGTGCTGATGTACTAACTGAAAGCTTTTGTAATCTGGATTGTTTTCCTGTTTTCAGAAGGTTGTATGGAATAACAATCTTAATGGCTTTCAGTTTAGCAAGCTGTGACCAGTCGTATTTAAAATATTTACATTTAAAATAGCATTTAACTTTTACAGAGCAGATTTATTTCTGGTGGGTAGTAGGTGGTAAGCAAGTTCTTCTTCCCCTCTCTGCAAGATGTCTTGTAACAATTTTTTTTTCCTGTTTTCATGACATGGCAGAAAATTCAAGCTGAGATTGCAGCTCATGAGTCCACCTTAGAGGAGCTCAAGAAAAGCACTCGTTCTTTCCCTCCTGCTTCTCCTGAATGCAGGTCTCCCCGAGGTGGAACTCAGCTGGATGCTTTGCAGGTGAAAATATGGGAGTCACACTTGGAATTTAAATTTGAAGAGCTTCTGGTTTTCAATTACACACTGCTGTTGTCAACGTGTAAATTGCTTGGTGCGGTCAACCAAATCTCTAAAATAAATAGCCTATGCTTTTACATGCTTTCATTAAGAAACAAGCAGCACTAGATTCATTGAATAAGCTGAAATCCCGTAAGTATCATGGGATAAATATTGAAAGTCAGAAAGTTTCTGCATTTAGCAGAAATGTTTAGCATGGATGTTTTGAAAGTGTGTGAAAGAGTCATAGTTCTTCTGCACCACAGGTAGATATTAGAAATAGGTGATGGAATTTGGCGTGGCAAATGGTGTTGAAATGTATACTGAGTTGTGGTGGCATGAGAGGTGGGTTAGATTCTGCAGAGGGAGATGCTTTAAGTATTATTTTCCCAAAGTGCAGATATTAATTTAAATCAATCTTTTAACATAATTTTCATTAAAACAGAGAAAACTCCGTGAAGTGTCTACAAAGTATCAGCTTTTTCAGAAACCAGCCAATTTTGAGCAGCGCATGTTGGATTGCAAGCGGCTGTTGGATGGTGTAAAAGCAGAACTTCATGTCCTGGATGTGAAGGATAGTGACCCAGACGTAATCCAAGCTCATCTCGACAGGTGCATGGTAAGTCTACAATGTTCTTAAGTCATGTTTGGGGTTGTTTCTTTAATGTGTGATTCTTCTAGCCTAAACCCTCTCCTGAGGAAATTTTACTTCAATTCCTGATGGAAGGAAACACTGTTACAATTTTTTGCAAAACACCAAGATAACAATTGAAAACTAAACACCTGTAATTCTTTTGAGTGAGAATGTGGACATAGAAGTAGTGGATTGTGATCACAAGACATGTGGTGGAACAGCTGAGTTTTTATGCACCAAATCAAGCAGTCTGAAAACTTGAACTACAAGTTAATCACTATTACACATATTTGTGTTTTTAGAAACTCTATAAAACCCTCAGTGAGGTGAAATTGGAGGTTGAAACTGTCATCAAGACAGGAAGGCAAATTGTACAGAAACAACAGACAGATAATCCCAAAGGAATGGATGAACAACTGACAGCATTGAAATTTCTTTACAATGACTTGGGGGCACAGGTAAGAAAACTAAATCTATATATGAACATTCATTTGCATATAAATTCCTTTGTTTATTGTTTTAATGTCAGATGGCAATTTATTAGGATTCTGCAGCTGATACTGCATAGGCTATTTGCTACATCCAGGAGCAATCACTTGAAAGATTAAAGATTACTTGTAACATTCTTGAAGTTGCTGAAATCCCCTATGATCAGTGTGTTCCTGAACGGGAGGAACAGTCTTTCCTTCAAGAAAGGAAGGTTCATAGAGCTTTTATCATTTCAGCAAAGCTGGCCTACTATTCCTGAAGGTCTTTGTGCCGCCTTCTCTCTGTAAACCATCCTGCAAGATACTTAACTTTCGGATTGTCATGTGAGAAGTTTGAGTCAATGTAAGAGGTCATGATGATTTGTAATTGTGATCCATCTAAAGAGTTACCTTCCGGGCACAATAAAAAATGCGTATAAAACTGTTTTCCAAGAACTGCATTAAAAATTCATTTGAGTAATTTTCTTAGTAATTGAATGTTTATCTAATTGAAATGTATAAGAATGATTAAATGTTTGGGAGGGTAGGGAGGGAAAATAGGAAACTTTTTTCCTGCCAAAATTAAGACACAAGTCCAAGCAGACTCAGGCCTGTTTACCTACAGCTTCACCCACAGAACACTAAGTGCCTAGATGATGTTGTTGGAATGTCTTGAAATGGGCCCTAGAAAATATTTAATTTTGTAAAATGGAGAATGTTCAAGGTGTGGATTCTAGTGGAACCTGTGCTCGTAACATATGAGGACAAGAAATTAGGGAAGGACAGAAAGGCGGGGTTGTTATTTGCATTATGAGGTTACAATTTTGTTTGTGTCTCTGAATTTGTTTTTTTAGATCTTCAAAGAGTATATTATTTTGAATTCATACATGCAAACACTAAATTGAGACAGAGAGCGATTTTTCAAAATGTGAATTGATTCTGACTTTCATGGTTGGATTTATTCCGAAGTGTTAAAGTTTGACCAGACTAATTGTATAGTCAGTGTGAAATAGAATTGATTATACTGCAGCAAACATCAAGTTTCATTTTCACTTTACTGAGCTGTTTTCAGAGACTAGATTTTCAGTGAAACTTTTCTTTACAGCTTTCTGCTATCAGGTCTGTCAAAAAAAATACGAAAAGAAACTGAATTTTACCTATGTGAGAGTGTGTGGCTGGATTATATATGCCCTTGAGTTTTGGTTAAAGGTCATAATGAACGTAGTTTAAACTTCAGTTTGGTGATTATTAGCTATAAATAAATGGTGTGCATGTTTCTTTGTGTCTTTTAAGTGTATCAATTAAAAATTATACTGGTTGTATATATTCTGTTTTGTATAGTAAGACAGATATTTATAACAGACTTTTTCTTTTCAGGGCCCTTCCTAGTGCAAGACAGCTTTAAAATGCAAGGATATGACATATTCAAGTGGATGTTTTAGTAGACTAGCACTTTCATTTTTGCTATCTTTAAAAAATTTATTTTTTATTTTTTATTTTTTTGTTGTAGGTCACAGAAGGAAAACAAGACCTTGAAAGAGCATCCCAGCTGGCACGCAAAATGAGGAAAGAGGCTTCTTCTTTGTCAGAATGGCTAGCTAGCACTGAGGCAGAGCTAGTGCAGAAGTCCACTTCAGAGAGCTTACTTTCTGATCTGGATTCAGAAATTGCCTGGGCTAAAGTGAGCATGCTTTAAAAATATGTAGAATAAATTAGTATTTTTAACGTTATGGCAATGCTATGTGGAAGTGACTGTGAGTTTAAATCCTTGTAATTTGTTTCTAAATCTCTTACATGATGAAATTTTAGTATATTCAGTAGGCCATATACAGTAGCTTACTGAATCTGGTCTGTTTTATCTCAGGCATCTTGACTCAGAAACTTAAATGGCCAGTGAAATATTAAAGATATTACTGTATATTTGGTATTAATGGGTATCTTAGTGACTTACTGTCTCTAACACAGTTCATAAGTATAATGTTTGTAGTCCTCAGGAAATACAATTTTGGGTTGTATAAGGTCTTTAACTAGGAGAGCAAACTGAAAACTCATTGGTGTTTTTAAGGAGAAGTTAAGTTTTTAACTTTTCATTGAAACAGCTCTGTCTTCAGAATTGTGACTTTGCAAAACAAAAAGCTCCAGTAATTACTTATTTTCTTATCTGTAAATTGGCACTTTTCACAGAAGCAAAAGAATGTGTTCTAATTATTCTGAAGAAAAGTATCCACTTTCTCACACTGTGGAAACTTGTGTGTGATAGTTGGAGTTAGCAACAAATGTCAGTTGATACACTCCAGCAATTCTCATCTTTCCAGTCTTTGATTTCTGTCACCTTTTCCTTTTGGAATAGGTCTGTGTACAATCTTTAATTTTGTAAGCTTCAAAATTTTGTAAAGCATCTAATTACGACCTGTTATTACCAGTTTGACTCAGGATTAACGATCATTAGTACTAAACTTCTCTTATGGGAGTATACCTAGGATTTCTTTCTAAACAGGCATGTTAAATAGTTACTGAAGTATATTTACTATACCTTTGTAAGCAATGCAAATAATTAATGAGCTGTTATGCTGCACCACCAGGAGGGCAAACCCTTTACGTTGCATGAAAAGTAGTACTTTCCGCCTTAAGGTTTTTTGGAGGTGATTTTAGAACGTAGCAATTTGAATGTTTTTTTGCTTTCTCTAAGATAATAAACTAAAATAAATTATTTAACTCAGAAGTAATAAGATGTTCAAGAAGCTCCAAACACTGTTTTCAATTAACTACATTCTTTCATACGCTGTATACTGACATCAAAGAGTTTTCTAAATAGCCAGATGCCATCAATAATAATTGGAGATATTGTATGGCAACAGACGTTACTTTCCACGTGGAAACCATAGACTAATATTCAAGAGATGGCATATTATTTAATTCTTATGTTTGGCTCACTTGCACTTGTGATTGGGAGTAGTTTGCAGTGTGCTGTGAATGGTTCCTCTTGTTTCAGAGTGTGCTGAGAGAGCTGGAGAGGAGGAAAGCTGATCTGAAGAGCATCACAGAAAGCTGCACTGCGCTCCAGGCTCTAGTGGAAGGTAGTGAGACTTCCCTGGAGGAGAAGCTTTGTGTCCTTAATGCTGGCTGGAGCAGAGTTCGGACCTGGACTGAAGACTGGTGTGACACCTTGTTGGTAAGTTGCATGTGACAAATATTAAGAGTGGTTTTCGCTCCATGCCCTTGGAGAAGTTGGAGTTTTCATTTGTCTCACTTTGCTGTGATGTGAAGCTTCCAAGGGGCCTCATGGCCTTAATGGAATGTAGAATGGATTTCTGGTTACTATATAATTGAAGAGGTGATTATTGAGGAGATATACAATGAGGAAGGTGGGAAACTATTTTGCAAGTGTTTCAGACATGCTGATAGGCATTGGTACCATGTGCTCAGTAGAACTGGGTAATGCTCAGTGGGTAGGAGATGAAAAGGCAGCATATGGAAGTGAGAGTGTTGAAGTTACGTAAATCCCAGGCAAACGGTTAACTTGGCTAAGTGGGAATAACTTGCTTTAGTTGCAGAGAATAAAGCTGTTGGTTTGGTTTTACTTTTGTTTGTCTTTCTTTTTCCTGGCTTCAGTGCTAGGACTCTTTTCTGGGTTCTTACTCTCCTTAGACTTTGTGGTATGACATTGTCTTTTCTGTAGAAAATCCAGAATATGCTTAATGAACTGTCCTGGTTTTGGCTGGAATAGAGTTAAATTTCTCCCTAGTAGCTGGTATGGTGCTGTGTTTTGGATTTAGGATGAGAATAATGCTGATAACACACCAGTGTTTTAGTTGTTGCTGAGCAGTGCTCACACTAAGTCATGGGCTTTTCATTTTCTCGTGCTGCCCTGCCAGCGAGGGGGCTGGGGGTGCACAGGGATCTGGGAGGGGACAGGACCAGGACAGCTGACCCAGACTGGCCAAAGGGACGTCCCATGCCATGTGGTGTCGTGCTCAGCAATAAAGCTGGGGGGGGCTGCTGCTGCTCGGGGGTTGGCTGGGCAATGGTCAGCGGGTGGTGAGCAATGGCATTGTGCATCACTTTCTTTATATGTTCTTGTATCATTATTATCATTATTATTCTACCTTCCTTTTCTGTCCTACTAAACTGTTTTTATCTCAACCCACGAGTTTTACCTTTTTTCTGATTCTCTCCCACATCCCACTGTGGGGAAGTGAGCAAATGGCTGTGTGGTGCTTAGCTGCCTGCGGAGTTAAACCTCAACATGAACGCCTTTTGCATATCTGTGGCTTTAATGTCTTTACCTTTCTCTTTCTCTCTCCCTTTTATGTCATCACATTCCATTTTAATCTGTTGTCCTTATTTACAAATTTATCTCCTTGTCCCTCTTTCCTGTTGATGTTTTATCGCTTTCTCTTTTGTTACACCGATAGCACAAGCCTTTTTTGTCCACTTGCTATTTGGTTCTTAACTGCTCCCACCTATTTTCTACCATTCTTGCTACCTTAGTGCATAGAAGTCAATTCCTAAATTATCCTGAAAGGGGGCATCCACCATCACACATAAGCTGGCTGGGTCATGGGGCAGACAAGCACTCAGGAAACTACTAGTGGCTTTACTTATTAACTGGTAGTAGGTGATTCTGCCAAATAAATAATGAAAACCAACAAACAAAAACACATTATATAAGTGTTGTCTGTTTCATAACAGGTTAATGAGAGCCCAGAAGTTGGATCTTGTGTTAATGTTTTCTGTGTAACTTTCTATAAGGTCATGAATTTATTAACATAAATAGAAAATGAACTAGAAAACCAGAACTGATAGAACTAGCCCAAAAAGGACTGGTTTCCAAGAGGTTGCTGTGTGTGCTGCTCTTATTCAGCCTGGAAGAAACCCCTCTGCCAGCTGCAGCATGAATAGAGTGTTTCTGTGTTGATACTCTTCTGTGAGACTCAAATCATGGCTGTTTAACAGACATTTGTAACTTCCTAGTTGTGTTCAGCAAAGCACTTGGAACCCTCTGTCAGCCTATTGCTCTTTCACGCAGCCCGTAAGCGCACGTTTAATCATATGCCAACTCTGAAATGAGGCCAACAGTGTCTGTTTGGCTGAATATATGGTAGAATAGGTGCAGCCTAAGGCTGTAAGTTGTGCTAAGTGGACATGAAAGAGTCTACAATTGGCGCTAGTATCAGACTGATGTTTTCAGATAGGGTATTTCTGTGTTCAGCGCGTTTGATATTCCACCTTCAGAAGGTGATGTGGGCTGAAACTGTGGCAACTTTGGGGAAGACCTAGAAGATGAATCTTGTGCATCCTGTCCAGTATCTGTTGCACGTCATATAATTTGTTTCTTAATCTGATGATGTCCATGTTAGGGATAGTAGTTTACCCTTATTCATAAATTCTGTAAGAATGATCCACGACTAAAAGCATTCTAAATTAATTTTATTCATCTCTGGTGATGAGCATTGTCCTTGTGCTTTGCTAGATTACGTTGTTCTTTCTGTGGGTGAAGATACAAGTTTGTTGCTACAGAGTGCAACCATAGTCCTTCTCTCTCCGCTTCCTCTCCTCCCTTTGTGGTGGTTGTCTAAAAAAGCAAAAACTCAGCTCCCCTTTATTTGGGTAATAAGCTCGGTCCTTAAGCAGGATGGTACTTTTCTAAATCCGATAGCTTTGCTTCATCTATTGTCACCATGGATGATCAGAAATGTACCATCACAGTCCTGATGCCTGTCAGTCAGGACTTTGACCAACAGAACTGCTGTGTTTGTGGGAAGTAAATCTTCTCGTACATCCTATGGCTGCATTTTTTTTTAATGACTGTCAGATTTTTGGGTAAACGTAGCCGCTACTACATCTTTTCTACCTTTTTCTCCCCTTCACAGCTGACCAGGTTTCATATATGGTAAATAGTCTTGCAAATTAATCTTCAAGTCCATAAATTTGCCTTTTTGTATAATGCCTTTCATCCTATTTTCATTTGTTTCCTCATTTCTGTTCCTTGATTATTCTTTCCCTGTAAAGGCACAAATCTTTTTATTAAATATTGCTGGTATTTCTAAGACCTTCTTCGTGTGAGAACTTTGGAGTTTGCCCATATCTGTAGACAGAATAATGTGTTGTTTTGAACCTAACGTTACCGTTTCTGACTGCATATGAAAGGAGACCTAATTAAAATGTCAATAATGTGTTTTTTCCGAAGAGGAAGAAGTATTTTCCTGTAATCAGTAAAATATGAAAACCTGCTTATATTATAATTTGTAGGTTTTGGGGTAATACCCTTTCAATTAAAAAAAAAAAAAAGCCAGTCGAACCACACATAATGTGTACTGTTGTATATGCTAGCAATAATTGAAAAAAATGTTTTATTTGGTTGCAAGAGATGTTGCAGTCTGGCTGTAATGTTGTAATAGATTGTCTATCTATATTTGGACAAACCACCTCAGCTTTTTCTGTTTCCCTTTCTGCGAATTAGGAACAATAATACTGAAGGTTCTGGAATGAAAATTGCAATCTTGTAAATACTTACTGAAGGTGAAAGGTACAATCTAATCTTCAGTGTTTCTCTCCAAGGTGTATCCATAAGTTTCTATTCCACTGATCTACTTTTTACTCAGAATGGTGTGGGTTGTTTTTTTTCTTCTTATGTTGATGCATCTTTTTCATCTTTTTCCAGAATCATCAGAGCCAGCTGGAGATCTTTGATGAAAATGTTGCCCACATAAGTACTTGGCTATATCAGGCTGAAGCCCTTCTGGATGAAATTGAGAAAAAGTCAGCAAGCAAAAAGGAGGAAACTGTGAAGGTAGGAAACCTTGCATTTTAAGGAGAAAGCTTTCAAATAATCAATTTTGGATTCTGAATGAAATCAATTCAGGTCTGCTGCCTGATTTTTTTTTTGTTAATACTTTTTTCCTTTTCCTGGTATAATCCTTTGCTTTTTCTTTCACTTAGCGTTTAACATCTGAATTAGATGATGTTAGTCTGCGAGTGGATAATGTGCGTGATCAGGCTATCATCCTAATGAATGGTCGAGGAGTGTCATGCCGTGAACTTGTTGAACCCAAGCTGGCAGAACTGAACCGTAACTTTGAGAAGGTCTCACAGCACATCAAAAGTGCGAAGGTGAGGAGAGTGCCACAAAACACGCATCGGGTGTCAAAATAATGACAGATAGCTTTAAGGAATAGATCTTTGTGTTAAAATGGTGCTTACGTGCATTTGATTCTCTTTTAAGTGTAGATCTTTATGTGCAAAAAATGTTTTCCTCTCTTCTTCCCCTCTCTTCTTCCTTCCCAGATGCTTGTTGGACAAGAACGTCTCCCTGTCATGTCAGAGCCCCGTGAAGTCAGACTGGCTTTTCCAGACCTGGAGAAATTTGAGAGTGACATACAGAACATGTTAAAAGTTGTGGAAAAGCATCAGGAGTTGAGTGAGGGAGATGAAAAGGTTTGTGAGCAATGGGAGAATTAAATGATTGACTAAATCCTTTTCTGTATTATTTGTGTTACATTCCATCTGACTTCCAGGGAGAATTCTTCTGGGAAAGTCTTTTTAAGATAGGAATCAGAAATGAAGGTAATTACTAGGCTGTTGGAAACATTGCACAATTTTCCCATTCTTTTTCCATAGCTGCTCCCTCTTTTTGGTTTTTGCTTTGAGAGTAACTAGTCCTGTATCAGTCTGTATTTTCATCATGGTTTTATATAATCTGCTCCAGGTAGTGAAATTTGATGTACCTCTCTTTCCTCTGCTTCTACTCAAAGTAGCTGTTTATAAGGTTTACGTACTGTGAAAGTAAAAAGGTGCAAAATGTGTTTTTTTTTAAATTATTTTTCTTTTCTTCCTATCTAATTTTCTGAACTTAGCTGGATCAAGAAAGAATTCAGATTGAGGAAGTTCTACAGAGAGGAGGGCAGCTGTTACAGCAGCCTATGGAGGACAGTAAGAGGGAGAAGATCCGCATGCAGCTATTGCTTCTGCAGACTAAGTACAACAATGTACAGGTATGATTATGATAGTTATTACAGTTACAGCTCATTTATGCTGTCTTCCCTTTGGTATCACTTACAATATGGATATAACGTTTTTTAGTGTCTAAGTGTCTCTGTGGAAGAGTTAAATGTGCATGCACACAGTCCGACTCTTTGAATCTTTGCAATTCCAAAACACGAATTTTGTCATTACAGAGTTTTGGGATAGTGGTTTTGATTTTGAAGTCCTTTTCACAGCTTCACAGAGAGCCACCCTATGGATACATCGAGAGCGTAAGAGTGCATTTACACAGATGGGTGCAGACAACTGGACATTTGCTTCACTTCTCTTTGCTGGCCCTCCAGCAAAGGTTTCTCTCTACCACAGGCCTGTGCTAAGGGTGGCTGCACAGATGCACATACACAAACATATTCATGGAGTTCTCAATTGAAGAGGTTGGAATGAATGCGACTCTGACCCCAGATTCCTCTCTGTTCCTATAGTGGGTATTATCAGCAATTGCTGACTCCTAATATGTATTGATGCTTTCATACACATCATATTTAACATGTTTTTTGTGTAGGAGAAAAGGGATCTATATTTTTATACTCCTTTCAGCTCACCTGTTCAAATCATATTAGAATTAGTAAAATGAGGTGTAGCTCAGATGAGGTGTAGCTCAAAGGCAGGGTTGGACTGTTAGGCTGGTTTTGATAAAAATCTGTGCAGATAAATAGAATGTATCTATTTAAAAAAAAATTAAATGGCTTCTACTGTTGTATATTTTGGAATTTTTCTCATCAAACGCATCCCTTGGTTTTGTTGTTCAGATAAGTAAGACCTATCCTGTTCATTACTTCCCTCTTCTCATACTGTTTTTCCTGATACACTGGATTGTAGGATTGCAGGTCATTTCAGAGGAGGCAGGTGGTGGAACTCTCTCCAGTGTTTTCCCAGTATAAGAAGGACCATGACACTCTAATGAAGTGGCTGGATGAGACCGAGCACCGTTTGTCAGGGCTGCAAGGAATGGAAGAAGAACAAAAACTGCAGGTAAATGAAACTTTTTTTCTTAGAGCAAACAGAGTGAAGGCTACGTATGAGCTTTAGAGATTGGTATATTAGGTCTTATGGATGCTCTTTTGATAATTTCTTGGGAAGAAGTGTTTTCAAAATAACAGCGTTCGTTTTTCAGTAGGAAATGATCTACTTAGACCAGTTTGGGATTTTTAAATAGTAGTCACAGGTCCAAAATATCCTAGCCGTCAGGCCCATGTCTTAAAGTGGTTAAATCAAGAGCGTTTCTCCTGTCCGTCTTGCATGTAGGTATTATGCTTAGCTGTTTTTGATACCCTGGCTCAAATAGCTTAATTCAATGGCTAGTTGGTGCAGATATGATAAAAGCTTAGTTTGAGGCTTAAGCTCAGTGCCTTTGCATGCAGTGGTAGTGATATTGTAACTACTCTGATGCTTCCTTTCACTGCCTCAAGTGCTTAGGGAGTAGGAAATACCCTCCTGTGATTAATACTACTTTACACAATGAAGATTAAAAAAAAAAAGAAAAAAAGACAAAGGTTGACATATTTCTGATGAGAAGATTTGTGTCTTAGTGTGTAAGCAAGTCTTGACAAACACTTTCACAACTGATTTAATGGAATGTCAAGGTCTGATAAAATTTACTTCCCAGAAAGCTGTATATCTTAGCTGTTGAGGGTACAGATACCTTCAGTGATGTGTGTTGTGTTTTATTTTATTTGTCTTTTTTCTTTTCATTTTTCCTCTTCATCCTTCAAAACACTGGGGCTGCATGGCAATTTCTTTTAAGGTTTTAGTCAATAACATTGAGGAACCTTGTGAAGCAGTAAGTAATTTCTTGGACAAGCCTGGGGGCTAGGCAATCTGTCAAGTACTTCTCAGTTTCTGCGTATGAAGCTTCATAATTAAAACCAATCAATCTCTTTTTGACTGCTCTGTAACTTCGCAACCCATAGCCAATTAACTTGGAGGCAGGGGTAAAACGCTCTGGTTACCTGTAAGAGTCATACTGCGAAATTGTAATGAGGTGCTCTTTATTCATGGCTATAGTGCTATGTGGCTTCAGCTGCCTGTGATAGCTGTAGACCTGTGGCAGGCAGCCTGCTGTCCTTGGTTGTGCTGGTTATTCAGTACCAGCAATAAAAGTGAATCTTTTTGACTTGTTTCTCTTTATAAAGACAATAAAAACTTGAATTATAAGCCTCCCACATACAGCTGGGCAGCAAGGATGGTCCCAGGGTCTGCTTACCTGCCTGACATCTGACCGCTCTGTTGGGTCCCCAGTGGTCACTCTTGCTGATTTACTGTGGTACTTGCATGTGAGCTCCTTAGGGCTTGACAGATGCCATGGGAATTTGTTCGAAAGAAATGGGGATCCATACATCTTTGAGGTAAAACGGTATGATTCAGTTGTCTGTTCAGACAGACATCAGCTGCTTTCTGAGTGAATCAATTGACATATTGAAAAGAAAAACATGCACCTAGATGTTCTTCTCCAGTGGGAGCAGTCCAGTTGTGCCACAGACTGGCCCTCCTTGACCCTGTTGGTCTCACAGTTGGTTGACTGATCTTCTGTAAGGAAGATCCTTTGCTTTCTATAAAGCCAAGGAATTGAGGGATATACTGCAGCTAATCCCTGGCATTTCTGCGTAGAGGGAATTCCTGAATTACTGCATTATTTCTGAATTATCTGGGTGCTGAATGCAGAAGATCGTGTAAGTACAGATTGCAACAGCAATTACAATGGACTGTGGACTGAGGAATGTTATCTTTGCTCAGAATTAATTAAGATATGTAAAAACGTCCTTAGAGTTCCAGATGTAGTTTCTAGTCTGGCTGTCTGTTGGGCTTTCAGAAAGGGACCAGAGCAGTTTTCATTACTGCTTTGAAACTGAAACTGCTGCTTTTCCTTCATGTGTCTGTGCCTCTAGCCTTCCAATATTTGAGTGGTACGCCAGACTGCCTCAGGTGACCATATTTTAATTTTGTGGTTTGTTCTCTCATCTGCTTTACTAATTGATCTTGAACACTTGCCAGGAAGGATGTGCCCTGAGGTTGCTTTTTATTTTTTATTTTATTTTAATGTTTTAATTGGGGACCATACTGTTTTTGAAGAGAGAAGTAGTGTTCCCCAAAAAGATCATCGCTTTATGTGAACAGGGCTGTTTCAGAATTCACTTGGAGCCAACAGACTTGACTTGCATTTGCCACTAAGAGGAACCCCAGTGCTAAAGTTCCTCACAAAGAACACCCCTCTGCCCCCAGTTGTTACCATCTAACCTGTGCTTGATCCCCTGCCTCCTTTAGTCAGTAAGGATGTCTGGTGAAGGTGGGGAAAGGGAAGCCCTGATGTATCATAGGGCCCCCAGACTACTAAATAGCAAACTGCAGTCCCTTTTGCTCATCTGAGCTCACAGCTGAGAAGCATTGAATGAAATCCTGGCTCACCAGTGTGCAGCTGCTCAACACCTCACCTTGATGCAAGGAAGTTGCAGGGAGAAGAGGAAGAGAAACTAGTATTTGAAATAAGGGGGGAAAGAAAGATTTCAGCAACCAAGCTGGGGAGAAGACTCTGATTAAGGTTTATGTATGTATTATTTATGTTTTTGTAAATGAGAATGGAGGAGAGGACTTATGTATGGTGCTGAAGGCCATATCCATATATTGATTTGCTGGAAGTAGTTGAATCATAAATAATACTCATCATGTATGCTTCTAGGAATTATGGGGTTAGGTATCTCTGAAATGTTCGTAACCCTTCTGCATAGCGGGTGCTTCTGAATAAACCCTTGTTTTGCAATCTATATGTTAGCTAGGAAAGCCCACATTGGAAGTTGTAGTCATGTTGTGTATCTCCTTGAGTTCCTTCTTTTCTAACCTTGCTTTAGTATTTATTTGGATTGTTGTATTCTGTCTTAGCTGGGAATGAGGGGAAGGAAAAATTAAACCTTAGATTGCAGAGGTAATTAGTTGACTGAAGTTCCTGAGACAGTTTTCCAGGTTTTAGAAAGCTGTTCTGAAGTGAAAATGATTGTTTTGCAGATGGCAAGTGAATTTGCTGCTTCACGCACAGTGCTGTTTTTCTTACAAACAGAAACACAGAGAAGTATTATTCCTGTAATAAAGAAAACATGTTTGTTTGCCTATTGTGCTTTTTATAGGGAAAGTTCTGGGCTACTTAAAGATGAACCATTAGCTATGTTGTCCACAAATATGTTACGTACTTCGTTAATTAACCCAGAATAACAAACAAAACGGTCATGAGAGTTTA
Organism: Chauna torquata; assembly: GCA_013399475.1. NCBI lineage: Eukaryota > Metazoa > Chordata > Aves > Anseriformes > Anhimidae > Chauna > Chauna torquata. The sequence continues at coordinate 528,816 of VXAL01011647.1, forward strand.
GCTTTGGAAAATCTTTTCCTCAGAAACTGGTTATGAAATGTTTTGAGTGAGAGAGAGAAGGGGCAAGGATTGGTTAAAAAGTGGGCATTTTCTAATCAGAAGGGGATTTATTTGCAAAGAGAATAAGTAATGTGTGGTGACCTGAGGTTAGATTGGGTAAATGCTTTTGGTTAAAACTCTTACATAGCATTTTACGTCAATATCTTGGGCAGTATTTTTCCAAAAAATCCACTTTGGAAGCAAGTCAGAGTATCTCCTTAAGTTAAATCTTTGGTAAATCTTGTTTCAAAATATATTTGTGTGAAAGAGGAAACGAAAAGAAAATCTGAAACCAAATAATAAATTGCAAGTCAAAGTAGATACTAAACATGGGAAGAAACAAATTTTTTATTTGGCCACTGAATTAAAATTATTTTTTGGCAGCTCTCCATGAGAGTTCTTGTTTATAGACTGTACACTTGTAACTGAGTATTCCCTGTTCTTCCCCAGTCCCATATTTTTCCTAGTATTTAAAGAGAGAGCAAATGTAAGAAACATGTTCTGTCACCACTGAAATTAAAGTAGAAGAGAGCAATTAAGTCATCAAGTGATATCTCCTCCTAAATAATCTTTGATTAACTTCTTGTGTGTGCCTAAGAAAAGTTTGATGCTTGTGTGCTTTAAAGACAAACAAACAAAAATACCAGTGCCTGTGAGTTTTAGGTGTTTGCATTGCATGAGACACAGTTGTCACATTTTTGCTCCTCTGTTTTTTAATACTTAATGCTGTGATTTAGAAGCTGCTAGTCTGCAATGCAAGGTAGAGAACAGTAGAACTCTTAAAACTCAGCTGTAGTTTACAACACTTACGTATGTTCACCCTCAGAAGGAGAGTTGTGAAAGGAGGAAACATCATCTCAGTGATGGGCGGCAGCTGGAGGAGATAAATAATGAGATGTGCTCTGCAGGAAGGGAACCAGGAAGAATTCACTGCTGTGCAGAAGAGCAGCAACCTGGCCTTGGATGGGGCTACTAGGGAAGCAGAAAGTTTCAGTATGTGTCAACATTGTCAACAAGTGGAAAGCCAGTTCACTGCAAGCCACAGATGCTTTTTTAAATCTTTTGCAAGCTTTTTTTCTAATGGGAGATAAAGCAATGTGTGTGAAGTAGAAAAATAATAAAGTAAGTCCAGTGATCTATTCATTTGGGTGAAGTCCAGTTTCTGGACTGTTGCCTGTGTGAGAATGGGACTTTGTGGCTTTGTAGAATTGGAGAAAATGCTTCGTGAAGGTGTTGCAGGCAGCTGCACTACAGCAGGCATCCATGTGTTTGTTCAAACCATCGCGTCCCACACTGCTGGGTAAAATATACTTTCAATTGCACAGAATTTTTCTCATTTCTGTGGACTGGGGCCTCATCTTTCACAGAAAAATCACGCTGCTGACAAAGTCTAGGGCATTTGCTCCAAATTTCAGTGATGGAAGCTGGCAAAATATGTACAGAACCTCAAGAAAATGTTTGTTTGGGGAGCATCAGGAACCAAGATGCTAGATTTGTAACTTAGAGCATATGTAGTAGTTTATGGTTTTTGCTGTGCTGCTTGACTGCTGTAGTGTTACTGAATCAAAAGTAATGCTGATTATTTTATGGTGTTTCAGTTTGTACTTGATTTCAGTAGACTCAGCTTTATACTTACATGCCTGTTCATCCTATTTCTTTGGTGTGCAATGAATGACTGAAAGCATAGCATGTTTAGTGGTCTTGTGGAAATACAACTGTGTCCCCAGTTTTGACACAGGGATGACTGTGTACTTTAAAAGAGACAAAATCCTTAGGAGCATTCAATGCCTGAGAAGTCCTGAATGATGAATACCTTAACAAAACTTTTTTGCTGCAGTACTTTTTGCTTTAGAGCTACATATGCCACATATGCTATGTCAAGTTAATTTGAGTGACATTTGAAATGCTCAGAACCATCTGTAGGAGGAAGGTATAGACAGGTGTTCACAGCAACTTTGTTAGTGGGGCTTAATATTTTATCTGTTGTCAGCTGTGCTAACTGCCTGCATGTGTGCACCCAGTCCAAACTAATTGCAAAGAAAAGTGCAGCAGCTGAAACCCCCCTGAATGTGCACTTAATCTTCATGCCTTCACACTCTAAGCATGCTCTAAGCCATTGCTGTTGGTAAATCACACGGACAGTTGAGTGCCTCTGTCTATCTTGCTGATAACTCCATTTCGTCGCGTACAGGATGGTGACTTAAAAGTTGCTTGAATTCTGCAGTATTTGGAGGTGGCTTTACTTTTTCATTGCTGATTTTAAAGAATTGGGCTCTTTTCAGGGATAGTAGCAGAATTATGTTGGACAGGAAACATTTTCAGCAAGAAACTGCCTTCAGCCTTGGGAGCACCTGCTTCACACTCTGCTACCTTTGCCAGGTGTGGCAGTATATAGCTTCTTACAGCTGGCTTCCTCACACTTCAGATCCAGGGTGTCATTTATGATCCAAGAAAAAGCTGTATGAAATTACTGTTCTTGCTTTTTTATCTGCTAACATGATACTTGGCTAGATAGCCTGGTCTTACAGCCAGAGCGGGAAACAGTTGCCAAGATCTTGAGGAGTTAGTACCACTTATTACTGCAAAATGGATATTGTAGTACTGGTAGAGCCATTATCTATTTTAAAATGGTTGGGAAAAATGGATGGAGATGCTTAGCGAGAAGAATGTGGAGAGGAAATGAGTCTCCTTCAGTAGACTGGTAACTTACGGGAATCCTTGATGATGAGGGAAGCAGACAATGGCTCTTAATGGCAACTAGGTATAGGCCCAATCAAGAAGTGTAACTACTGGAAAGGTAAGAGAAACAACAACTGTGCCCTTCAGCCTCCCCCAGAGTTCTAATAAAGAATAATACAGTCTTATTGTGAAGCATGGTATCTACTATTTTGTAACTTGGTTTTTTGAATAACTACAGAAACAGTTCTCTGCAGAACTTGGAGCTTTTTGAAATGATGACTTTGCTAGAAAGGCCTTTGTTTTGTCCTTTAATTTAGAAAGTTTTAATTCTGAATGTAGTCTATTGATTTTATGATTTTTTTATAAAATTTCTTGCCCTTTGAAATATAAAATGAACTTTCATACTTTCAGGCAATCACTGTCCAGCAGAGGTTAAAAGGCCACTTCGCTGCAGGGGTTAGGACCTTGCCTTTTTCAGCTGAGTACCTGGTTGAAATTAACAAAGTCTTGCTAGCTATGGCTGATGTTGAACTGCTGCTGAATGCACCTGAGCTAAACACTGGCGTCTATGAGGATTTTTCAACTCAGGAAGATGCACTGAAGGTACTGCATGTCTAAACATTATATTCAGAGGGAAGAAGGAGAGAAGGGAATCACAGAAGAAAAAAAAATAGCAGCTGTATACCTACATTTGTGTTTTTGCTCGGTACATATTGGATCAATACACACTGAGGATTACAGAATGAGACAGTTTTGTGGCTAATTCTTGTCTCCATGCAGAATGTTATATTTGAGTACAAAGTGGAGCAGCATGGAAGCTGGAGGAAGAAGTTGGGGGGAACAGAGTTTGACTCTTTTCAGTTGGGTGAACTGTCAAGTCTTTCATCACTTAGCCTGCATATTATATAGAGAAACACTAAAGCTGATCTCCTTATGCTCCTGCTTGGTTTCCTTAGGATAGCTGTTCTTCTCTGTCCTGTAAGAACAATTCCTTATGTGGGAAGAGGGAGAAAGGGAGATTCTTTACTTTTTTATGGAGCTGTAAATGAAGCCACAAGACAACAGTACCTGTTCTGATTAGTAAAGCACCAGTATGTGCTCAATCTCAAGCTCCAACTACTCCTCATTGCCAGCTAGTGGATTTACCTGTGTGATTAACAATGAGGAAGTAGCCAAGAAAGTGCCCTTCAAAAGGCGGTGAAGAGAGTTTGCTTGAAAATATTGAATCCTGCTGTCAAGTGTGAGTTAAGTATGCAGAAGTCTGAGTCCTCTAGTTAATTTTGAGCATGCAAAGGAGCATGACACAGAGATTCCCGCAGAAAACATCTGTAGGATACGTGAATTGCGCATGATGTGGTGCAGTGTGGATGTACCTATGTGGGTTGGGAAGCGTAGTGGTGGGGTTCATGTGTCTTTATATTTGATGTACTCAGGCTTTGCCTCTCACCTAGAGCTAGTTCAGCTGTTTCTGCAGCTATTATACATGTCCTTTAAAAGTTTTTCAGAATTTTGCACAGTCCACTTTTCCCATTTTTTTTCTTTTTGTTGTGTACCTATCTTCTGATGTCCCATGTGCTTTCCATATGTTTCCCTGATACCTTACTCTTCCTTCTGGTTACTTCTTGCTTAGCATGGTACTGTGATGGAGGAAACACTGGCTTCTATTTTTTCCTGGATGCATTTATACGTGTCCTGACACCATGTAATTCCTTTGCAATAAAAGCAGCTGAACGAAAGGAGAAATAGCTTGCTAGCTCACTTGCTAGCTTCCAATATGTTACATTTTGAGCATTATTCTGAACTTTTAGTAGCCCAGGAACAGCAGAACATTTAGACTTCATAGCTGTTTTGCTCCGTGAGGCAGTCATATTTTGTATTTGTTCTTTGGCATGTTTTTCAAAAACAAATAGGGGAATGGTGCCAATCTCGTCAAAGTGGGCTATCCTTTTGTTTTGTTGGTAAGGTTCTATCTTCACTCTGTGTGTTCCCTTAAGTACAATTGGGAGTGTTTAGGTTAAGATGAGTTTAAAATACTTTATTTAGCTGCAGGTCTCTTATCTGATTTTGAAATTTTGGCCTGTTCTAAAATCTTTTCACAAGAGGCAAATAGCAGACTGTAGACTTCTTAGAAGTGTTGATGTTTTAAATTAAAAAAAGATAAGTAAATTTCACTGTTTGCATGGATTGTTTTTCCGATGAATGCTAAGACAGTCTTACAAGTGTCTATTTTTCTATATTGTAGCTCAATATTTGATATGTAGTACTTTAATTTTGTCATTTAAATCTAAAACTTTCATGTAGTTTATGCTTTTGCAGTTCTGTGCATATGAGAAGTTATGTGAAGCATAATAAAGTCACATCTTGTAGCTAATTTTTACGTGGGGAATATGTACAGTGTCCTCATGACACAGGTATGTATTTATTTAGTAATGAAGGTACTGTTTTGAGCAGTATGATGTGCCCCTTTACCTCAGGAACAGATTAGCTATATAAAATATTTCATTCTCTTCATTTAAAAAAACAAAAAAACTGAGGACATACTTAAGAAATCATGATTGTGAAGTTCAGTTGCTGTAGCCGATTTAATCTATAAACTGCTGATAGTCATGGTCTTATTGTAGATACTGTTTTGAAACAGCATTTTGAGGAGATTACTTTTTGGTCTTTTTTTTTCTTTCTCCCTGCTCGTGTTGACATTACTGATGGCTTGTGTTATTATTGTACTTGTAGAACATAAAAGATACTTTGGATAAACTTGGGGATCAGATTGCGGTCATACATGAGAAGCAGCCTGATGTTATACTAGAAGCATCTGGACCTGAGGCGATACAAATAGGTGATGCACTAACCCAGCTGAATGCAGAATGGGACAGAATTAATAGGATGTACAATGATCGTAAGTGGTAAGTCAAGGATGTTTGGTGTCTGTGACCACGTGGTAAATATTTTGTGCCTCGAATGTAAGCATTTCACAAATATACTCTGACAATGAAGATAAGAGTTTGGGAATCAGCTTTAGTATGGCAGTATTACAGAATAATTGCCAGAATTATTGGAAGTTGAAACAGTTAACATTCAAATTGTAGCTTGAGTTTTTTCATGGAGCTGATTCTACACTATTAAGTAAAAGTAATATTTTGTTTCTAAAACATAAAACTTTTGTAAAGGTATTGCAAAGAAAAGTTCCAGTAGAAAATGTTGAGGAAGAAATCTTTTAATGAAGAATTCAAAACTCATGGTCCTTTTGAAGGAGGGAGGGAACTTGCAAGGAAGGGTCTTTAAAATATAGCATAGAGTCATAGAATATCCTGAGTTGGAAGGGACCCACAAGGATCATTGTGTCCAACTCCTATGTATGATAGTTGCCAATATCTCTGTTGTAAATAGTTGAAGATGAGAGATGACAATATTACACTATTTTATATTTGAGAGAACAAGAGAATATTGCAGCTAATGCTCAAGAAAAACGTTGCATTTCCTATTTTCTTTCCACAAAAATATCAAATAGCTGTAATTTCACTTACCCCAAAAAGTGGGGGAAAAAACGCAACTTAAACTATATATTAATTCATACAGAAGATATTCTAAACTGAAAGTGTATTATCTGAAACATCTTTGTGTTTAGAAAAAAAACAAAAACAAACAAAAAAACTCAATACTGCTATGTCACACTTGGAAAAGTGTGTCAGAAAGGCGTAGGCTGGCTGAAAGTATGTGTTCAGGAAGTTACCACTAAGCTGAATATACTCACACTGTAAACAGCAGCAGATACCAGGATTGTTGCTATGCAAAAAACGTCTTGACTGAAAATGATTATATGAAAGTTAAAATTAAATGCAAGTTCTCATACTGGAGTTACATTTGCTTTTTAGTGGTAATGTAAATAATGTGATGATTGATGCAGAAGTTCTATAGAGTACAATGTCATGTCTAGCCGTGTTCACTTGCTTTGTTTTGTAGCAGCAGAAATCTGATATGAAACATGGCTGGTAGTGTATTTTGAAGAGATGTTTTTAGGAAGCGTGTGTTATGTAAGCGGCAGAGCACTGGTGTATATGTAGGAATATAAAAATTGGTTGGTGTCACTGAGCAGAAACTTCAGGAAGTTCGGGGCCACTGGATCAGTGAAGCATCGAGATTTCTAATGCATCAGCAGGTACTGTTGTTTCACTGTGTTTTAATTTGAGAATAGTGTTGCCAGCTGGGTGTCACTTTCTGTGTTCTTGCTGGCTGCAAGTGGTCACCTGACACGTTTGGAGACAACTGCTCCAGAACCTGGTGCCTGTCTATATTTATATGCCTGCAGCCATTTTTGTTGTCTTCATAGGTATAAGGCATGCTTTATTTATGCCTTTTGTCCCCTGTAACTTAATTTAACATTATTATCCTTTTGTAAGTATCAGTAAAATTTCATTTACTACTAAAATTTCATTTCATTAAGTAGGGTTAAGCAGAAACCTAATCTTCCTACTGAAGAAGATAACCGTATCAAAGAGTAACTTCACTGTTTTTGATTAGCTGGCAAAATGCAACAAATCACCTTCTCAGCTGGTTCACTGAGTACAAATTAGTCTTGAACTTCATAACATTTGTAAAGCTTTGCATCTTAATGACAATATTGTTTGGCACAATTTTCATGCAAAAGGGACTGCTAAAGCTAAAACGAAACTTCCTGAATATATCAGGGGCTACAGTTTTAATGGGGGGATGTATTTTGATTAATGAAGACAATTCTAGCATCAATGTTAAAATACTGTATTTAGTATTAGTATTCCTAAACCCTTTCTGCTACTGAGAAGAATCTTTAACCAAAAGTTTGTTCTTGCTTTTTCCAATCTTGCTATAAATATAAGAAAGAAGACTAGAAGACTCCATCTCCTTACTAATCTCTGGCTTTTTTATATTTCTGGGGTGCATGGAGATTTTGACAGAATTGGTAGAAACAGCATCTGAAGTCTTTGGCAAAAGACTGATTTTCAGAGGTAGTAATGATTTTGTGATTGAGTGCCAGCTAAGTAGTTAAACCTTGGATAAAAGCTCTGATGTAGCCATACACAAGTATAATTCAACTGCACTTAGCAAGGCTTTTAAGTGCTCAACTAAATCCAATTGACTTTAGTTTGAGTAAACATGTGTAAATTAAAATATATGAGTTTTTCATATGTGATTTTGTGTGTATGTATGTACATGTACGGGCTTAATGACTTGTTGAGCTGTTTGTAACAATGCTGGTTTGCTTGTTGTGCTCTTTCTGCCATAGACTTTCCACCAGAGCTGAAAGTGCTGGTGATTTGGGAATGAGCTGTGGTTTGGAAGTAAGTGCTTTCCTGTGGAGGAGGCTAGGTGTAGCCAAGTCTTGGTGCTGTAGTGACAGGACTTTGGTACTTTCAGCTGAGGCAGTCTGTGTGGTGAAACAGCAGCAAGTGCATCCTGCTCAAAACTGGAGTGAAACTTCAGCTCGGTGCTCAAAATACTGTTGTAGCTGTAGACTGGAAACTGAAACGGCAGGAGTTAAAGCTTTATATCTCAGTGTTCTCCTTGTAAAGTTTTTAAATTCTAGGTTCTGGAAGAAGTCATGTATGCAAAACTCACCCAGAAATGTTCATTTTGAAGGAAGCCATTAAAGTATTCTTTTAAACTGTTTTAAGTGCTTAGAATATCTCTTCTCATTAAGGATGAAATGAGATACTATCATGAGACAATATGTTCAGTTAAAGTCTGTAAAATATACCTGAGAAAAAAGGAGAATGAGATTTGGGATCAATCTACAGGTTTGTCTAGTGTATTGCATTGAGATGCATGCGAGAAACTGAAGTGGTAGAACTAGGAAGTAGGGTTAGAAAAATTTATGTACATATTTTCTTAGACTTCTTTATTAGAATTAGACCACATGAAGAACAGTAACAACAACAAAAAACAGCCCTGTATGTGCCAGGAAGTATGGATCATCCTTGATAAAAATGAGATAAAATTTTGATGAAAATAATCTCATTAGAACTCTGGGATTGCTAAATTTAATTAGTGAAGACAATAAATGTGATGTAGCTCTTTAAAGCTTGATTTCAGATATCTTTGTTATGCTGCGAATTTCAGATTGCGTCTGTATGTACATAGTAACCCTGGAGTCTTTGCTGTTGGAATTGTTTAACAAAAAACAATGGGCTGCAGATGAAGTCTTTCCTCACATTAGCGAGGACCCTTCTGATTAGCAGGAGACCTGGCCTCCTATGTCCCTAAGGAAGACTATTTTTATTACTTTGGAGTGGGATACTAGCTAGTCTGCAAGAGTTGATGTAGATCTTGTGTTTAGTCTCAAGTCCTGTGTCCTTTGAGACACCTGTCCTATTTGTTCTGTAATGCTAACATTTTGTTAGCAATCAACAGATTGAAAACGAGCTTCTCTGTGTGCCTTTCTGACATGGTTTTCTTAATGAATGTTCATGGGCTGTTTTTTGTTAGTTTGTTAACACTGTAGAACTCTCAATTAAAAACAACTTTCCAACTGTGGAAATTCAGCCTTTTCCATACTTGAAAATGTTGCCCTTTGAGTTAAGCTGCAAGTTAATTTGAGGCTGCAGAGATGGTAATAACAGCAAAATGCATGGGTAATTATTATGAAATTATAGAAGAACTACTTGTGCAGGTCTGCTGGTAATACGGTCAGTTCTATATAGTCAAAATCACCTTTGCTTATTAAATTCCAGGCACTAGCACCGCATGGTTTCAGAATTTTGAAAAGAATCTGAGCAATTAATCATATTTCATGGTTCATACCGTCTAATATCTGAACCGCTTTATAATAAAGAAAAAAAGGTTCTGCAGACCAATTTGATGCAGTTAATCAATCTTTATTTTTTAAGTGATAGAAGCAAGTTTGCTTAGGACTGCCCTTTTTTCCTCCAGCGGGAAGTTAATGACAGTCTGTGCTGGTAGCTTTTACCTTCTATTACTATGTCAGGGAGCCTTCAGTACTGGGACTTAATTATCCAGGCTATATTTCTGTTTTGCAAAGCAAGTTGTACGTCTTAATTCTTAAATATCGCTAGGGCAGAAATCTTAGCCTTTTCACTGAAGTGGTTGGATAACTTTTCAACACTTTGTTTTTGAACAGTTGCTTTGATAGGGCGATTGAGGCATGGAGGCAGTTCCACTGTGATCTCAATGACCTCTCCCAGTGGATAACGGAAGCCGAAGGGTTATTAGCCGATGCCCGTGGTCCAGATGGTAGCCTGGATCTGCAGACAGCTGGGCTGCATCAGCAGGTATGTACAATATGTACAGAAACTGGGCAAGCTGGAAAATCTAGATTTTTGTCTAAAATTGTAGTTTTCTGTGTAGATGTATACATTTGAAATGCCTGTGTAACTATGTAATTTTCAATTGCAGTTTAAAATGATTCTTGGGGAAGATCAGAACTCCAGCTTATAGTATGATGACTCCTGTTGTGAACGGTTTTGAGATAATTTGATAATTCAAATGTTGGCATCATTTTTGTTGTTTCATTACGTTTTAAAACTGCTAATAACCTAAGAAATCCAGCGCGTTATTTCACTTACTTCCTACTCATAATTAAAAGAAATAAACCCAACTATTGTCAATTATAATTTTACCAAGTTATATTTTTTTCAGCTAATTATTTTGCAAGATCCTACCTCATATAAGTAATCCAGAAAATGAGAAGACTGCAATTTTATGTGCCTTAGATTTGATTGTTTCAGACTTCAGTTCTGCAATTTAATTCCCTGACGTTTTTCTGCGTCCTCGTTATGGAAGAGCAGACTTTTGTTTAGCTAAACTACCCTACTTCCTGTTAAATAAGGAGAAGAAAACATAACTTTAAGAATCAGACTTATTTTATTTTTGCTTTGTGAGAAACGGTTATCCAAGTATTATCCTAACATGCAGTTTGTATTTTATCATTGTGGCTGCTTGGATTTTTCTTCTAGGGCATTTCCTGTCTCTTTCTTGATTTATCTTGTTTCTGTTCTAGCTGCAGAAATACTTGTACTAACAATGTAAACTTTTTGTGGTTGTTAGGGATATTTGAAGGTTTGATCCTGACATCTTCCGACTTCCTTAAGTTTCATGGATTTGTGTGATGTCTGGGAAGCACAGACATAATTATCCTAGCTAAAATACTGTTACGTTACAGAAATAGTCAGGGCCATGGGTTATGGGAAGAACTACTTAAAAAAATTCATACCATCTGTTAGCAGTACTAGAAAGTGCTGCACGTTAAGAGGAAAGGAATTAAAAGTGAGTGTGAATTCTAACACTGATGGTTTAAATGAATTCTTGTGATCCTAAGTAGTATTTGGCAGCCTGTTCTGTATCATTATCTCTTTTTATGACACCCGTTAGAAAATTAAACCAGATATAACAACAGACTCTTAATTACTTAAATCAACAGCGTCCAATTTTAAGTAAGATGGCTCTAAGTGCCTGTTTTAGTAAAATAATATGCACCCAGGATTCATCCTGCATATTATGAGCCACAGATCAAAGTCACTTCAGGTCAGTAATAAAATTCTGTGTGGCTCTTATTTCTGACAGGAACTTGAAGAGGGAGTCAGTAGCCATCAGACCAGTGTTTCAGCATTGAACAGAACCGGGGAAGGGATCATACAGAAACTCTCTGCTACAGATGGGAGCTTCCTGCAGGAGAAGCTGGCAGGACTGAATAGGCGCTGGAAAGCAATCACTGCAGAGGTCATGGATAGACAACAGAGGTAATAAGTTAATCAGAAATTTGGATGTCTGACCAGATGCAATGAGGGGAATCTCATTTAGAAGACTCTGGGAGAGACAGTGCATTCTATTACATGCTGCCATTAATCTAAATTTTCCTGACATTCAGACCTCTTTTTTTTTTTTACCTACCATCTCCTAGAACCGATTTCTCATAAATGCAGCTGCAATCGACTGCTTAGTAAGTCGGTGTTTAATGCAACCCACCAAACGACAACCACAAAAACTCTTAGCATTTTCCTGTGTTTTCACAATCATTTCATTCCTAAGCCAGACTTTTTTTGGAAGGAACACTCAGCTAGTGCCTCTGGCTGAAGCTGAACTGTAAGTGCATTACCTTGATTTCTGTTTTTGCATTGTCAAAGACATGCTAGTTGAAACAACTGTATTGTGAAATTCAAGAACAATACTACAAAAAGCTTTAGATCTGTGTTTACAACAATTTAATCTAGCTGACTAGGTATTTTCTGAACAAAATGAAAATCGTTTGTGAAGGACCCTTAAATTTCCTTCAGAAGATCAAAGTACGAGATTTTCTGAGATAAATATGCACATTTTCAGTGTATCTGAGAATACAAGGTTTCCTCCTTAAGTTAAAGAAATCTGTAAGGATAAATCCCTGGAATGAATAGTTATTTTTGGAGGTTATTTATATAGTTACACCTTTTTTTTTTTTTTAACATTTCCTGATACACTTAAAAACAAAGTAAGGTTTTTCTTAATTATTTTAGTTTGAGAAGTTCTATTAAAGCTCTGTATGATTTAGGGAGTTTTTCTCTTGGACAGTCTAGGGACATTTCTAATATTTTCACAAACATTGGTCTCATTGTGGCTTAAAATTATTAGCCCTAAAAGTGTTGTCGTTACCGTCATTTATGTTTAATGTTCGCTACAGACTTTTAGAAGTCCGTTTTGTGACTTTGGAACTGAAACTTATCTGGTTTTAAGGTGGTAGTATTAATTTGAAAGTATCTTGCATTTTAATGATGTGCATAGAATTCTTTTAAGTGCAGTAGCCACTGAAAAACATGCAACTGTTACATCAGATGTGGGACTGGCATGCCATGTTCACTGCAGAAGTGCATGTGGATTTCTGGATTTTTTTTTTTTTTTAGGCTAAAAGGAGAGAATCAGCAGCTGATAGACTACAGAAAGAAGCTTGATGAGCTGCGTTGCTGGTTGGAAAATGCAGAGAATGCTCTGGACTCAAGATTTACATTCAACCATGAAGAAAACTTACGAGAATTACAGGCAAGATCCATTAGTGTGTGTATGTGTATGCATGTGTATGTTTCATGCAGAGTATCAGGACATGACTTTTGGAGGGGGGAATTTTCACAACGTAAATAGGCAAAGAAATATTATAGTTGTGTGAGAGAGTTCTGTGAGATTACTTACACAAGCAAGGAGCATCTTGTAATGATGTCGGGTTGAGTTGATAACCATGTTATCTAGCCAGATGATGGTGGCTCTTTCAGAAAGTGAGAAATAAATATACAACTGATACAATTTAGTAAGTGGCATTTTACTCAGGATGAGGTTGGCAAGTCTACTTCATAATTGTGAAACCTTTAGCAAAAAGCCAGTAAGAACTGACAAGTTAATCAATAAGTTAGTAAATGGACAGATATGTAAGCACATATGCCCAGTCCTGTTTACTGGGCAGCTTTAAGATTTTAAACATGTTGCATGTTTAAGATTTTATTTAACCTGCTGTTAAAACTTGTAAAGGCTTTGGTCATTTCACGTTACTTAGATGCATATGAACATGTGTATTTTCCCTGTTTATTTTGTGTCTGGCTTTGACAGCAAAATATCTTTGGTTCTAGGATGTGTGAAGGAGAATGTTTCAGGAATCCTAAAAAGAATGGGAGGAATAGTCAATCCAACAAAGCTGCTTTACTCATTAAAAAAAAAAAAAGTCTACTGCTAGACAAATCAGATGGAAAGCCTTGAAGTTACAACAAATGTGTATAAGTGATGTAAAGTAGTTGCTGTTGTGTTTGCCTAAACAAGTTCAGTCTCTTATATCAGTTGAGTATTGGCTGACTGGCTATCATGACAGCTTTTCTTGTGATCGACCTTAATATAGATACCTGAAATGAAAGGTAGAACTGGATTAAGTGGGGAAAAAAAAAAAAAAAACAAACAGAATTTGCTAGAGAAACACTGGCAGGGAATTACTAAGTACCGTATTTGGCCCTACTACAGCAGGAACAGCATGTGCAATTATAGTTACACATGTTAAAGGAAGGTGAGTTTGCAGTAGAATAGGTACTGGAAAGATTACTGGGCTGTTCAGGAGGGTGAAGAACTCATATGTAAAGAAACTCAGAGAGCTTGCCTTGTTTTGTCTAGTCAAATAAAGAACAATGAGAAGAGATACAATGATGACAAGATAATGTAGGGGAGATGAGCTATTATTAAAGGCTGCTTTTAGGGAAGCGGGATTAACAGATGTTAACTGATCAGTCAGGAATAAATACAATCTGGGAGTGAGAAGGAGATTTCTAAATAAAGGTTCTGAAACATGTAATTAAAGAGGTTATAGTACATGGAAGGAAAAAAAAAAACAAAATCTAACAAAAATACAAACTTCTTTTTTTAAGATATGTCCTTGAAAATTTAGTAAAGACGGTTTTTGTAAAGGCTCTATTGTGCTCATTGTAACAGGGTACTCTGTTTAGTGAACTCCCTTTCGGCCTGTGTTCCTGTCACTTTATTATGCATACCTCATCATAATCTGTTATGCAGGTATTATAAATATTGGGGTGGATAGTCATGATGCTTACTTTGCGTACTTGCTATTGTCATTTGTTCATTCCAGTGTTTTAAAGATGAAGTTCGTGATTCCTGCTCCGCAGTGCTTTTGGTCTATGGGCAAATGATAGCATAGTTACATTAAAGTCAATGGGAAGTGCATCCAAGCATAACCTTGTTTTTACAGGATCTCACCTGTACTTTCATCTTTAAAGAGAAAGAAGACTGTGAGAGGTTGATTAAAATTAAATTAAATTAGTTTTTAAATATCTTTAGAGCACGTTTCGTTAAGAATGAAGTACCTTGGGATGGTAGTGATCTACCATGTACTTCTATAATGCTTGTGTCAGGAGTAGGCCCTTAGTTTTTAAATTTTTTATAAAACTAAGGCAGGCAATAATTGACAGTGTGTTGCCTTTTGGATACACATGGTACAGCCAGAGGTGATCAAACATCTTGTGAGATGAGAATCAGTGTATGTGGTATGAGGCTTTGTAGGTATATTGGTTATATTATATTTGCAGCTTTGTGGGTGTTTTCCAGTTAACAATAAATGTTGATATTTGAGTAAATACTTTAATAATTTCCAAATATAACATAGAATTGAAAATAAAAAAGAAAGCTTTTGTTACAAATTTCATGGGAAAATTCTAAATATTGGAGTCAAAAGAAAACTTTTTTTTCTTGTTACTGTTTAAGCAGGTATGCATTTGAATTCAGTCCGAAACTCTTCTATCCCTTTTAGGTCTTAAGTGAAGAGATGGAAGTACAGGGAGACAAGCTGGAATGGTTGAACAGAGCTGAACCTGAAGTTATTCTGGATAAAAATGTCAGTCTTCAGGAGAAAAACAAACTTTCTGATAGCCTACAGTCCCTCAATGTGAGGTGCAATAAGGTATGCACTTCTTCAGCATTTTTACCTAAATTTGAAAATAGTGGTGTACTCAGAATTTTGGTTTTCCTTTTCCATGTATCTGTGATGTGTAAAATGTCTTGGAAGCTGTGCATATATGTTGAGGGAACGGTGTCCCAGGCATGAATTCTTAATCTGTGTCCACATGAAAACGCTGGGGGACATTTTTCATCAGAATAAGTTGGCTTAATTTAGTTTTTTATTATAATTATTATTTTTTGCATTCTTTCAAACAGCTGGATCAGCATATAAATGGTGTAAATTAGAAACTGTAATGAATTGTACCAATTTGATCTCATTGGTCAGTATGTGAGAAGAAGAAAACTTATTGGTTGGAGTAAAACCAGATTTTTTTCAAGCAGAGCCTGGAAAGCCAGGCAAAAAAGTAATAGAATTATTTGGGATTAGTGTGGTTAAGGGAGGTAAGAATTTGCTGGGAAAGGTCTTTTGATATCTCAGGGAAAGAAAAAATTTCGTGTTTTTTTTTACTCAGACGTGAAAATAGGGATTTTTTTCTTTGTATATTGGATTTCAATCACTCCCTTCTAGAAACTGTTTGTTTTCACTGCAATAGGGTTAATTTTTTAAAATTAATTACCTATTTCTCTACTTTTCTGTTGCTGATGACCACAAATCATTATCATTCCTTTGAAGTGTACTCAAATAATAACTCATAGCTTTGGTAATTAGGCGGTAGAAAACACGTAAACAACCTATCTAGAAAAATTCATTTATTTCCCTCCAAGATTTAGGTAAGACGCTGGGAGACTTTGGAATAACAAACACTCTGAGTACTTCTTGGTATTTTTTTTTTTTGTTTTAAAATGATACTTTGAAAAACTTCATTGAAATATGAGGCATGCCATTGTAGCAAATGTGCTGTAGAACATAAATTTTGTGTTCTAATGCATGAATTTTTGTTATTAATATAGATTTTCTTACAGTTTTTATTCCTCTCTGCTGGGCTGTAGGTGTTCAGAGAAGTGCCTGACAGAGTGAGAGAACTGGAGGCATTTGTTGGGCAGCCTCATCTTGTTATGCAGGCAAAGCCTTCTGGTGAGTGACCAGTCATTCTGTTGTGCTTAATTGTATTGAGCTTAATCCTGTTTATAGTTTAAAAAAAAAAAAATCCCCAAAGGAAAACCTTCCCTGTGAACTTAGGTAAGTGGGAATAAAAAATGTTGTCCATTACCAAAAAATTTATAATTCCCAAAACTGTACATGAGGCCATGATTTTTTTTTCTTTAACAAAAATCTCAAACTGTTTCAGATGTCCAAAAGGTGGTGCTATTATCTTCTCCATTGGAAATTCCTCTTCAGACTCAGCAGGCTTTGGAACTTTCTGCACCTGCTGATCTGGATAAAACTACAACTGAGCTGGCTGACTGGTTGGTATTGATTGACCAGATGCTCAAGTCAAACATAGTCACTGTGGGAAATGTTGAAGAGATCAACCGGACTATTGCACGAATGAAAGTATGTGTTTTAGCAAAGGCTAGTGGTTTGGAAAATTAGGAGGCGCTTGTAATTTCTTTATTGAATGTACAGGCTAATAATGTATTTAAAAAAAAAAAAGGAAACTGCAGTAAGTGCATAACCTGCAAATTACACTTTAAAATCTGTTGATATTACACTCCTCACTACCGTTTCTTGTTTTATTAATTCCTTGCTTGCCTCTGTGAGGTAGGCACTACTTTTTTTTGTTTTGCTTTTGTTTGCTTTGTTTTGTTTAAAGCATATAGAGAAGAACTCCTGCAAATGTCATCTTTTTAGGAATGTTAGATAACTTATGCTGAAGCCTTTAGAGCATCTTCAGCACCCCCTTCATTGGAGGGTCACCTTTTATGATCCGCTTCATGGTGGTTTCTTATGAGTTTTGTTATGTTGTAACTAGTCTAAACGGATTTCCAGAGACATGCTAAAGTGATTACAAGCTGTAACGTGAATGCTTATGGTGTAAATGTTTTTCTGTTGATTGCTTATGGTATGCTGAGCTATGACAAAGGGCAGCATTTGTGAGATGTATGCTACCATTAAGGTTCATTTAATTTGACTTGATATCAATTAACATGAGTAACTGTATGAGTAAAAGCTGCAGGCTAAACAAGTGCTAAACTTTCTGTGGGTATCTAACATAATTTGGAATTTGATGGAATAACATGATGTACGGTAACTTTGGGAACACTTTCTTTTCCCTGTATAATGCCTGTAATATGGGGTTCTGGTACATTGCCATAGTAAAAAGATAACCATGTTTTTTGTACAGTCTGTACTGTCTGACTGTTCCTCCCCCTTCTTTACCCTTTTCCTGTAAATATGTATGTGTGTCTGTGTGCATATATGAGAGAAGAAAACAAGTTATGGGAGAGTGAAAAATAGATGCTGGAAAATACTGTGCAATGACTGCAGTAACCGTGTAGTTTGTACAGGTTAGCCTTCACATCTGGATTTTTAGTTGTAAGGCAGAATACTTTTGCATTTTAAAGCAGTGCTATAATACTGTGACAGTTCAAGGCTTGTAATAGTGATGGAACAACAACAAATACAGATATTGTTGTTAACTAAGTTCTGCTTTTTGTACCTAAAAATTGCATGCTAATTCTCAACAGATAACAAAGGCAGATTTGGACCAGCGGCACCCTCAGCTTGATTCTGTTTTTACATTGGCTCAAAATTTGAAAAATAAAACTTCCAGTTCAGACATTAGAACAGTGATCACAGAAAAATGTAAGTTCCTCCATTCTGTGTTTGCAAATGCAGTGTTTCTATTACAGGAATATAATCTTACTATCTTTCCCTTATTCTTGATTTTGTACCTAGTTGGAGTTGTCTTCCTTGAATAAGCTGAAAACTTAGCAATTAAATGACTTTCGCTATAGCAGTCTACTGAAAATTCTTGGAATGAGGATTGTCACTTGTTTTCTTGACTAGCCTTTTTTTTTTTTGAGGTGTAAGTGTAAATATTTTTGCTGGGATTTGAAAATATCTTATGAAAAACTTGTTACTTGACAGACACAGATCCAGGGATGAGGATTTTTTTTGTTGATATAAAGGAGCTAACGTATTTATTTTTGTTGAGATATGATACATTGGATGTTTAGTAAAAAGCATGAATGTATTAAGAGATTAATTTTTGACTGAGAGGTAGTAGAGCTTTAAAGTCATTGATACGTACTTTAAAGTATATACTTTGAAAATGTCTTTTACTGGTACTTAAGGAAGGAAAACTCACAACTGACACAATTAGAAACCAAGGGAGAGTGTATTCTTTGAACTCCTAAGGCTTTGCCAGGTGCTGAGATTAGAGAATTCATACAGTGGGAAATATCACAGTTAGAAGGAAAGAGAATCTATGGAATAATGGAAAGATGTATTTCCCCATCTTCTCTTTTTCTGCAAAGTAGTTTTCCTTTACTACATCTACATGGATTTCTTTGGTGTCCATAGGGCTTGCTGAAGATAACGGGCTCAGAGAGACAATGAATGCATTGAAATGTCTGATGATATGGCATACTCTAAGATTCACAGGAGCTATGGGTTGGTTGGGGAGTAAGATCCAAAGAAGCTAACAGAAGTTGTAGGGCGTCTGTTTTGCAGCCCCTCAGAAGTAGGGATCAGGTGGAAACCTGGGGGAGAATAGTAGCTGTTGTAGTCCAACAGAGTCGGTCAGCAAGGGGAGATCTGGTCAGTTGCAAAACATTCTTGATTCTTCACAGAAGGTGAAAAAGGAATAAAGTGACTGTTTCCAAAACTTATGTTGAACTCTCGGATAGCAATGCCTATCCAAGATGGGAGCATACAAGCTGTGTATTCTGCCATGAATGAAGCTTCCAATAGATAGCCCAGATGTGTGTGAAGGTTTTGCTACCTGTTATGAAACATGAAAAAACCGAACATTTCTTTACACCTGTAAAGAAAAGGGTGATTCTGTTATAAGGGCTTAGTAGCATTTTGCTCTTCTCTGAAGAAAATTGAAGATCAGGACTGCTTTATGCACCTCATTTAAACACTGAGGGGAATATACAGATGTCCTGTCAACTCCTGTGAATCTGCTATGTTTCATTAGATGAAGACTAATTAGCTAGGAGCACAGAAATAGAAAAGTATCCTTCTCTGGAACTTCCTTCCCAATAACTGCATAGACAAGGGGAATTAAAAACAACATCTAATGAGGAGTTTTTCCCCCCACTTTGAACACACAGACAGATCTTTGAGGCTACCAAGAATTTCACTGTTTATCTGTCCTGTTTTGGTGGAGAATGAAGAGAAGGGAAATATGTAAATAGTAGGCAATTGCATTAGGAACTCTGAGTGGATAAGAGTAGGCAGAGAGTAAGGTTAACCTGGCCATTCATAGGGAAAAATCCGTAACATATCAAGAAATATTCATTCTCTAATAATAACATTATAGAAACATCAAATATGTACCCATTTCAAGCAAGCTGCTATTGTAGACAGCTGTTTCTCAGGGATATTTTCTCTTCCAGCTTTGTAGGGAGAGCCTAAATGCCTAGGAGACTTTTCTCCACAGTTCATTAACCAGCATGCAGTGTTACACCCATTTTTTCACTCCTGCTGTTTTTACTTTTGCTGTTTTGGTGAAATCAGCAATCTCTCCTGGCAGCTGCCTGTTTCCTTTGAATATACTCTTTATCTAACATGGTAACATCTTGTATTTAAGAAAATACATGTTATAGATGGATTTTTTTTTTTGCTGTTGAGATACCGAAGCTTTCTTCTGAGTTCTCAATCAGTTCCTCATGACCTACATTGTGCCTGAAAATTACAGTCACTCTGGTAAAGGGGCTTTGCTGCCACAGTCTGAGAGCTCTGTGAAGCTACACAGAATATTGTTGAATGTATTCCTTAAAGATAGGAGATAGGAGATCTAAAGATAGGAGATCTTCCCAGACAGATCAAATGTAATGACTTTGGATGCTTGTAAAAGGTTTAAGAAATCAAAAGACAGCAACAGAAGAACCCACAAAGGGTAAAGTTCGCTTAAGCTTAAACACAAGCCTTAGCATTTTTACTTCATGGAGGATCAAAGCAACTTCATGGAAGATTAGGAAGATTGTAGTGACCTGAGTATCAAGTATGTTAGTTTTTCTAGTAAAAATGATGTACTTACTGGTAAAATGATTACATTGGATGTGTTGCGTATTGCCTGGCTGTTGCTGCTGAGAATACAAATGGTCTCAAGAAAGCTAGCTTAGGGTTTTTTGATTTTGTTTGCTTTTTTACATTTGCTTTTTTACTCTAGTTCAAGTGATATAACGCATTGCTACTAACTGTCATGTCAGGTAATAAGGAAGACCTACTTTCACCTCTATAGAGTCTTAAGTAATATACCTTTTTTTTGTTGGTCTGTAAGTATTATGAAAAAAGTATGATGCTCTTCATTTCTTTGTCAGGCAGACTTACTGCTTTCCCTGACACTTTTTTTTTTTGGTTCTAGGTTTTCGGCATGTTTTCTTTTTCACACTTTGTTTATTAAATGTTAAAGCTTGTTTATTGATTGTCTAATGTAACTATTTATTGAGACAGGAACGTGATACTTGGAAGAAATGGGGTGTGATCAGTAACTTCTCTGTTGTGTTGTGTAATTTACATAAGCCTGTAGAAACCTGTGCTGGAATGAAAGTGCTTAAGTAGGTTGTTACTGGAGTGTTCCTATCTTAGCCAAAATTGTAGTGCATGTGCCATTAGACTGCCTTCAACACACACACTGGTCAGTAAATCTTAGTTCACTTGGTGTAAGCTATCTAGAGCTAAACAGGATTTATTTGCTTGTTTGTACTGGTTTAAGCTGCGAGTGCACAAAGGTGATGTGCTGGCATGGCCCTCACCCTGCCCTGGTCCTCCCTGGGACCCTTGTGGTGGCATCTCTGTAAAGTATAATGCCTTTGAAGTCTTCCAGCAATAGTAGTTGTTATGTGTATGCTCACCTGCTTAAACAAGAGGGAGGCAAGCATCTGCATTTTTTGTTTGCTTGAGTGAATATATAAATTACATGGGGAACTAAAATACAGAACGTTGAAACCACTGTATTTGAGAATGAGCTACATTATTGCCTTTTGTCCGAAGAAGTAAGTGGTAGTTATGGCTACTTGGTTGGTTGCCTCAGGTTTTTGATTTTCTGCGTTGTCCCCTGCAGTGGAGAAGGTGAAGAACCAGTGGGACAATACCCAGCATGGCGTGGAGGTGCGGCAGCAGCAGCTGAAGTACATGCTGACAGACAGCATACAGTGGGATGAGCAGAGGAAAGAAATGGAGCATCTCATGCAGCAGTGTGAGGTCCGTCTGCGTATGCTCCTGCAGGCCCCAAAAGAGGTGCTTGCCAAACAGATTTCAGATAACAAGGTAAGATCATTCCCCCCCACCCCGTCAAGACTCCTCAGTCTGTGTAATGCTATTGGGTTCATTTGATGTCTGAATGTAAGATTTAGCTGTAAGACTGATGCAGCAGTTCTGTCTTTTTGGGCATGGTATGTTCTAAGTTGTTTCTCTGTCTCTCTTAATCAGAGTTCCTGAGAATTGCTTTCTAGGAGGGTAACAGGTAGCATGTATGTGTGTGTCTTTTTATAAGTGTATTTGAAATGAGTATAGTATAGCATCAAATAAATGATGCTGTGCAAAAATCTGAACCTCATGTTGGTAGCAGTTTAATTTATACAACCACAGAATGTAGCATATATTATTCCATTGAAACCTATTAACAATAATTTAGTAAATCCAGGAATGGACTAATTTATTTAAAGTTATCCTGAATTTCACTTCTGATGGGTGCCAAATGTATTCACCTCTTTATTTATTTATTCCCCCCCCAAATCCCATGCAATCTTTGCTGCTTTTCATATCACAGCAGGTTTGCTGTGATAAATCAGTAAGTCTGATGTCCTTTATCCTAGTGGCTGTCTGAAAAAGGGCAGGCTGTAGGCAGCTCAAGATGAGAACTCCAGAGACAAATCATTAAGGAGGGGCTCTTATCAGTGCAGTACTTAGAACAGGCTTTAATAGACTGTTTAAAAGTGTTTATGTGTACATATATTCATGAAGGCACAATGTGGGGGTGCAGCTGGGTATGGAAAGAAGCAGGGAGTATGGTGATGAGAATTCCTTGCTGGCCCATGGCTATTTCAGTAAGCAGTAAAATTGCATACTTTTCATTGCCTTCCCTACATGAGCAGAGGATTGGAAATGCACTATTAGGTCTTCCTGTTTGCTTTCTTAAGTGAAAGTAGACCTCTGCCCAAACATACAGTACAGACACCAAAAGATACAACTGATAAGAAAAGTATATATGTATTTTTAGAAATAATCCTGAGTTCAAAACTCTGTAAGGTCGAAGTATGTCATAAATATCCTAACAATAAGAAAACAGATCTAATATATTTTCTTTGTTTAAAAACAAAAAGAACTCACAAAACAATGGAATCGAATATTCCTGCTGCACACTTCATTTATGCCACTTTTAGGTGCTGGTTGTATCACTATTAGCATAATTTAAACTTCATGCTACTAAAACGTGGAAGTATTTTTACTTGGATTACCAGTAAAACTCAGAAGGGGTTTTCTAGCCTTTGGTGGTTCTAGCAAAGAACATTTTTCTCACTTATTTGTGTTTTGGTTCATTGTCAGGACACTTACTATCAAATAGGTTTTTTTTTTTTTTTAAAATGGAACTTTGTTCTAAAAAAGAAATATGTACATTTGTTGTTTGGAAAAAAAAGGCAAAAAAAAGTGGATTTTATAATGATAAAACATATATGAAAAAGTCTGATTTCAATTTTGCTTTGATGTCTCCTTCTGGAATTGCTTTTTAGCTGTTAGTACAGGATTTGCATAGAGGTGACATCACGGTAGCTGCATTCAATGATCTTTCTAACAAACTTCTTCGAGAGTATCGTGATGATGACACAAGGAGTGTGAAGGAAACCACTGACCAAATGAACGCTTGCTGGGTTAATCTGAACCAAAGGTAATTACAAGGTTTCACTATATATGGAGCTGTTTGTCTTAAATTTGTATCCTGTATTTATCACTTACACATGTTGCAGTCTCTTCTGTGTACACTTAACTTTACTGCAGCATTTAGTGCTGTTTAATCAATTATAGTGAAGCTGAATTTTGATGATGGAAATTCCCACAGTTTGCCATGGAAGGCTTCTGCATGACTTCCAATTACTTGTTTGAAGAGAGAAAGAGAGAGAGGGAATTAAAAAAAAGTACTTCTCTCGTGTTTGGTCTCAGATTTTCCTGTGGCTATTTTTTGCTAAAGGTCTTTGAGCAATTCTTCATGTTCCTTGATGTCAGTGTGCTCTATATGTATTTGTAGTTTGTTGCTGTGCTTTCTTTTTATCAGGCTGTAAGTGTTCAGCTCTGCCTTCCAACACATTAGTTCGTTGAGGGCCTTTCATCTAACGGAAACATTTCCTGAACGGGGTTGCGCTTTGGTTTTTTAAAATGCGATGTATCTGACAGTCCCATCTAGAAATCGTTAGATCTATAGGAACTGAGACTTACTTGAAACTTACTTCTTCCTATTCATCCTGTATTAAAACATATTTGCAAAGAAGTATTCCAAATCTCTCACTGAAAATACGGTCCCATGTATTTTCCTATGCATAATATTTTTTTGTGCAAGGTAGTCTAATTGCCATGAAAAGTCTTTAGCATTTTATAGACAATTAACATTAGATTAATGTCTGATTCAATGCCAGCAGCTTTAAAGGACAATATGCTTTGTGGTTAGATGGACAGAACAGAGAATTGATCCTATGTATATGGGAGTGGGGTAAATGACAACCTAAGTCTGTACATGTGCATGTATATATGCGCATCCAAAAGGGGAAACTACTTTTGTAATGACAGTTAATTGAATAAGAGTCCTAGGTAATGAAGCCTCTGAAGTTGATGATACGTCCTGGGGAGTGAGGGGAGGAGAACTTTATAGTAGCAAACAGTAGGTTTCACAGGTAATTAAGGAAGCAGAGTAGAATGTCTTGTTATCCTTCCTTGGAGGAAAATGGTATCTTTGTAGTTTTCTGCTTTTGATGTCACGAGTTTTATACGACTGGTTTCTTGGTTATTTCTAGCAAGGGGTGAGGTACAGAAAAGACAAAACTTTATATGGCTCATTCTGTGTGATCATTTGAGAGAGAATAAAAATTCATTGATCTCTAAATGTTTTGAGATGCCTAAGATAGGATTTTCAAGCGACTGAAACATTTCATAATTATTCGATCTGATGTGGACTTCTTTTCATGGTTCTTAAAAACAAACAAACAAAAAAACCCCAACAACAATAGCAAAAAAGAAAAACAAAAAAGCTTCCAGTAGGTGGTGGGAAAGGTGTTGGCATATGACAAACTTTCCTTGGCTTTTTACTTTCTGAACCAGGTCATAGTGATGAGGTCATCTCCTGAAATGACCCTTCCTGACCATTCATTTGCATTAAGATTAGGGTCTGCAGCATGTTCGCCATCAGATCCTCCCTCTTTTCCTCAGAGTAAACCAATGATTCTCCCACAAATGCCATTAACTTCATCTGAATTTATCATGATGGCATCTGGAGATGCAATTAGAGGGTGATGAGGTACAGCTCCTTGTTGGATTAGCAGTACCAGTAGACTACAACTCTGTAGTAGTCTCATTCAAATTCGAACTTCGCAGAGTTTTGGCTAGAGTTAGCATAAAACTACCCACCTGTGTCAGGGCAGGTGATAAGAAAGAAGAGCTCCTGACTGGAAGCCTCTAATTATTTTTGAATGTGCTTGAAGTCTGGAACAATAAGCAATTGTATTCTGTTTTGTATAACTGAAACTCCACAGTTGTCACCTGGGCTGCTGTTTTGCGGTCTGCAGCCTTAGGAAAACGGGCATCTGCTTTGTTTTTTAGCTAGGGGCAGAACATACAGGAGAACTTGGGAAAACAATGGGTAGCTAGAGCATGGAGCTGCTCACTGTAATCCTGTGGAACAGAGTAGAATTTAAAGGGGAGAATGTGCAGTGAAAGCACCTTTTCAGGGGAAAGAAGGTTTTTATCTTTGCCTTTAAATGCAATAAACAAAAATACTAGTGAACCTGGAGTGCTGAGGATGGCTTCACGTGACAGATCTTGGGACGGTCAGGGATTGTACCAGGAGCATACATGTACTATGGCATCTATACGCATAGGTCTGTATTTACAGCATAAAGCTTTAAAATACCAGTTCTGGCAATACCTATACCTGGAGGATGCAGAAGGGATCCTTAGTAGCATTACCTGGGGTAATCAGTCCTGAATAGCACCTCAAGAATGCTATCAGGAAGGCTAGCCATGGGATGCAAAGTTGAAGGAAAAATGTTGGCATTAAGGGGTTGAAGCTCCCCAGCTTGACATTGTGTAAACTGAATATTCTGTCCAGTGGCTATTTATTTTCTGTATTTTTTTTATATTGCAGGGTGAAACTATAGTAGTTCTGTGTATTTCTGCTGCCTCAGTAGTAGATTATAGTTGCTGGCTAGACTGTCTCAGATGTTCTTCCCTGACTTTCCTTTGATCACACACTTGCATGCATTGCAGATTTTTAGTTTACGTCTGAAAAAATAGTTGGGTGGAACAGGAACCTGAAAAAGTGCCATGAAAGCTTAAGTGCTACAGGTACAATTTTGTTTTTCTTGGCCATGTCGTTGCTAATAGAATCTGCTTAGACCTTCTCCACTATCGCTGAATTAAGTGAAGTTAGCTGCAGTTGTATAGGATTCTGCAGGTTTTCCTCACATGTAATTTTCGCATCCTGGAATGACTCTGTCTTTCTGAGACTGTTCTAATCATCTTAGAGTTCTCTGGGAATCTGAATTATCTTTTTGGCATGAGGAATAGTTAAGCTGCACTACAGAATTCTCCTTCAACTTCTGTTTTACATTTGAGGCCTTTGTTGGAATTAAATGAAAGTATTTGGGTTTGCTCTGTAAAGGAGTTGCTCACTACTGCTATGCAGGTCCTCTTTAAAAGCTTCCATGTAATCTTAGAATATTAATTGTAAATCTGTTAATTTGTGCTGCTGGAATGCATATTTGGTGTAAGGACTGATTTTCAGCTTTAATTCAAATATGACAGCAGTGGGACTGTAATAGGATTTCATTCTTTCCTTTAATTTCAACCAATCAGAAAGTTTGAGAAATTAAAACTTTGGGCTGCAGATGACGTTCTTCAATGAATGTTATTAGCTAAAAAGTTCAGGTTGTCTCAATTCCCATCTAGTACATCAGTACGTAGAGTGAGATCTGGGTCACTTACACTGTTTCATCCTTTGGGGCTTTTCTCTTTCTTTGAAGGTCACCTTTATTATCAGCCTGTTCTTCTTGTTGTCACTCCTGTTCTGCCACCTTTGGCCTTCACCCCCTACTAGGGAAGAAAATCCCTGCAGAGGGACAGGGTTTTGAAGTCAGCGCTTAGAAGTGCTGTTACTTTACATTTTTCTCGCAATTCCTTGGTGTTCTAATTTTTGAGCTGATGCTTGTTACTTCTTTCTAGGCAATATATTTATCAAGCATTGATCATCCCTAGCATGCTATTTATTATCTTTCCTCAAGAGTTGGCAAAGCATGCCGAAGCTTCAAGTCAGAAGCAAGAGTGAAGACTTCTTGCCCTGCTACTCATTTGCTAGTAGTTAAAACCTGGGGAGGCGTGAAGTCAGGAAGGATTCACAAAATCTCACTTTGAATAAAACAATTATTAACGAGTAACGTAAGACCTAAGCTCCTAATGTTGGGGGTGCGACTATCTTACTGCAAGTAGTCTCTAGAAAACTCTGCTGGTTATACTAATATTTAGGAGCTTAAGCATGGCAGAGTTGAGATTGCGTCAGATGTTCTTACTGCCCTTGAAGGAAAATTACTTGCATCTATGTTTTTTGATGTGCTGGTAAACTGGAGTACCTGCTTTGAAACTTCATCCTGAATGGTATGGAACATCTGCAGCTTCTTTTTAAAGAATATTTTAACTACTGTTGAATTTCAGGATTCTAAACATAGTGATTCCGTAATAGTGCTGAGCAATACTATTGCCGCAGTATGGCAAAGAGGAAAGAAAGCCTGGGGAAAATAGGAGGAGGCAGAATACACAGAAATTTGATGGGCCTGTCTGGAGAAAGGAGTTCAAGTTGTACAAAAATATCAAACAATGAGTGTTGTGGCCTTGTCTTGCTTGAAAATGTTTCACTTTACCACTGAAATCTTACAATATGATTAGTGTTTGATGTGCAAATAAAATTGAACTTCCTACTTAGCAACAGAATTCTAGATAGAATTCCAGAAAGCCCTGGTAGGGATTTCTGTACAGTATGCTGGTGGGACAGGCTGTTTCTTTTGTCCTGATTGTGGAAGAACGGATGCTGCAGAATAGCTGCCTCAAATGGATGAAATTCAGCTTCTTACACTTCAATTAACTGTGTTAATCAGAGCTTTTAAAATTGCTGACTATAACAGTTTTCAATCTGTTTCATTTCAATGACAAAGAAACAGTTCTGTTATGCACGAGTATAATCTGATCCTTTTTTTAGGAGATTTGTTGAAGTTGCTTACCAATAATCTAAAGGTTTTGAATGAGTTCCTTGCATCTGAAAAAATCGTGTTACAAACAAAAACTTGTGTTTGTACAACTGGAAATCTTTTGGATCGGTTGAAAATGTGGACTACATTCTGTCAATCTTAAGCATGTTGAGCATGGGTTGACTGTTACAATGGTAATGTATTACTTCGAGCGATAGTGTCAAAAGTCTTGCCTTTTAGCAGAGAGAACCAGGTATTTGACTTTTCACCCCTCAGCACTTCAACTCTTGCAGTAGATACAAATTGAGGGAAATGTTTCTGCTCACTATAGAATAAAATTCCCCCAAGCCCTCGGTGTTTCTACTCCATATGATTTTTGTTGATGAGGAAAAGCATTCGCACTTTTCACACATGGGAATAACTTCTACCATTTGGGGTAGCATAAGCTTGTGATGGCAGTACTCAAAAAATGGGGAGAACTTAGTTTCTTCCACATGCATTCTTCAAAAGCACTGTGAAATATATAACAAGTTCAGAACATCTGTTGGTAGTTGTAATAATCAGAGAAACAGTGGTATAAATAATGATAAAACAAGCTGCCACAGATGTATAGTTTCTTAATAAAGAGAAGTTTCAGATTATGTTATAGTAGTTTCATTATGATGTGTGTAATACTGGGGGAATATTCTGACACTTGCTGTCTTGCTTTCAGAGCTGTTGATAGGCAGAATTTCTTGGAGACAGAGCTGAAGACACTACAGGCCTCACATAAGGATCTGGAAGGCTTCCTCAAGTGGCTTCAAGAGGCAGAGACGACAGTTAATGTTCTTGCAGATGCATCCCAGCGTGAGAACGCAGCTCAGGACAGCGCCTGCATAAGGGAACTCAGAAAGCAGATGCAGGTGAGAAACTAAATAATGCTTCTGTTATTTGTGCTTTTCCTCAATGGCAAATGTTATAAAAAAAAGCTAGTTTCACCCACCACAGGGGGAAAACCTGCAACCTATGGGAAAGTATTTAAAAACAGTATCTTAGAAGTCAGGTGTGTGAAGGAAGCAGATTTTTTTTTTCTTTTTTCTTTTTTGTTCTTTAAGGTTTGAAATGCATATTTTGAGGACATCTGTGGCACTCAAGGCTCTTAAATGTCCTTGGATGATGACTGTATTTAGGAAGTATGGGAGGGAGAAGGTAGGAGGGAGACAGAGGAGCTGGGTTTAGCCTTCATTAAGGGTAACAATGTGTTGAGGGAAAACAGGAATAAAGAATGTGGAGACCTGACAGCTCGTCTTAGAACTAATGTATTGGCGCCTTTGGTGGGGAAAAAGTTGAGTGTCACAGTATTTTGTGTTTCTATGATGAATGAATTTCTGTTGTCCTGTTTACCTGATGTGAACACTTTCATGTGTCATCTTTCTCGATGTTTTAATATATTTTTTTCCCTTCAATTAGTTTTCCTTATTTAGCATAGTTATTTTGGTATGCACAAAACTGGGAGGCTAGATCAGCTACAAAATCTTGTGCTCTGGGTTTGGAGTAATATATTCTGTGGTCTAAATTCATGGAGTTTGAACAGTTCATAGTGGGGAGGAAAAAAAAGGTGCTGCTATCAGTAGTGCTCTTAATCTGAACATATCTACATTGAATTTAAATGAAGCAAGACGGTTTAAAGTATCTGATAGCAAAGTATTCACTGTAATCATAAAGAAGAGAATGTTATATTTATGTTATATTGTGGAGGCTTGCATCTGTGGAAGATGACACGTCAGTCAACGATGTTTATATGATTATGGTTAGTCAGGTAACTCATCTGTAGAGATGTGTCTCTGTGACACCAAGATAAAGCTGTTATTTTGCAGTTTACTTTTGTTGGCTATGTGCAGCTGTGAGGCACCTTGGTCGTGGAGATTGCTCTCCTTCGTTGTGCTGCAGTCTGGTTAAAATTGCCAGAGTAGTGCCATGAGAGGGGAGAACTGCTGGATGAGACTGCCTGCTGTGTGGGCAGATTCTATAACTAGCTCTTGATCATGCCTGTTCTGACTTGTAACCACTGAGAAGGCAGATGTTAGTGCTCGAGCATGGCCCCTCCTTGTTCAGCATCCCCTTAGCTGATACTGTCTTTTTCTATGACTATGGTTCTATACACTGTGCAGATGACGTATGATCACTTAACTTACCCATGGCTTTACATAATATTTTGAGCTTTTTTCAACTACCAAAGGAAGTTAAGTAGAGCACGTCAAAGACTGTCATAGCATAATGGCTTCTGAAATGAACTTTTTTCCTCTACCAACTTTCAATGTCACTTTATATATAACTGAAACATTCATCTCAAGTCACTGGCAAACACTCCAAAATCAACATTTCTGTTTTTAAATAATTGTTGAAATGAACTTTTAAAATAAAGTGAAGCTGTAACTTCTTGCTCTACCTTTAAAAAAAAAAAAAAAAAATCAAGCCCTCTTCCTTCCAAGTTCTTAAGGTTAATATCTGGTTAAACAAAGATTGTTTCCTGTTCTTCGTCCTGTTGAGTGGTATAACATTGTTCTCTTTGCAGTTTGCTGAATATGTGAAGAAGCGTTTCTTCTGAACGGTTATGAATGCAGGGCTTGTAACTTTATCTACTCTATGTGAAGATGGCTCTGCCCCCAAGACGTATGCATTGAGTTAGTTTGCTGTGAGCTTAGGGTGTGATAAATTGTAGGTTAAATATATGCTGAAAGCAGATAAAATATAATGAGTTATTTTTTGTTGTTTTAAGTCATGTGTTTTCAAAATATCATCATCTGCTAAACTAGAGAGTGTGTGGAGTGAGGGGGTGGAACTGTCTTCCGTTACATTTTAGGGCTAACTTGTTTGGCTGCAGCTCAAGACACTCTATAGTGGAGTCAGTGATCTGGGGACTGTTGAAGCCTTCTTCTGACTTCTACTGAAACATTCGAGATTAGCAACATTACTGTACAAATCATTCCAACTTTGAGTGAGGCAGGAGGTAATGATTTTTTTTTTGAAAAGGAGGGAGTTCACAGTTACAGCATCAGTCTTTTTAATTCATTCTGTCAGTATCAAAATATTGCAGAAGGCTTTTTTTTCAGGTTAGTGCCAAAACACCCCGGTTTCTGTTGGCCAATATCTAAAATGTTTAGCAGCCACCTGAAAGAGGTTAAAATCCAACTTGAAGCAAGATGCAGAAAATGAGCTAAGAAATGGAAGTAACGGTGGGACCATGCGAGTAAGGGCATATGCCTACAGGTGTAAAGGTGTTCATAATAACTTCAGAATGACTGTCTTGTATTATTGTAAGTTAAAATCAACGTGAGTAGTCGTGGGCTGTGTTTGTCTCACTGTTGGATTTAAACTTGTATGTTAGCTGGCAAGCAAAAAAAGCAGAACTGAAAGAAGAGGGCAGGTGTGGACTGTGGACAGTGGTTTACACAGAAGAGGTTTGAGCTCCTGCACACTTATTTCTGCATGTTTCAGTGTTTCAGGATCTCTAGCGCTTCAAAGGTTTCTTCAAAAAATGTTTATTAGCGGTGTATCAGCTCATGACGCTAGGCTAGATCTAGAAAGCTAAAGGAACAGACTTGTGATAGAGGAGAGTAGGTGTAAGCCAGAAGCAAGTCAGTACAGGGGAACAGTTCAGCTGAGTAGTGGAGACGAGGAAAAAAGCTGAGTCTGAGGTGGAGGACACAGGTAGTAAGATCTCTAAATACAGAATTGAATGAATGCTCTGTTTCATCAAAGTGATGGTGGTGCTGGAGAGATCAGGAACAAAACAGAGACATGACAGAACAAACCATGGAAAACAAGCTGGCATAGACTGTTAGAAATATTGATTTAGTTCTTAAAAAAAAAAAAAATAAAATCAGGATGAAAAGGTATGTGAACAGAATTGGATGGGAACAGTTTTTAAATCTGTCCTGGATGAAGAACCTGTGCCCAACACTCATCCTCTCAGCTGGAAAGTGCCTGAGAAGAGGCATACCAGCATATAAAGCAGTGGCGTATCTAAGCCGTGAAGTATCTAGGATCATATGAACTTGTCAGACTCAATGCTACCTATAGCTGGTGCCTCCCTAAGGTGCTGACTGATGTGCTTGATATGTGTGTGTACATGTTCATGTGGTGATAAACACATAAAAAATATGATTACTTGTAATAGTGTCTTCAGATCCCAAATTCAGACAAAAAATTTGATATACTTTGAAATGTGATATGCTTTGAATTTACAACAATGTTAAACACAAGTATTAAACTTAGGAGTAAACAGATGAACTACATTTAGATCTTTATTCAACTGAAGCTGTAAAGTGTGCTTGCAGTAAGAATTACCACATTCTTCATGTTGTGCGATATATTTAATTCTTCTCATGGAAATAGTGATTTGCATCTTCTTCTTTAGGGTGATCTATCTTGTAGAAAAAAATTTAAATTTTTTAATTCTTTTTTTAACATATTTTTAGGATTTCTTATCCCATAACTCCCTGTGTCTTCCTATCTGTCCAGAAAGACTGATGTTACAGATCTGTTAACAACTCCAAAGAAGGGAAAAGCGGTTAAAGCCCCAGGCTGAGAATACCCATAATAACTTTATATTTTTCTTGGTACCTGTTGGTGTAACTTACTCTGGGGGGAATTTTTTCATTAATTGAATTTTTGGTTTTATTACAAAGAGTGCGTATCAGACTTGGTGGTGTCGTCTTCATTTGTTTTCCCTTTTGGATCTTTTTTGATAGAAGCTATGTCGATACACCTAATCAATTTATGGCGAATATTTCCTTCCTGATGGAACTGTACTTTTTAGATGGGCTTGAGAAAGCTATATCGTTTTGATCAGTTTTCCCTTATACTGTAGTATCTAATCTGTGTTGAGACAGTCATCCTTTCTTTACTATCTGTTCTACCACCTGCAGTGTTGATGATGATGACGACCTCCCTGAATGTTTGCTACAGCAGCCCCTCTAATACAGTTTTAAATAGGTTGATCATATCACCTTTGGAAGGATCAAGAAATAGCTGTCTCTGGTTATGCAGCAGTATTGCCACACCTAGGGGTATGTTGGCTGTATTGCATTGGGAGTTCCTTGCTGGTAGCAAAACACTTCCATGTTCTTGAATGTCCTACTGCCATTGTTAGATGGCTTAAATAATTCTGCTTGTCATGGGAAAACCATCAAAATGGTGTTAGCTCTTTGGATTCAAGGATGGCTAGAAAAGGGGTGGTGGCAAGACCATATGCTTTCAGTTTGACAAAACCCTTCTTTCTTGTCCTAATAAGCCATTCGCGGAAAGACTTAAATTGGAAATGACTCCTGAAAACCATTCCTACTTTCTGGTGTGAGTGAGAATCCTTTGAGATCTCTTTGACTAAATTAGCTTTAAGAGAGTTTTCCTAGCAGAGAGGTTTACCCCCTGCAGTTTTTCCTTTTGTATTAGATAATCTAGTTTTGAGAAGTGCCCGTGTGATTTATTAGCCTTTAGTGTATGGCTGATATAATTAGGGCAGGTATCCCTGTGCTTCTCTCAGAAGATTTGTAACACAGTCTGTTATTCACTCACTACAGCTCTGCCAGAGCTGCGTTCAGTCTGAGAGCGAGACCATCCTTTGCCAGAGTGAGGGAGCGAATGCTCAGTCTGCCGACTGAAAGCAGCTACTGAAGGAGAGCAACCGTAGTGATACACGGGAGCTGTCTTCCTGAAAGAATTCCTTTTCTGTTTCTGCAGCTTTTGTGCTTAAATTAATAACCTTTCCTGGCTATTTAGTGCACTCCTGAATGGTGGCAGATACTAAGCTGCTCAACAACTTCATTTACGCTCTGCTCGGGCAGAGCTGAGCAATACTGCTTAGAAGAATCCGTGAAGAATTTTATTTTTTTGCATTTGCTTCTTGTGGTTATTTTGTGAGAGAAACTTATGCTGTATCAACCTCCTTTGCCTTTGAGACATATAAAGCCTGTAGCTCTCAAAAGCAATCCTGGAAGAGAGCATGCTCAGAAAGCTGGCAAATCATTGTCCAGTGACCAGGAGGAAATGATACTTGCTCTTCATTTATAATGCAAATTCTGAGGTGTCTTCAGAAGTGTGGCAAACTTAAAATGATGGCTGTGGTGAGAACATCTCTGCAGAAAGTTGTGGTGTTGTTGCATCGTTTACAGAGGATGGCAGTTTCTTCTCCACGTTACCAGAAGCTGTGTAAGGTAAGAAATGCAAGACCCAAATCTTGAGAGTATCTAATACTAACTCCTTTATCTTTTTTTTGAGATGCAAAAGAAGTCAGAATGGGAAGAGTGTCAAAAGTATCTAAGCTATATAGTGTATTTTTAAAGCCTGCCATGTTCTCATGTGTATGCTTTGTTAAAGAATGCTATTAAAAAAAAAAGTGTTTGTCAGTTAGTAATACATTTAAAAAGTGCTATATCGTTTACCATTTAAGTGTCTGGAAGGAAACTCTTAATGTTCAATTATCTTTTGTAAAATGCTTCCACATCTTTTTGCAAAGGGGTTGGTTAATTCTTGATAAATGCAGTAGTTTAACTCCTAGGTACCCATTATGTAGAAGAACTGCATTATATAATTCTAATGCCCAGTGTTTTTGCTTTTGAGCTTAATGAAACTTTTAATCAGGAATGAGTTCAGCAGACTCACAGAGCCATGAAATTTTGACTTTACCTGCCAGTATTTATGGAGTTCTTTCAGAAATGAAAAAAAAAGAAAGAAAGAAAGAAAGAAAAAAAAATTTAAAAATGTTGCATGAAAAGCATGTTGACACAGACTGCCACTCGTATTGGTATTTTTGCTGTTACCTGTTTTAGTGAGTGACTTTCTGCTTCCACCAAGACTGTTTTACTGTTTTGTTGTTTCTGCACAGGTGCAGTAGTTGAGAACTTCAGTAGTGTGGTAATGATTTAAGCTACCTAGTAAAAATAAGCTTTTTGAGCAGGTTAATCGCTCACCAGATAAAAAAATGAAAATTGACTGTGATATTTAAAGTCAATGAGTTAATAATGCCACAGTGTTCCTGCATGGAGTGGTCATACTGTGGTGTACTATTGGACTTTAATGCGAGGATCCTGCTTTGTAACTTTGGTAAAATATAGCATTGGAGAGGTCTTCAGCTGTGTACTGACATAACCTTATATGAATTCTATTTGGCTGCCTTGGAACTTGCTTTTTATTCTTGCTGCTTGTGATACTTTAAAGCTACCTGTGTTATTTGGTGGAAGTATGTCTGAGTTTGTATAAAAAGTGGGACCAACATGCACGAACACACGCAGGAGCCCAATTGTTGTTCCAGAGATAAAGCAAAGCCACTGTAATGCTTGCTACAATCTGAAATGCGTTTTATGAGGAACGTGTGGTATGAGAAATACAAAAATTACATAAGAGATCTCACCTTTATGGTAGAGCTTGGGAGTAAGAAAAGGATGTAATGCAGTATCTGGTTTGTAACAGTGAAGTTTGTTGTAGAAGTTGTGGCATATGGGGAAAAGCATGTCATTTTCACTTGGGTATTTCACTATGCTTCTGTTTACAAAGCTGTAGGGGTGTATCTTCATTATGAAGAATGATAGAGAGTAGTTTGTGTACATACAAGCTATTTTAACAAGCATGCCTCGGTTACTCGTCTTCCTCAGTTCTATCATTGAGGAGCTCTGCTTGCTTTTCTGAATAACGCAAATCTTTTTTGATTAATGTAAAGGCATGGTTTTTGTCTTTTCATAAAAACTATGAAAGTAAAAGTGCTTTAAAACCTGTTTAGTCACATTTTTATATAGTAAGTTGTTTCTAACAATGTTTGTCAAACAAGATCTATTTAGTGAATCTTGCAGTAGTAGTAATTTGCTAGTTGGAATGAGAGCCTAGTAAATGGTTGGATACCCAATCTGATGAGTTTAGACCTACCCAAGGGGTAGTAAAAATCTTCCTGAAAGCTGTTACTAAAGTATATTTTCTGATTGAGAATCCATGCAGCAATAGCCTTGGGAATTTTTACATAGCTTAAAATTACACATTGTATGTTCTGCACCCCCCCCCCCAAAGTCATGCTGCTGTTTTCTCAGGTGTCTTGCGCGCAGCTTACTGAAAGTAGAATTGTTGTTGGTCTGCCTGTGGAGATCAGACACTGCTTGAGGATAAAGGACTGTTTTACAATCCCAGTCACTTCCAGCAGGTGTCAATGTAAGGCAATGATATATGGCAGTCTGGTGACGGCAATGTTAATGCTTGGATGAGAAAATGGTACAGAAATTGCAAACTAAAAGCAACTCTGACAGAGGGCCAGTAAGGATTTCTCGTAGTGTTCTGTATACGTCTGTCTTTGGCAGTTCACGAGTTTGTACGTGTCGTGTGAACTGTGGGTACACAAATATAGTTCAGTTCTGCCTAAGAGAAGTTATTTACTATAGAGAATATGAATTATTGCTTCATAAACTAGCATCTAAATGTGTGATGCAAAGTGTCCTCTGAAGCTTAACAGCATGTCAATAAAATAAACATCAAAACGTGACAATGAAATATTTAAGGCAAATTCTTGAAGTTAGTGTTTGTATATTTTTAAGCACACTATTTATAAAAGAATAAACAAGGCTTTATTATTAAACTACTGAGAAATTAATAATTGTTCCTTTTATCAGCATTCATAGTCTTCATTTTGCAAATTTGTTAAAAGCAGGAACAGAAACATTTTGGTGACATACCATTATAGCATTGCTGAAAAGCAGGAAATCCAGAGGTTAGGATATTATTTCTTTTGCTGCTTTTCCTTTCACTAATTCCTTCATACCAAGGTAAGTTTTGGCAGGTGTAACTTCTCTTCGCTGGTATTGCTATTTGATTCTTTTACACTGAAATTAGTGATGCATTTGTACATTTGGCAATGTGTTGTCAGGACAGTACATAATTTTTGCTTTATTGCTAACAGCTTCGTCTTATAACTCTTGTAACGTTTTGATGCTCAAAGGAAACAACCAGAAAAATATTTTGTAGGGCTTGTCATCTGCTCTGTGTTCTTGCTAATGTCTGATTGTTCCCTAACGAATATCTCCTATTAGGTATATTCAAATAGCTTGCGCAAGAATGAATTTGGTTTTTTATTGGCAACAGAAAAATTCATAGTAAGGTACAAATCAATATATCTTTTCTGGGAGACTAGAACTACAATATTACATATGAAAGTGAAGTAGAAAATTGAGAAGCTTTCTCGAATTTCCTTGACAGAAGTGAAAGAATAGTGTTTCTCTGTCAGACAGGTAAATGATTAACTTGAAATATGTATCCTGCTGGTGGAGCTTGACTGTGTTATTTTTGAAATACACTACTAACATTCCGGGACTGGAGCATTCATCCACTGGAGGACAGACTAAGAAACATAGTTGGTAGCTACGTATTTTCTCATTTCTTTTCTGGTGACTTCTTGAGAAGAACACTACTTACCAAAAAAAAAAAAAAAACCAAAAAAAAAAACCCCAAAGAAAACAAACAAAAAAAAAAAAGAGAGAACACCTTCATATAAAGTACTTTAAAGTCAAACTAGATCCAACATGAATCTTTTCTCTTGAAGTGATAAATAGCAACTTAGATGAATTAGTAAATTCCTCAGCTGTAAAGAGAAATGATGTTTCTGAAACATGTCTTGGAGAGTTTTCTAATGAATACATAGTTTAAGATGCAATTCTGTCATTTTCTGCTGTTTCGTTCTTATGGTTGGTGTTAAATTTATAAAACCATAGAAAGTTCAAAGCAGGGAATGTTAAGGTCAGCCAAACTTCTCTTGCTGTGACGTTGGTGATTACCTTCCAAGTGATATTTACACTATGTTGAATTTTGTGAGTAGTAGCAAAGGCTCTGTTCCTATGAAATTTTGAAAAATGTGAAGGTCATGAAGGGTGGGGAGATTTTAAAAAAAAAAAAAAAAAAAGAGAGAGAACAAAACAACACCAAAAACCCACTCACATGGAAGGCTGTGTTAAGAAATGGGTAGGTTAATCCTGGTTCCACTGAATTTAACAAATAATTTTTCTAATATTTGCATGTCTTCAACTTGATTTAGAAAATATATCATTGTCCCTTGTATGAAATTCAGGTAATCAAGCATGGGTGAGGAGGAGATGTTTCTGCAGAAGTGAGAACAAAATTAATCTTGGAAGCATGTCTTGAAGTACGATACTCTATGAAACTGCGTGTTGGTTAGAAAGTGAAGTAGTGTCTGTCTTCAAAAGCATTGCTAATCTATGTAGATTTTTTTTTTTAAGATGAGAAGGTTAAGTCTAGAGTGCTTGATATTGTTCTAGTAGTGTAAGGGACATTCTAATTTGATCTAGATCCACCATATGGCCTTCTAGAAGGGAGGAGGCCAGAATTCAGGGGAAACTTGGAAATAACAATTGTTGCCTGCTGAAATACGGTGAAGTTAAAAATGTACTAGTAAAGAGGGTTGGCTGTTTTGGAACGGGAGATTCATTAAATGTAACAGTCAGCATCTGATGAGCTTAAGTGTTACTTTTTTAGAAAACAACTGAGAAATGTATATGGTAACCACCCCACCTCCAAACACCCACACCTTGTTTGTGTTGAAAATGACTGTGTAGAAGAACTGACACCTGTTGTGATTTCATGAGATAGCATATGTGCAGGGGTGGGATGAGACATGACTGGGTGTATGGCAAGCAGGACAGGGTTAACATATGGCTAATTAAGACTTACAGAGCTCAGAGTGCAATGAGCTAGCCTGCTGGTCTTTGACAAACTGACTGAAAGGACCGGAGCACCTTATCATTTGGAGAAATGTGGATATGCTAAGAACGCATACAAGTTAATGATCATTTAAAATTAGTAAAATGGACATAATTTCTTTTCAGATATGGATTAAAAGTTGGAAAGCTGAAAACTGGTGGTAGAGTGCTTGAAATTATGGGCATCTAAAGTTTTGGGAGATTTTAGTGACTTATTGTAGAATAAACACAGCAACTACAGAGGCAATGGAAAGCTGAACGGAGAAACTTTTCTAATAGTTTTTAAAAATGAAGTAGATGAGGGCTGGGAATTAGTAGCCAGTAAGTCTAATTTCTTAGTAAAATTCTTGAGGAAATATTGACAGCAACAATAGAGTATTTTAAACTGCGGGGTGCAGGGAAAAGGGTATAGTAAGAAAATGTGTTTGTAAAAGGAGACCAGCAAAAAGCCCTTTTGCTATCTGCAAAAAGGGAACGGTTGGCATTAAATTGGGGAAGAACATAAAAAAGCATTTGATATTGTGTATTACCATTTAGTGCAGTTCAGAAAAGAATACTGCTTTGAAATACGTTCTTTATTAGGTTGAAAATTAGACAGAAGTTGTATATAGTAAGCTGCTGCACATTGGCAGGGGCTTTTGCTATAGTTGTTTGTGTACTAATTTTC
The DNA here is from genome assembly GCA_013399475.1 of Chauna torquata. Classification (NCBI taxonomy): domain Eukaryota; kingdom Metazoa; phylum Chordata; class Aves; order Anseriformes; family Anhimidae; genus Chauna; species Chauna torquata. The sequence continues at coordinate 567,885 of VXAL01011647.1, forward strand.
TTCAGGCTGCTTACAATTTAATGGCAGAAATAAAGTATCTTGATGCCATACTGGAAGACCTTTAAACATCAGTGGGTCAATCAAAAGATTTAAAAATTGGAAATAGCAGCAACACATGAAATTCAAGTAGGAAATATAAAAGCTATTATGGAAACATAATCTAGTGGAAATTATTTCTCCATTGGTACCAACTGTTAACGTGTTTTGGGTTAATTCCCTTTGGATTTTTGGAGGGATCTGAATATTTTCACATTTTGTTAAGCTAGACAGACTTGAGATCCTGAGAACTCCTCCTCCTGAGGATGAGAATAATTGCACTTGAGCACGCTGCCCAAAGAAGCTGTTGTATTTCCATCTCTAGAGATATTAAAAACTGCAGTGGTTGAGGTCCTGAGCAGCCAGACCTGCTGAGAAATTGGTGCTGAAAATTGGCATTTCAATTAGCATTGAAACTGGCTCCTGCCATTGGCAGGAGGTTTGACTGTGCGACATCCAGAGGTCTTCCAGCTTGCAGTTTTCCGTGAGGCTCTGTGCTAGTGCCCTATCACTCTGTGTGAAGACTAAAATAGTCAGAATAGTGCAGCAGTTTTCAGCTGTGACTACTGCCTACTTCCTATCAAAAGGAACTTCACATGTTGCCCAAAGTGAAAAATTCCTACTGCTCTGCTGAGTTATGGTCTGAATCTGGGCTTCTGTGATTCTGCTCTACAGCCGTAGCATGTGTCCATTTGAGAGAGGATCCTTTTGCTGGTTGTAACTTCAACAGGGGAACAGTGTTGTACAGCTGAGCATTTGGTGCATATCTGAACTTTGTGGTTATGATGAGAAGGCATTTTAATATCATGTAAAACTTAATGTAATCTAAACTGCCCCCCCTCCCCATCCAGTTTTTTGCATTTTCAGGCTTCATTTTCAATTCCTCTAAAGAGGAGAACATGCCGCTAGCCCAGTTCAGAGAAAGGTTGTGCATGTCTTGAGTGATGAGGCTGACTGAAACGTAACCATTTTGTTGTGCCATTTGTCTGATTATGATCAGTGCCAATGAAACTGTATAACAAATGGTACTTTCCTGTAAATCCCCCCTCAAAACAGGAGAGTTGTAGTCTCCAATGCTCTGTGCGCATACAAGGCTTCTCTAGAAATGAGTAAGGAGAAACAAAGTGAGAAAGGACATAAAGCTTCATAAACTCATCATTTTTTAATGGCTACACCAATCATTCCTGTTTGTAAGCAGAGTGTAGCTTAACAGGAGAGAAGATGGGTTCTTGGATGTAACTTTTTTTTAATAGCATCTCAGTAGAACGTTGGGAGGGAGAAAAGGAGGATATTTCAGGATGGCCTTTCAGAATCTTCTTACATTTAAAGACAAGTCTGATTTTTGATCTGAAAATATTTTGCTATTGCAACGAGAATGAAAATAAATACAAAATATGGGCTAGTTTTATTAAGGCATGAATGTAGGATTAATGGGAAAATTGGCTTCCATGAAGTTCATGTGTTTACAGGAGCTGGATCAATATTTGATATATGAGACCATCTTACCCTAGTATTTTAGCACAGTGCTTTTTGATTGCTGCCGTTTTTCAGGGAGCAATTTTTTTCATCTTTCCCTTAGGGCTCAATTACCCTGCCCAAGTTCAGAAAGTCCTGACTCAGTAGATGCCTAAACCAGCACCGTGCTTCACCAGTGCTTGTCTTGAGAACTGACTGCCTTTGTCTTCTACCTCATGCAGATCACTTGAGTGTATTTTTAAGAAAACTGCACTCACAGTGTAGCTGGGAAAATAGTGCTGTTTGAGGCTGGCCTGTAGCTGCTGGTTGTCAGTGTCTCTGGAAGATCTATGCTCCCTTCTGCCTCCCCTCTATTTTTAATCAAGACAAGATGCTATGAGACCATGTGTATTGGGTTTACGTGGTAAAGGTTTAGTAGCAGGGGGGCCACAGGGGTGGCTTCTGTGAGAAGATTCCAGAAGCTGCCCCATGACAGATAAGAGCCAGCTCCAGCCAGCTCGAAAAGGGCCCCGCTGCTGGCCAGACTTGAGCCAGTGAACGATGCTGGTTGTGCCTCTGTGAGAGCAGATTTAAGAAAGCGAAAGAATCTGCTGCACAACAGCAGCTGCGAGGGAGAGGAGTGAGGAACAGCCCTGCAGACACCAAGGTCAGTGAAGATGGAGGGCAGGAGGTGCTCCAGGCACTGGAGCAGAAGTTCTCCTGCAGCCCGTGGTGAGGCCCATGGTGGAGCAGGCTGTCCCCCTGCAGCCCAGGGGGTACCACATGGAGCAGATCTCCACGCTGCAGCCCGTGGAGAGGAGCCCACGCAGGAGCAGGGGATCCGGTGGGAGCTGCCACCCATGGGAGACCTGTGCTGGAGCAGTTTGCTCCTGAAGGATGGACCCCGTGGTACGGACCCATATTGGAGCAGCTCTTGAAGAGCTGCAGCCTGTGGGAAGCCCACGCAGGATCCATTCGGGAAGGACGGCATCCCGTGGGAGGGACCCCACGTTGGAGCAGGGGCAGAGAGCGACCACGAAGGAGCAGTGGCGACGCAGTGATATGGGCTGAGCGCAGCCCCCATTCCCCGTTCCCCTGCGCCGCTCGGGGGAGGAGGTAGAAGAGGGGGGATGGGGGGGAAGGTGGTTTTAGTTTGCTTTTAGTTTCTCACTGCTCTAGTCTGCTAGTGATAGGCAATAAATTACATTAATCTCCCTATGTTGAGTCTGTTTTGCACGTGACAGTAATTGTTGAGCAGCCTGCTTGTTCTTATCTCAACCCTTGAGCCCTTTCCCATCATATTTTCTCCCCCTGTTCCTTTGAGGAGTGGGAGTGAGAGAGGTTGTGGTGGAGATCCGCTGCTCAGCTGGGTAAAACCACCACACCATGTTCCTAAGTAGCCCTGGAAGTTTGATATTTCATAGCTGCTGCTTCAGTTCTGTGTGGCTCTGACTGCCCTGGAATGTTTTCATGCTGGGCATTCCTGATGTACTTTGCAAAGCATTCTGCTTTGAAGTAACTTAGGCGGTCCTGCATGGCTGTGTAATTGAATGTGGGTGGAAGGCATCAGTGGCATTCCTGATAATTGATGTCCTGTGTTGTGCTACAGAAAGTGATTCTTCATAGTGGTAGCAGAGCTATATTTCCTGGTGTTTTGTGGTGTATGGTAAATGTGGTAGGTGCTGCAAGTGAAGGAACAAACTGAAATGTTGCGGATGCTGTCGGTGTTCCTCGGTTGCTGATGAGCCCTGTATCTATGGGCGCAGCATTGTGCTAACAGGGGAAGTGCTGGCTCCTCTGCACTGGTGTTTAAAATTTCTGACCTGAAGAGATCATCCTTCCTGGGGAGAGGCGGAGACTTTGGTTTTCAATTCTTGGCAATTCTGCTGAGACTGCTGACCAATTAGTGCTAATTGTGCTGGGTTTTGTGATGTGGTCCTGGAACAGTCATCTGAGGTCACTGCTTTCTGTCACCTGCCATCTTTGGACTCAGTTTGAACTATGCTTTTTTCTTTCCATATTTTTTCTTTTAAGGAAGAATGCATTATTAACGCTGAGATAATCAGGCACCCTTCAAGTTTAATTTTGACTGTTCCATTTCAAATACTGTAACTCTCTTGGTTAATATTATCTCTTATTGTTTGCTACAAAGAGAAGCATTCATTTACTACAAGTTCCAGTACTACAGACTAGTTGAAACAAATTTTTCTCCTCATTCTGTTCCTGAAAGTCTTCACAGTTGAAATGAGTAGTCCCAGCTTCTTACTTGAATTCATCTGAGATTCTCTGGATGGAGGCATAACAAAAAGTACAGATTGCGCCAAATATCCTCCCTTCCATCCCTTTTAATATTTATTAGCAAGCACAAGACTTTTCACTTTCGGAAGAGGGGAAGAATGGGGTCAGAAGGAAGAAAGAAAAGCCTCTGAATGGAAGTTCACTTTTTTTGCTGGGAGTTTGCAGCAGTCCCTAACAGCAGTCCCTCAGGTATTTTCACTTTATATAGCCTAGTGCAAAGATAGATTAACTCTGAAATTTCTTCCTGTAGCCCTCAATAAGAACCACGGTAGTCTTAAACAGGTCAGCTGTTATTTGTAAGCAGGTGATTTAGCCAAATAGATGGATCCTGGGAAGACTGTCATCCCTTATAATGGAGGGCAGCATTGCTTCCTTTATGTAAGGGTACTTTTAAATGAAAATAGGGAAAGTAATCAAAGTTTTTTTCTGAAGAATTTGGATTTGAACATGACTTTTCATGAGCCCCTCTTCATGCTGATATTGTAAGGCCCTTAAATTAGGCTTAGTTACAATCCTCTAGAGTTAGAAATTAAAAAAAAAAAAGTTCATTGTCTAAAACCACTCTTTGCTAGATGACAGAGTTCTCTGTTGCACTGTGCAACACTGCTGTGAAGACTGAGAATATTACCTGAGGGGTGCATATATGAAGCTGTCTCTTGTAAGGGAGAGTGAAGAATAAGGCCTTGGGCAATACAACATATTACAATACAATTTTGGCTTCTTTATTGTAAAGCATGACATCAGAAAGTTACTGAACAGTGAAAAAGATTTGTTACCTGGGAACTGATAGCAATGATACCAAGATTTCAGACCTGTCAGGCACTATGGGATGTGCAGAGCACAACAGTTTTGCCTTAGAGGAACATGAATGCATTTCTTCTCCTTTCTTTCTTTGTGAAGGAGTCATACCAACTCCGCAACTAGCACTCTGCCAGCAAAATACAGATATGCTGATATATTTTGCAAGTGTTTCCAATGATCGTGACTGAAAATGGCATAGCAAACAGCATTAAAAATATGGACGCTTTCTGAATTATGGTGCGAATGGTTGTTGCTTACTGTTAAGTAGAAAAGAATGCAAAAACTCATGCATTTTAATTGTGGAGAAATCTTTGGAAGTTACGATCAGGTTTTGAGGACTAGCAGGCTTTAGCCTGGGGCTGGGGGGTAGACGGGACTCATATTTAAACTATCAGTCAATAATACTTTTGAGTGGAAGTCTAAAATGCAGACTAGCTTTCTACTAGCACTACTTCAGTGGTGCTTTTGCTTTTCTAAAGTAGCTTCATGTATTGAAGGTACCCCCTAAAAGTTATTTTCAGCTCTGGATTAGGATAGATTCAGTAAAGGAAAAGTGACAGGGGGATGGTGTTGCTAAAACTTGTTTTTATTTTGACGTTGTTGGTAAATAGCTGTAACAGGAGGGTAGAACTGTAGCCTGCTTGCATAATATGTCTGCTAATTGAACTTGTCTGTGGCTACTGACCTGTTCCTGTGGAATCAAAGAAAATATTCATTTGGGAACATTAGCTGTTGGTGGTGCGCAGGTTTATCTGCCCGTGGTAGCAATGAACATTATTAGGTCTAGTACATCGTTGAGGTGTGTGTTCCCTGGAGGTTCAAGTTAGTTGTGCTGAAATTTAATGAATGTTATTCTAGGGAAAGGAATTACAGGGTGAACAAAAAATTAACAGCTGCAAACGAGAAGGAATCAAGTTCTCTGATTACTGTTTCTTTTGCATATTTAATATAACTGGGCTGTCAGCATGCTCCCTGTAAGTCTCTTGTGTTATCACCAGTTTAGAGCTACTAGAAACTATGTTAGTCTAAGCGTAAACAATGTACAGATGTTCTTTGAGGTGGCAAGTAAGGGCCGGTTTGAAAATAGAAGTGCTTGAATGTTAGAGAATTCTTAGGTTGCAAAAGGACGGGAAATGTGAACACAAAAATATATGTGTATATAGAACTAAACAAACAAGCAAAAAAGCCACAGCCCCTCCAAAAAAAGCTACTGGAAAAATAAGATTTCTACACAGAAGTGATACGTATATCATGTCATATGTATCATATGAAAGATTATGTTAAAACTTTTTGAATGAAGAATGAAGGAGGGTCAAGTATGCATATATCTGTCTTTCTCTTGTATGAAGTCAAGGGAAATGAAACTTAATTGGTAGTTGCTGTGATACTCTCTGAATGGTTGACCTGGAACAGAATGCAACAGATTTTTAAACAGAAACAGTGTAAGGTACAGGAAGGCTTTAAACTATAGCTTTGACAGGCTTCAGTCCAATTGCATAGGACGTGTGAAAAGGGGGCTGTGATTTAGATCATCTTAGAAAGGCCAGGGCATAAAGCTAAGTATGATATTTTCTCTTGTTTAGCATTGTTTAGTTTGATTATAAGGTATGTTTATATATTATGGCTGCTCGGTACTGTCCCAGCATCTTTGCAAGAGATAGGTCTTTGGTAATGATATGTGTGTAGTGAGAAAGGGAAAAATGAAATTTGAGACTTCATAAAGAAAAACAGCTGGCTTAGGGTTATATTGGTGGGACGAATTTCATAGTCTTCGTGTCTCACCTAATGGTGATCTCCTGGAGTGGTTTTGAAGTTAGAATCAACACACTGTTAAATCAAGAGCTGGCAGTCGCTCGCTATTGTACTTGGAGCATTGAGGCTTCCGTCTGTAAGGGAGCCTGGAACTTTTACAGACAAGGCAGCTAGTGTGAATGAAACTTTTGGAAAGACCAAAAGATACATAAAGTAGCATGACTAGTCACTGAGCTACAGAAGACACTCAGCTGCCCAATTGCTGTAGCACTATCCATTTTGTTCTTGTGATGCAACATCTTAGTAGATGCTCTTAGGTGGGGAAAAAAAAAGTTTGTCCCCCCCCTCCAGCAAAACTGCAGAGAATAGTCTCTCTCTACTACAGAAATACATTAGCATTGCTGTGTGAGGAGAGAGAGAGACTGGGCTGCCTCTGTAACGGTGCTGTAGAATTTCTCAGTTCAAAGAGCAAATGAGCTATGGACCCTAATCAAATGTTGATGTTTGTGTTGAGTTTTTTACTAGTCCCTTTCTCCCTGCCCCAGCTCCCCCCCCTCCCAACTTCCTCCAAACCAATAGGAGTTCCACCAGCACAAAATGAACACTTTCATGTTTCTGATACAGATCTGATACAGATCCTTTTCAGACTTTTTTTTAAATGTCTCTGATTTGACTGTTTTGAGCAGCAAGGCTTGTCTGGGTTTGCACAAAGAGGTAAAGTTAAAAGATGCTACATCTGCTTTTTGTTCCCTCTGGTCTTGGGCTATAAATCTGTGCAGATATATAGGCCACCGCCACCTATGTGTGTGTGGTTGGTTTGTTTTTGGTAAAAGTAAATGCAATTTAACTTCTCTAAATGGAAGAAAGAAAAAAAAAAAAGTCTGGCTAACTTTAGTTTGCAATATAATCAAGTATAATTTGATCACAGCCATAGGAATTCTGAATGGTTACTGTAATTGATTCCTCGTTACTTTCTCTGTGTGGAGCTTTGAAATCAATTTTTACACGTGCTCCAAGGGAAAATGATGACTTGTCTTTCCCTTTTCTGACCTTTTCCTCCCTGTCACCTTTGTAATCACTTGCTTGGCAAGCGTGCAAGTTCCAGGTCACCCAGCCCTTGTTTTCAGGCCTCGTGGTCCTAGTTTCATTGATTTTGCACATTTTATTTATTTCTCAGTGTAGAAAGGAAGGAGAGTGGCAAATCAAGTTCTGTGGCTGCAGTGAAAATTTTTTCAAGGACCACCTATGGCATGATATTTGGCATGTAAAAGAAAAGCTGAAGTAATGGTGCGGTGCTTCCAGGAGGCTCCTGTGCATGGCAGGAGCGGTGTTACCTGTGCATGGCTTTCCTGCTCATGGCTCTTGAAATGATGAAGGGTCTCCACATCACAGCAGCAAGATAAGGTGCTGGTAGATGTGCCTTGGGGGGACACAGTAATTCCAAAGTAAATGTCTATCCCTAGCAGCAGTCAAACCTGCAGGAAATTTTCCCAGTTTATCCACTAGCTTTTCCCTGTGGGAGAATTAAAAAGCAAATTTAATTTTTTTCTGCTGCTTGCCTTTGAGTGAAAATGTTAAATATATTCAAGAGCAAGCCAGTCTTTCAAGTAAAAATGTTAAATGTGTAATTCAAGGGCAAGCGAATCTTTTAACACCTGTTGATACACAGCTTGGGTGCAGTTTTCAGTGCCCATCTGCCCTCTTGTGTGCTTGCCTGAACCCACCCCGATGACTGCTCCAGTCTCTTGGGTCTCTGACTGGAGAAAAGTTCAATGGATTCGGTTAAAAAATACAACATGCTTACGACATACAGAAGAGAAGGTGCTGCATGGGATGAAACAGCATCAGCTGAAGTAAAATCATGGACTGTTAAGCGGCTTATGGTAACTGGTTGCAAGTTGGTTGTATGTGAACTTTCTTCACATAATCTGGAGGCTACGGTTGCAGAACTGAAATTTTTTGCTGTAAAGACAAAACCAAAAAAAAGATATCCTGGTGGTAGTAGTCAGGCAGATATCAGATATATAGTCTGATTGTTTCCGTAACAAACATCCCCGTACCTAAATTTCTTGCTTTCCCCTGGTGAGGAGGAGGGGAGAGAAGAAAGGAGAAATTTTGGGGGGGAGGTCATTAACTTATGGAGATTTGGTATCTTAAACTGGTATCTTTGGCGTGAGTTGTTACTGTTCTCTTCCTTTGTTCCTTCCTTCACTTTCTGTATTCCTCTAGGTGTAGCCTTTCTTTGTGAACCCCAGAGCAGCCGCTCTCCTTGTGCTGTCATCAAGCTAGAGTGATAAATGCTCTTTCATATGAAGGAAGAAGTTTATTTTCAAACTTAGTTAAATCAGGTTTCAAATGCTCCCTAGCTAAGGTTATGTAGTATAGTGGGAAGTGCTGTTCCCTAATTTCAGTTGTATTGGTCCTTATTGCTAAACGACAGCAATAGGCTTCATACTCTGGGGCAGAGTTTTCTAAACGTAGTGCACTTTACCATTGCTATTTGTGGTTGTTTCATCTATTCGTTTCCCTCATTTAAGAGACCAGATTGAGTGAATACATTTTTGGAAATTCCTTAGGCTCCTAAAATGTTTGTTGTCATGTCTTCTAGCTCCGTGCGTCTCCTTGCCCCCCAGAAAGAAACAAAAATCCACTTCCCAACATGCGGTGCCTGTATCACAATACAAACATGTCTAAAATGTGGGTGCTTTGCCAAATCTTTCCTTTAGCTTTTCCCCTGCAGCACAGAAGCCACATCCTTAAAATCTCATAAGTTGATAAACTACTGTTTTAAGAAAATGTGGTGGGCCTACTAATATGAATGTCTTAAGTTTTATTGCTATCAGCACTTTATTATCTTCAGTATAATGTCTTAAGCTGTAGTGTTTGCAACCACAAATATCTACAAAACGGTCACCTGACAGCATTTCAGTGCATTCTCTGTTAACTGCCTCCTGAGAGTCCTACAGAGATCTCCTTTCCCAGGATTACTCTGGAGGAGGGCAGCGCAAGAGAACGCGTATCACTTTCTGAGGGAGGACGAAGCACTCTTCCCTCCTTTATGTTGTTTCACTACTAACACTTCCCAGCTAATGCAGTGTAGGTGGAGACGAAATCATAAACATGAGCTAGAATGGAACGTTTTGCCACCTTGTCTTTTGAAGAAGCCTGTTCCTGATTTTTCTAGTTTAAGTACCAGGGTTTCAAAGTAGCGGTAGCCTATATCTTGTCCACTGCTACATTTGCTACTGTCATCTGCTTTCACTAAATTATTCTGCCATTCTGCAAAGTGAATGCTGCAAGAGGTTTTCCTGTGGCACCATTGATACATTATTTCTTTTGGGGCTGAGCTGTATGTAGAGTTTTAAAATGCACTATGCCTGTGTGATCGCAGTGAAGCTGTGCTTAGAAAGCAAAGCTGATTCCTTATCCAGGGTTGTCTGTCATGGTAGTGTTATAGGTATGTGAATGGGATCAGCTACCTATTTCAGTCTGATAAAATGGATTTGGTTTAAAATGAGAGACACAGTGCTGCAGAGGTATATGATATGACTGCACCCCAAAGGGTCTTCAAACGGAATTTAGCAAGAACCCTTCCTAAGAACATCTGTTCCTGATGATAGGCAAGTATGTGCTAAACTTGCTACTGGAGTTTAGAAATATAGTAAGTTGTGTGCTTGTGATTCTGCCCCAGGATTTTTTGTGGGATTTTTTAATGTGTCAAATGTATTTTTTGTTCAGGTAGAACCCTTGGTTTTCTGGCATCCATATGGAAAGGTGAATGAGCTATGTATGCATGTAAAGGTCATGTGATGTTATAAGTGGCATTGGAGATGCACAAATTTAGATTTCAAGCCAGTGACTGACTCTGAAAGATATTCCTCCTGTATTTGGGGAATTCACGGTTGTATTACACATGGGTTTACTACAGAAAGATCAAGTAGACATTTGAGATGATGATGGGTCTTCGTTTCCTATACATGAAGAATTTAAGTAGTAGGAAAGAGTATTGATAAAAGTACACAAAGAAACTGGAGCGTCACCTAATTTCTTAGCCAAATGTTGAGATCATCTATAGTCATGTCACTTAGGGATATTTGTCTGGTCTGTTGTTAAAGACAGCCAAGGACAGAGTTCTTACAGCTGGTTTTAAGCCAAATTGACTCTGTTTTTTTCCATGTCTTTACTGTTACAGCTTTTTGGTTTTGGTACTTAATCCTGATAAAATAAAATTAAATGAAATTTTTTTCTTTATAATTGAGAGAAATATATCGTAGGGTACTTCATTAACCCACCACGTGCACTCCCCGACTGTAAGTACAGGTATTTGCTACCCAACATGGAAGTCGACCTGTATGTATTGGAAGACCATTGTGATTTCTCCTCTCTGTTCTTTTTAGACAAATCATCTTTTCTGCTGCTTTCCTGTGGATTATTTGCAGTTAGTTTAAATTATTGGTGAATCTCAGTTCCCAAAACTTGAAGCAGTGTGCCTTCTCAGACCTTGCTAGACCTTAGCAGAATGAAAGACTTCTTCTGGTGGTGTTGCTCTTTGACACGTTTCTGATTAGCGTTGTTGGCTTGTGTTTAGTGTGGGACCCAGCGGTGTGGCACCCTGATCTTTCTTTGCGATGTCACCCTCTTGTTCATCACTTCTCAAGTATTTGCTATGTTGATTGGTGTTACTCAGTTACAGCACTGGACATTGCTCTCAGAGATGTGTTTTCTTTCCTTTTTCCTATTATAATTCTTAACATTGCCAAGATTTGTTTCTGATTCTTACCTTTTCTCCACATTCTTTGTAGCTGCTCCCAGGTCAATGTCCTTTATAAAATATCAGTAAGTTGATTTTGTTGTTAATGAAAATATTCAAAAGTACTGGACTCAAGACGAGTTCCTGTGCACTCTTTCTTTATATGAAACTTGATAGTGAACTGTTCACTACTAAGTGTAATTTTTCAGCTAGGTATGCTTGAATCTGGGACTGTCTTGTAAGGCTTTTGGCACTTTGTGAAGTCAAGATGAGTGACATTTACTACCACTCCCATATTCCCAAGGCTTGTTATCCTGTCACTGAAAAAAATTGTTAGTCTGACATGATTGATTCTTGACAAATCATGTTGTCTGTTGCTGATTTTCTTGTTATGTTTAAGGTGCTTATGATATGTTTACTTTTTTTTAAACAGGAATTGAAGTAAAGCTTATGGACAGTGAATTCCTCAGTTCTTCCTTATCTCCTAATTTAAAGAGAAGAATTATATTTGCATTTTTCTGCACTCTTCTGTTGGTATTCCAAGATAGTTGCTAATAGCACTGAAATACTTATAGACTATTATTTAAGTGTTTTTTGGCAAATGTCATGAAGTCCACCTAAATTGAAGAAGTCAAACTTACCTAATTACCCTTTGGTCTTATCTTGCCAGTTGTAGCTCAGGTGTTTACTGCTTCATCTCTGGTTTTGGTTATTTAATTATCTGAATGACAGTGTTCCTTATTAATGAGGTTTGAAGTGAAAGGGAAGTATTGAATTATTCCTTCCTTCTCAGCATAATTATTTAATGGCTTCCCTTTCCAATCTTGTTACTTGTTTGAATGCAAAAATCTCTTTTAAAAACATAACTACATAGATAAATAACTAAGAAATCATTTATTGGCTTTATATCCACAGAGGAAATGAATAATTTCCTTAGTGGAATACTTGATAACAAAAATGATGTAATACGACCTTTCTCTGGTCGTGAAAATAACAGCTTACCTTTTGTATTGTTAAGAAAGTAGCATCTGCAAACCTTGAAGCAAACTTCAGTAGGATAACATTGAAGTGAGTCTAGAAATAACCATGCAAAGTGTGTGATCTGGGCTGTAAAAATGCATTGTTATTACATGATATTTTGGATTTTTGAGTTTGTCAGTCTTTACAGAAGGTACAGGATAGGTGCAAGTTTGCCTTCTGAAAACAAGCAAAAATCTTTTTTTTTCTTTTTTTTTAAGCTGGGTATATATATAGAAGTTGCTGTTACTTCTTTACAAGAACAGCAGGAAAAAAGAAAGGTACTATAGATTTAGAACCTGGGTTTAGCATTTTAGTGTATTACTGTTTTGTAAGTATATTGTGTATGGAGCACATGTGGATACTTTAGAACAGCCCTCATCTCTCCCACTAACATCCCCTGTTCCTTTATTTTTTTCCCAATTAAAAAAGCGAGTGTTGTTTTGCCTCTTGGTGTAATTTTTTTTATAATCTAGACATACCCAAATTATGTTTTCTGGGAAAAGATTTTATTTAGTTTGTCATAGTCAAATATAGACCTTGATACAGTCACTGAAGTTGTTTTGATATGCTTTTCTGTCCCATTAGGAGTATGGGGAATTTCTTTCTTACAGCAAGTTTCTTCTAATTCATCTTACTGAATAGTGTGGACCTGCAGTGATTGCTGATTAGATGACTCTAATGCTTACATGAGTAGTCTATTGCAATTTTTATATTTAGAGGTCAGAAAATTTCCAGGTAGCATTTTACTCTTAAGAAGGGAATAGAAATGCATGGTGATGGTTTTTAAAGCACTTCTGGTCTGCTTCTCTATTTCTGTGTGGAGGGAAGAAGGATGGAAAGCAGATGAGTGTGGGAATAAAACTTAGGAGCAGAGTAGTTCTCTCTTGAAGTAACTTAAAACTCAGATTATGATTATTAGGAGTATTTTGCTTGCTTTTAAATTGCTACTTGACATACACAATTATTTTCTTCTGTGTATTTTTTAAGTAACTGTATAAACCCCCCAAATAACCTGATTTGGTTGCTATCACGTGTTGCTGTTATGTTCCATCATACTCAGACTTTCCTTTACTTAGCATAAGTAATAAAACTAGAGCGTATGTGAGACATCTATCATTTTTTGAAGTATCCACTTTAAAAAGAACTGACCTTGTGATGTTAGAAAGCAGAGATCTCTTTGGAACAAAGTCCACCCTTATTGCAGGACAAGAATTTGGCAACATCTTCATGCTTAAAGGAAAATGTGGAAATGAATGACGCATAGCAGGATTGAGGCTTACCTATTGTTGTTTTAGGGTGTTTTTGCAGACCTTGCTGAAATTATAAGGCAGTGTACAGTTGGCACCTAAAAGTAGGCAGGAATTGTGCCTCTATTACACCCACGTTGGGGAAGATAGCACTTGTTGAACATTTTTGGCGTATTGGAAATTGAGCATGTCACGGAACGTGTTGTTGGTGAATGGTATGTAGAAAATACACAAAGAAAAAATACCACAACAAAAACTCTGGTCTGATCACTTTAAGCATGGAAAATTGAAGTGGAGGGAATTAGGATTATGAAATTGTTTTACACTTTTTTTCCTTTAAAGACTGTGAAAGGCTTAGTAGTAAGTAGCAAATTGTTTAAGCAGATGATAAATGTTTGAAGGCCCTGTATTATAGGTCTTTTTAAAGAAATGAAGAAAAAAAAAATCTCAGTGGTAGTTTCACAAACTGGCTTGCTGGAATACATAACACAAATTGACATGCACAACAACTTCAGAAATTTATAAAAAGAAAAATTAAGGTAAATGCTACTTCAATATGGAGACCTAATAAAGAAAAAGAAAAATTGAAGGAAGACAGGTTTAATGATATTCCAAACTGGAAATACGGTTGAAGATGTGCAGGGAATACCCACATCTCCCAAGGCAGACAGTCTCTCTGTGATTTGTGACTTATTAACTGTAATGGAAACATTGTTTATATTCAGTCCTGCAGTGAACCTAAGAGAAAATTACAGGAAGATGTATTTATCAGAAATACATGCCAAAAAGACCTGGAAGATTTAAGTCGTCAACCTGTCTGTGCAGACGTACTGACCACTACACAAATGCTGTGCTATTCTTACACCTTCCTGTTGGGTGCTTTCTGCTTTAGCTGTTTTCTACTGGAAAACAATTTTTGGTGCATCTCAAGGGAGGGGTAGTCTTTGCTCTTTTTTGTTTTCTACAGGTGTCAGTTTTATAAAGGAACATAATGCCTTGGGAAAGCTCATTCTGCTGAAATTTGGTTGCTGCTGGTTGCTGCCTCCCCTCATGCTGGCTCGTGTTCTCGCTCTCTCATCCTCCCCCCGGCTGTCTGTAGCTGCGTGGTGCTTTCTGCTTGTGTTACAGCCTGCCTTCGGCCTCGGCTGTCGCTCCGCTCTGTGCTCGTGCAGCACTCGGCGTGGGGAGGATCTTGGCTGTGGGGCTCCTAGCTGTGAGGAGAGCGCAGCTGTTAGTCATGGGCAGCTGATTGCACGCTGCTCAAGGCCTAGGTTTAAACCTTGGGGTGGAACCAACACCAAAAGCCTGTCAGAGTCCTTCTGTTGGCATTCATTTCTTGTGTCTGTTTGGTCTCCCTCATTCTGCTGGTTGTGTTTTTTTAAATGGTGGGTGGATACTTAGTGATTTGCTAGGTTTTAGGCAGTGTTTTTGTGCTTTTGCTTTCTGTTGTCCCTCCCACGTACTCACTTCTGTAGCCATCTATAATGCTCGTTTGTGTTCTGTGTATCTCAACAGGAGATGACATTTACCAGACTGGAGACAAATACTATTTCTTTTCCTACTTAAGGTGAAGTCATCATTTTCTGCCTACCTCACTAATTTGCCTTGTTTAATGTTTGGCATCTCCTGTTGATGTAAAAATTTTGGTTTGTGATCTCATGATTCAAAGCTCAGCATGCAACGGTACCAATGCAGGATGAGAAGCTTAAGAGCTCTTTAGCTTTTTTCCCAATTTAAGTTCCCTAGTTAATACAGTAAGAGTTAATTTATTGTTATGTCGGTTTCAAATAACAGTATTTGTTGTTAGTAATTCTGTCTGAACTTCTGGGGCGGGGTGACCAACGAAAAAATCCCCAACAAATCTTAAGCCTCTATATCTTAAAAGTCAGCTCTATGATAAATGTGTGGAGTGTTTAGCATCCAAATAGATGTAGGTGTCTTCTGCTTGAGGTGTTACTTAATTACACTGGGGGTCACTATTTAGCATCCAGTTAATGCAATTTACGTTTGTTTATGATCATTCTTTCTCCCTTGGGATAGGAATTTATATTTTTATAGCCTCAGTAAAGAATAATAAATTATCCAAGTCTTTCAGAAGTTAGGGTTCAGTTGTTCCATAAATTAAAAGCTTTTCCAAAACAAACAAACAGTTCACTTAAACATTAATCTTAACTAACTTTGATTCCTGCCCCCCCCTTCTATAAATTTTAGCCATAATGAAGCAGGCCTTTTTACTAAGACAGGGTGGGCTAGCAGTCACCAAATGTCAGTGATATTTGAACAGTGTTAGTGTTCTGCTTCCTGCTGTACACTGAAACGTGGAGATTTAATGTATGAGTAGAGCAGTGATACTCCTGTGGATTGAATCGTTTGTCAAAACAAAACCCACACACCCCACTGATAATATTTCAGTATTGAAACTTTTCTAAATATACATGTGTAGCTGTTTTCTCATTTAAAGCCACAGCTCTACAATTCCTCTCAATGTGTGACATAGTCAGACATGATCTTAAAGGATATGTCACCAACAAGTGCACTTTGAGGCTCAATTTTCCATGTCTTTTTCCATCCTACTGCTCCCAACTTGTGTAAGCAAATTTCTCCTTTAATAAGACCTTTCTTTTAGACATGCACTATCATCACTTGTCAAAATGGGAAAAGTCATGCTACTTGAGCGAATTGTATGAGTTTCATATGTAATTAGGTGTTCCACTGGAGGTCACCTGCAAAAGAACAGGAGTTGGGTAGTGGTCATTCCACAGCAGATGACCTTCCAGTCCCCATATCAACTATAGAGTCACTTAAGAGGCTTTGATGTCTGGCTGTCACTTCTGATGTCTCAGTAAAGGAGTTCGTTTTGCAGTGACAATAGAGGAGATCCAGAAGGCTTATTTTGGGGATCTTTCTGTCTGTTTATAGGAAGTCCAGGAAATTCTGGAAATTTCCTCCCAGTCGTAAAATAGTCAGTGGCAGTCGTGTTAGATGAAAGTAGATGCTAAGCTGAAAGACTTTTGATAATTCTTTCTCCTACAACTTTTTTAAACCTAATGTTTAGGCCAATTTCAAAAATATATATATTTTTTAAATTAAGTGTATTATGCATACAGCATGAGTCTTCATATGTAAAGCTTAGTTTAGTAAGATATAACAGCAAAGGACAAAAGAAAGGTGATACAATGCCTAACTGTATTATAAAGCCCCTCTACTCTGTATTGCTTAAGGTATAACTGTACACAGTGATTTAAAAAACAAACAATTCTGGAGAGTTACTAAATTCTGTTTTTAAGTACATACTTTTTGCTACATTCATATTTGAAAGCAAAAGCCTTACAAAAATAATTAAAAAAAAAAAAGTAAAAAATTTAAAAAGAGAGGGAGAGAGAAAAAGAAGGAAATATGATACAAATACCAGTTTGTCTTGATCGACTTTACCTTTCATCTTATGGTCTGCTTGCCTGTTTTTCTGCATTCGAGTGCAGGAAGACGTATGGGTGAGGGACTGAAATGAGAAACATCAGTTGTGAGGGTGTATCACTGGGGAAGCCTGGGGTGTGAATAGGGGCAAGTAGAAGAGAGACGCTAAGGATGACCATGGTAAGGCCAAGAAGCCAACTTTGTTAAGAATCTCTTTCGACCATTTTAGGATCACAGTAGGCAAAGGACTACTGAAGCAAGTATTCCAATGCTTGTCATGGGCATTAAATGATTTTGTCCCATACTTCAGCCTCAGATTGTGTTGTGCACTGAACAGATGGATTTTTTTATTCTTTTTCTCTGATTGTTCTCTATTTCTTAATAGTCTAGCATTTTTAATGTATTGCTGTAGACCCAAGGTTGTATTTGTGGCACTACATGATGAAGCAGAGTGATAGGAAATGTTTCCATTTGATGAGCAGTGGGCAGAGGAGCTCTTTCAGGCCTCTGCATTCTTGTATTTTGTTTGTGAAAGCAGAACATGAAATTTGTTACTATCATCTCTGTCTGGCTAGGCTGGGAAATAATTTTATTCTTGCTTGTTACTGAATGATTTCTGTAATGAGTTATCCACAATAGTATCTTATCATACCTTTAAAGAGTAGTACTTATGTTTGTCATAAGGTTTGAACCTTACCGGAATTAAAAACAGACAGTTATAAGACTGGGGAAGAAATAGACTGTTGTAGCTGTTCTAACTGGCTACCAAGCAGTACAGTTAAGTAGCATCAGCAAGTCCTGATCCCCAGAGCTGCTTGGTGCTGCTCCTGTGGTGAGAATGGGGTCAGGCTGCTGGGATGCTCTCAGCTTGGGAAGAGAGCAACATGGTAGTCTCCTCCATCCCTTGCACTCAAATAATTTTTACTTCTTGTGTATTAAAAGCTAATTTGTTAGTATAGCAACTTCTAAAAGCACGTAAGTTCTGGCAGAGGAAGGAGTTTCCTTGTGAAATGGAAATGAAGGATGCTTATAAGATTTTAATTAAATGCTTTGTAGTTTGCATATATATCTTTTCAGGTAAATACTTAGATTTTAGCAAATGTGTGCTGGCTGCTTTATGTGAGTAAGAAGAACATTTCTGCCTTGAGGTCTTTATTAAGTGAATGATATCTTTGGAAATCAAAGCCATTGATTTTTTTTTCCTGTTAAAAATCATATTCATAAAACAGCCTAATAATTATTTGAATCACAAGACTTACATGGAAGCAAATGGAGGAAATGTCCTCTGTGGTAGTATGGGTCAATGAAACATTTGGGAATGTGCCAGCTTCAAACTGAAACTTTATTGCTTGTTTGTTCTATCACAATCTTAATCACTAACTAAATAATAAGATTTGGTCTCTTTGCATGCTTCTTACAGTGAAAAGCATATACAGATATTAAATAATGTCTTTAAGGTTAAAATAACCTTTTTAGGATTACATCAGCAAGCCATACTTGTATTTTTAATATATTACAGTAACCCAAGTAAAACAGTAGTGCATCTGATTTGTCATCACTGTCTTTCTTGACAGAAACGTCTGGTCTTAATGGTTACCCTTGCTTTTGAATGAAAGTTTGTAGTTGTCTTTCAGTTAAGCACATTGATTTTTGGCCCTTTTTTTTGCATAGCATTACTGGAACTTTAAAACAACATGCAAAATTAAGTACTGTCTGTTCTAAGACAGGTAAGCACAGAGTTAGTAAAGATGAGAGCTATATCTAAATGATGTGTGTTGTGATGGTGCTTAAAATGTCCAACACTAGAGACATCAGTTTCATATTCGAGGCGGTATAGATGGCTGTGTTGCAGAGCAGGTAATATCAGTTTTTGTCCTGGTCTATTCCAAGGAAATAAGAACAAATTTTAGTCTTTTTACATTTATATTTTGTCTATTATATGTCAGTGTTTAAAAATAAAATAAAACAAAATTAATTGGCTCTCTACTGTAGTGCACTGGTTTTTATTAAAGCCTCCACAAAGCTTTAGTCACTTCTGTTTCTACAAAAATTTTCAGTAGCGGAGATGTCTCCAAAGTCCTGTGTGCTTTCAGTGCAGCAGCATTACATTTTTGAAAGGGAGGTGCTGCGAAATCTTTCTCCTCTTCTCTACTGGCTAGTTGTTAAATTGCATCCATTGGTTCCAGGTTAAGATAGGACCTATTGCAAGTGCCGGATCACTTCTCCTAAGAGTTGTTGAAGGTAAGGAGCTGTTAGCATTCAGGTGGATTTTTCTACATCCGTTTTTAATCTATTAGAAAAGCTTATTCCTGGACTGTGTGTCTGTCTTCATACCTAGTGATAGCATCTCTAGTTACTGAGTATTTTTGCCATTATGTTCCTTTGACTTTTTACTCTCCTGGGCCACCCCACAACTACTACTGCTGCTGCTTCAGTGTTCTTTGGAGGATGAGACTGGCACAAGAATCTTGTCCATCTTTTACACCATCCCAGTGACCTGCGTTTTGAAGTGGTTGTAGACACCCTCTCGCTTGCAATTTTCCCTTTCTATGTGGATCCAGAGCTGGCTGGCTCAGTATCTGGCCATGTTGTTACAAATCAGCTGATGAGTCAAAGATTGTTTGCAACCTTTTTGTTTTGAACTGTTACAAACCACAATATGTAGAATTTCTGCAGTAAGTTCAAGTGCCACAGACATGTTGTAGGATGCTCTTCAGAGTACTGATCTCTCTGGAGACTAGGCTTATGGAAGAAGCCATGATACTTGCCAAGAAAATGTGAACGGGCTTATGAAATCTGATGGCTGGTTTTGATAATTGTTTACCTAAATGTAAAGCAGCCTTTAATTTCATGCAGGTGTTTGTGGCCATATGTTTATTTTAATGGGGGGTTGGTGGGGAACATTGACTTTGCATGCAAAGCTATCCCTCTAGCCTACTTCAGCCCACTGTTGTGATAGGGACTTCTCTCTCCCAATTTAACACCACTTCAAATGTTTGCTGTGCCATAGCCTTAGTAAGTTGGTTTTCCTGGTGGGTGCTCTTCTGTACTGAAAGATCCATGTGGATTTTTGGCTTACACCATCTGTGGAAAGTGGCACAGATAGTTCACTGCTGCTGAAATTGTAATGCTTAATCTAATGGACAAGCTAGTCCATCATAATATTGAGTTCTTGTAAATGTTGATGGTTTAGAAAAGAGAACAAAGTACTAAGCTGTAGGAGTTTATCTGTGGGTATAAGGACAAAACAGAACAATCTAGAAGTACAGCAGGCATCATAGGTATTATTTTCTGCCAAATCGACAGACTGATGTTTAGAACAAGTTAATCTACTTTAATGCAGTTGCAGTTTTCTGTTGGCAGTAGATTAATGGTTTTAATTATCATCAAGTAGCATTTATAGTGCGTGATAAGCATGGCGCTTTACAGAAGTAGAAATTAAAACCTTAAGACCTTGCAGTGTTAATCAAAGCAAGTGATAAATATAGTAAAACGTGATAGAAGAGGGTGAGTTTTTAAAAAGCAGCCTATTATTATTTGCTAAATTGTAAATGTATTGTTGGCAGATTTTTTTAATTGTAATTTTTAGCAATAGAACAAAAATAGGCGATGTTAGTACTAGAAAGCAACCAGCTGTAAGTAGGAAAGCTTAGTGCACTGTATGACGAGTTGTATCCAGGTATCCAGACAGCAGGTAGGCGTGATGCATAAATAAGAGATTGAAGAGAGTCTCCAAATTGTATGTGAAAGTGCTCTGAAAATTGAGACATCCAGTCATGTTAGTTTGAGCAATAGAAGAAAGAAACTGTTTTCTGCCTTGGCACGTTGATTAGATTAGGAGGTACTGTAGGAAGGCCAGAACGGAAGAGGTATTGTAGCTAAGACAAGAAAGAAGCATGACGTAGGGTTGTTTTCTAGCAGCAGGTGAGTAATAGATATACTTCATAAATAGTCTAGAGGGATGGAATATTGATTTAAAACAAGTCATGGTGTAGTCACAGGTAACTGGAAGGATGGTGAGATTATGGAGCTGCTGGGTGGAAATAAAGTGGTCACTCTGTGTTGTGCTACTAAGCATGGCTTTGACCTCTGTGATAACTGGAAGATACTGAGGATCACAAAAGTAGTAACCATTTAAATGGTAGCAGTTGTTAGGATAACCAACACAAGTCTTCTGGAATACCATTTGTTATGGAGTACTGTTCTCAAACCTTTGTGCTTGAGAAAAGAAATTCAATGGAGTGGTACCTGGCACTTTAGTCCCTTTGTGAGCATTCAGCATTTCAGCCTCATGTGGCACTACTACTTTTTACTCGTTTTATGTGAAGAATAATTGCTCAGTAAATTATAGGTTATTATCTGTTATCCAAATATTTCCAAATGCTGCATGTACAAAGGATTTATGCTGTGCCATAAAGTAATGCATTTTTTATCATCTCCCTCAAAGCCTCTAGAAGTGATTACTTACAGTCCTGGTCAACTAAATATCAAATTCAGAGCCTCTCTGGGAGTAAACAACTTCTCAAAATTTAGGATAGTGTAATTCCTATAGAAGTAAAACAGCTGCCTTTAAAATATACCCATGAAGCTAACGTCTGCCTTTTTGTTGCACCAAAAAAGTTTTTTTTTCCTTTTAGCTCCTGTTTCTGTAAGTAAACCCACAACTTTTTCAACATTCTCTCTGCTTTTGTTTCTCTGGTTTTTGTAATAAAGCACCATCTGTTCAGTTGGCAAAAGAATTGGGGATTGCATACTAACATCCATGAAGAAATTTGGGATGTAGGCAGTTATAAAGATAGCAAGAACTATTGTTACTGCAATTTTATTCATTATTAACTAATACTTTTTCCCCCTATTTAAAAATGACTGTGGTATTCAAATGGCTAATTTGACAAGTTCTGCAAAACCCACATGAAAATTAATGAGTTATATATAATTGCTACATATGCAAAGAACTGTTCAGATGCGTGTGGTATTTTCTGTAGGTGATTGTACAGTATTTAAATTCAGCAACAAAAGTTTAATGAGCTTCATCTTTTGTACAAAGAACTCTATACTTTGCCTGCTTTATCTGCAGAGCAGCAGAATCGCTGGAAAGTTCCTCTAAGGAAGTGATGATGCTGAAAACTGGGAAGTTGGAGTGAGGCATGGGGGTGCAGCTGGTAGCTGCCAGTCAGTGCCAGTGGGATGTGGCCACCTGTATCAGCGATTCAGGTCAGATCAGAAATGCATTTTGGCGGAAAATCTCTCAAAGCAGGATTGTCCCTGCTTTTTGGTTCCTATCATGCAACTTGCAGTGCCCAAATGGGATATCTCCTGGATGAAACTGAATTAGAAGATGCAGTCTAGGGCACATTTAGTGTGTTCCAGCCACTGGCAGGAATTCAGTCCATAGGACCATTTGAGAGCTGCTCTGAAGCACTGAAACAGGTCTCGTGGGCATGTGGTCCTCAGCTGAAATATTTGCATTCCACAGATCTGTTCCTGTTTCACTTCGGTGCTTCCTGGTGTAGACACAGCCTCTCTCTCGCTCTGGTCTGTCCGTTACGTTAGCATGTAGGAATAATACTACTAGAGCCGTTGTTCTAGCAGTAGTTTTAAAATCATGGCAGTCTGAGAGGAGACACGTTGCTGTTATGACACTCTTACGATAACTTCCAAGAATGCTGGAGTCTTACTGTGGCAGGTGCTGTTCAAGCAGATTAAAAAGATCTTCCCTACTTTGGCTATCTTAAAATGCGAACTAGGAGACAGGTGGATGCAGACAGACCTATGTATGCGTTCAGAGTGGTGGGAGACAGAGCAACTTTCCTTCTTGTCGAAGGTGACAGATAATGAGATCATGAGAAGACTGTCCTGCAACAGAATGCCACTTTCCATGGTGTGACAGTGGCACAGATCTGCTACCTGAAATTTGAATACAAGGATTGCTGCTTGGTCTTCTGGGCGGACTTCACAAACACAAATCGGCTGAGAGTCTGTGTATTCAGTGCAGAAATACTGACTTTCCCTGACCTTCCTTCTCTCCCTGCTCTGTGCCTCTTCATTCGAGTTTTATACTGCTGAAACTGAGTAAGTTTGATAGGGTAAGTCTGAATATCAGCTTCATTTCTTTTTGGCTTTGTGGTTGAAAGCAGGAGATGATAGAGGTCAGAGGAATGACTCCATTTTTTGTTACTGAATGTGAACTTTTATTGCACACACAAAATGAAATTAGAAAAACATTATCAATGTTGTCGTGTTAAATATTGAAGTTATGAGATGCTACAGTTAAGGTCACTTATGTAACCTTAATTCACCCTCCTTGTGTTCATGCATTATGAGTCAGTCTTTAATTAAATATTGCTGATATCTTTCCACTCTTCTCTCGCTTCATTTAGTGTGCAAAAGCCAAAAATTGCTTAATGAACACCTGCTTAGTGTTTTTCTTCCTTGTTGATAGAGGCAAAACTAGGTATAGGTGTGGAATCTTGATATTTAGGGTCTAATCTGGATGTTTTAGAGTAACCCTCCTTTTGTTTACCAACAAGAATGTGACCAAGAGATGTGTACTAATGCTGGTCTTTTGTTCTGGTCTTTGCATGGCATTTCTTGTTCATTCCCTTCTGCAAATGGTGATCCTTTCTACCTCAACTCTCCCAGTCCCATTTCCTCCCAACTCCTCTCCTGTCTCTGCCGTAGTTGCTTTCTATCCCAGTCACCTTGCTCTGTGAGACCAAGTCTTGCTGCTGTGGATTCCTCATTCAGTCCATTTCTCTGACAATTGTGCTTTTCTCCTCTATTTTTCTTTATCACTTGGTTTTATGTTATAGTTCCTTACCTGGTTTCCATCCTCATCACCTGTTTTGTTTTTCTGTGGCAGTCATTTCCATAGCATGGTCCAGCCTTTCTTCTGCATGCTGCACTTTCCCATCAGTATTTTTTATTTTTTTCCCTTTTTTGTCAGCCATCAGTGTTCACTTTGATGCTCTCCTGACTCTTGCTTTCTTGCAGCGCCTGCTTACTCAGCCTCCCTTATGGGATCCATCTTTTCTTCCTATAGTTGTTGAGTCAGGTAGCTTCTGCCGAGCAAAGTGGTCCCAGCAGAGACATGGTGGAGTCACTGAGAGCTTAGGAGAGCTCTGTGATCTGTTCTCGTGTGTTGACATTGCCTCAGTGCAACTCCATTTGGATAGCCTGTGCCCGGGCTTGAAATATATACAGCGTGGAAATAAATTTTGTGGATTTTAGGCTGCTGACGCTTTAGTTTCTCCTTGCTAGGGACAAACTGGGTTTGATGTGTTCATATATTTATGTATACGTTTGTTTAAATCCTTAGAGAAATACACAAATTTTTTGTGCATTTTTATGGTGATGGTGATTTGGTGATGTCAAAATGGAGCTGTTTTTGACGGAAGTGACAGCCCCCACTGCTGAAGGATGGTGCTACAGTTATTTTAAATACTATTTTTAAAATAAGGTGAAAACTGTTTTTCTGGTTTCCTTGAGAAGGGAGGGGAAAAAGCAACCATAAAAATGGATAATTTTAGCTTGAATGGTGAAATGAATAAAAGTGAAGTTTTTATAGTAGCTGTAGGTAATGTTAAGGACTATATTGGTTTTATGGCCAGCCTCTCTTACATTAAAATATCACTGGGTAACTCTTCAGACAGCACAACTTGATGCAAATTTGGAATCAGCTGTGCTGTGTCAGACTTCTTTAGCTGGGGGCTTTGTTCCAAAATTAGAGAAGAAAATAAGTAATTTTAAGGAGCAAGAATGTATAGTTATTTCACTGTTAATTTTTATTGTACATTATTTTTGTACACTGCAAGTTTAATCTGTGTATGCAGTTTCTGTGATTCGATATTTTCTCTGAACATGCATACTTTGTGGTGAAATAGCAGAGCTATTGCAACTCTATAAAGTACTGTTTGTTTTTGTTTCGTTTTTAAACAACTTTTTAGTATTGGGAAAGTTTATTTGGCAGGTCATATCACTTCATTGCTGTTTATTATCACTTTCTACTTTATCAATTCATTTGGCCTGAGCTTTGGTAGACGATAACTTTTATTTATGTTAGCTATATGAAGGTGACTAAATCAAGCATTAGAAATATGAATTATATTGTGAAGACAGTTATAGCTTATATTTCAAATGCTCCCCTATGAAAGCGTTTATTGCAGATTATACTACGCTATTTCTGAGTGTTTAAGTGGGCATTTTTCTGGAAGGTGGATAAGAAAGCTTTAAGATGACAGCATACTGTAATGCTTCTATTAAAATAACAAGTACATTTATCACTATGTAGCGTGAAATGCTTGAGGGAAATGTCCAAAATGGAATCTCCGTTTAAGTTACGCTTAAAGAAAGTACTTGTTAAATTTTATCCATCACAATCAGTCTCTTTTGTGTGGGTAATATACTGACGCTCTTGTTACTATAGCACTTAATATTTATCTTGATTATCACCAAAATTTTTAGTTTTTCTTTCTGCTGAAGCGTGAATCTTCTCCACAGTCACATGCTCCTGGTACAAATATAATTCTTCTTTTCCTGGTCTTACTAGATAAAACTTAGAGCAACTGTTCTAGGTATCTTTTTAGAAATGTAATTTCAGCACACCTGATAATGTTTCTGTTGAATAATTACCATCTTCTGTAAAGAAAGTGTACTCACCTGTCCTTTGAAAGGAGTGCTAGGGTCTATGGGGTTGGGGTCAGTGTGGCATTTATTACTTTTGGTATCTCAAACCTGCTGTTTTCACTGCAAAATGCACCTGCACCGAAGATCATATATTCTGGTTCTGACATAGCTCAATCCTGGAGATTTAAAAAAATAAATAAATAAAAAATTGCATGAATAAATGTTTATTCTCTGACATAGTAAAGCACCTTAATGAATAGTTTTCTTATTTAACTGCAAGGATTGTTTGTATTTAATAAGGGAAAACTTTTTTGTGTGTTTAACTCAAATGGACATACGTACTTTTTTGGCCTCCTGTCAGCATAGCTTTTCTTTCATCCACCTTGTGCCTTTTGCAAAGCAATAATTTATATAGTGCTCTTTCTACTGACAATTAACTTACAGCCACCTCAACAAGGAGATGCAAGAGCAGAACATGATGGGGTTTGCCCCTCTTGACCCTACTTTTTGCTTTTCCTCCTGTAGCTTTTTGTTTATCCCTCTTAGTATGTAGGAGATCCAGGCATAGAGTAAGACCCTAGGGTTAAAATAAGTTTTGTTATGGATGAATACATGGGTGAGGTAGGTAAACCTTTGTGCACATTTAGTACTGATTTTGTTTGCTCACATGACTGAAGTGTTAGTGAAAATAGTAGTAAGGGATGAATGGGAATCAGTACCAGAGGTCTGAGCCTGGAGCAACCCCATAGACTCAAATGCAGCAAAATAATGTGGTCTCGACTGTCTGCAAAGCCTGCTAGAAGTGTTTTGATTCTCTTCTGAAGCAATACCCTTGCTTCAGAGAAGAACATGGAAAAAACTTTTATTTGGAGACATTCATTCCTTGTGCCAGCACTCTTTTTCTGGAGGTGAAAAAAGTAATCACTGTATAGAGTGATTTAGTCAACAGTGTTTTCTATGTTCCAAAAGTTATTATTAGTTTTATGAAAATTATTACTAGTCTTTATGACCCATGTATTAAAAAAAAAAAAGCCATAATGATGATGATGCCATCATTTAAAAAAAAAAAACAAAAAAAAACTTCAAGCTTTGATGGATTCAGAAGGAAATGCCTTTTGGATTAGGTTTCTAGATGAACTTGTATGGTTCAGTCTTTTAGTAAATGATTTATGAAAGTACGAAGAGTGGGATGTTGCTGTGTCGTGCTGGTACAAATGTATTAAAGACAACAAAACTGAAATGAACTTTGAAGAGTTGTAATGCTTTCTAAGGTGATTAAAATGGTGTATGAGAGATTGTGTCAGAAGAAATAGTCCTAATTATACATGAACAGTAATGGGTTCTTAATTGGCTACAGTGGATAAAAGATCTTCAGGGTTATTCTGGGTTTGAGTTTAGTGACAATTCAGATATGGAGATGTCTAAAGGGAAAAAAAAAAAGCAAAGACAATTTAATTAATAGTTTCTAATAAAAGAAAAGAGAACAAAATGGAAAGCATTATTTATACTAATGCATGTCCTTGGTAAATCTTGTTACTGTGTGACTTTCTTTTCACCTTATCCTCAAAAGGATGTGGTTCAACTACAAAAGATGCTGAGAAAAGCAATCAGATGTCCTGATTGGGTTTTGAATGGGATGGAAGTAAATAAATTATGACTCTTGATATGGGAAACCAAGCGCCCTCATTTATCTCACTGAAGTCTATAAACTCTTTGAATAGCAGGGAGAAGATGAAGAGGGAATGATTTGTTCCCTATGTCTCCTAACATGAGAATGAGGAGGTATCTAATGAGAGAGCAAGTTATTAAATAAGAGGAAGTACCTTGTCATATGCCAGATAATTAAATTGTAGAACTCATCTCTGCAAGGCAGTACAGTGTCCAAAAGTAAAAAGTGACTTAGTGTTTGGACACTTTAAAATCATGGTAAAAATGAAGTCTGTCAGGGCTATTCAGCATGCTTTAGGTAGTGTCTGATCCATGGAGCCCCCTGCTCGGTAATAGGTGGAAACAAGGAGGATATGTCAAGGAAGGATAACTCCTTTTGTCTGTCTTGCAGTCTTTAGCTTAACCTGCAACTGCTCTCCAGTTATGTTCTTAGCTGTGTGTCCTGTTTTTTTTATTTTGAACCAGAAGGCAGAAACATCCATTCACCTGTTCTGTTTGTCTTTAGAAGCAGAAGCAAAAAGCAGTCTCCTTCCTGCTCAGAAAAGTTTCAGTCCTTCAGTGTGCAAAGCGGGAGGGAGAGCACTTGAGAGGCTGAATACTTACTCTTAGGCATTTGGTTGACCTTTTCAGGCTTCCCATTCTGTTTTTTAATACTTTTAATGGATAGTACACCACTATTCTCAATGTCCTGTTTTGATCCTCTCAACATGCAAGCTATGGTTTCTGCTCCAGACTACTTTGTGCCTTGAAGATATTTTTGTCCTCCAAAGACAAAAGGTGTTTCAATTGACATCTGTGAGCTAACCACCAGTTAAAACAGTTTGATACAGAAGGGAAGGAGAAGAAGGATTTCCAAGGATCTAGAAATGCTTTTATGGTATAGACATGCATCAATAAATGGTGAATTGTTCACTCACTAGAGCTGCCCCATTTGTTGTTCCTTACACACCGACTTATACTCCTAGAGGAAGTTAGGCAGAAAACCTAGCAAAAGTTTTGTGAACTTGCTCAGCTGTTTTGCTTTTGCTGGAGCGGTGTTTCTTTGCATCTCCTTCTATTCCCTCCGCACCATGCGTGTTGCCGTATCAAGCACAGAAATTTCAAAGCCCTCAGTTGCTAGGTGGAAGTCAGCCTGGTGTTTGCTGGTCTCAGAGGGCGATTTGGTGCAGAGGGGAGGGAGAATGCCTGGATGCGTGCGTGCACTGATATTTTCAGTTAATCCCTTCGTAATTGGGTTTTCTGCCGCAGCTCAGTACTGCCAGTACCGTTGCGAGTTTCAGAGTATTTGCACTTTTCCTCTGGGATCATGTTATTAAGCAATAATCTGTTTTTTATTTAAAAAGTGTAAGGAAAAAATTGTAAAGGGAACAAAGTGCACCCTAAAAGCCCTTGGAACAGGAGACTGTTAAGGATTTGTTTGGCTCATGGGTTTTGAATCCTTAGTAGTACTTGATATTTGCAACCCAATAGAATAACCTCTTCCTTTGAATTGCTGGAAATCAAAAGTGAAATTGTAGTTCGTATAAGGGATTTTTAAGACCGAGTTCTGCAAATGCCAGTACTCTCAGGCATGATTTAGCTTTATACAGATTGTATTCTCTGTCTTGCATGCTTTTGGTAAGCTATCTACTGGCTCCTCTGAGAGAGGCGAAGCAATGATTACTGGCATGGGAATTTTCTAGCTATTGTTTTCTTTGTCTTGGTAGTTCAGACCCAGGAACTCATTTTTAACGAACAAAAATTCTTCTGATAGTGCTCCTATTACCATATTATTCCTCAGTGCAGGAAGAATGTAGATTTTTTTTAATGCCTCATTTTTCTAAACAGTGGTTTAGTATTTGGCTAAAATATTGCATAGGAAAGGAATAATGCAAATTAAGTAGATAAAATAAAGAGAAATTCTACCCTGGCAAGTGCTAGCATGTAAATGAAACAGTCAACTTTGTTTTGACTTTATGATGAAGTGCAGGAACATTTTTAATATCTCCTCAACTGTAGACTGAAGTCAGGGATTCTGCATCACAAAAGAAAAGTTTCCCTAATTCCATTATTTCTTTAAAAACGAATGTTTTTTGGAGATTTGTGCATAAGAGCTACTAAGAGTGAAAAGTATACTGACATATTCTATGTAGTGGGTAATTTCTTTTGGCTTCTTAGGGTAGCTTCTTGGTGAAATAGTGTAACTTTTTTTTTAACGCTTTGCTCAGTTGTTTGTTCATACCACTCCCATCAGAAGACTACGGTAGAATCCAGTTCCTCTGATGTTTAGAAACTTGAATACTCTATAAACCATAGTCTCTCTTGTAGTTAATAGAAAGGGGAAAGCACCAGGAAAGGATAATTCATATTTGGTATTCAGGAGCTCAACTTAATTGTTACGGGTTGCCCTTTGAATGATTGTGTTTCCTTTGATTAAATAAAGTCTATTGTTTTAAGATTCCAGTGTAAATCCCTTGGTTCTAGCCAAGGCATGTTTTGTGGAATTACTGAGAGCAGAGCATGGTTTAATCAAACAGGATTATTATTTTAAATATAATACAAGAAAAAATGTCAGGATTTAAATTTAGGAAATGCAATAGTTTTTGTCCATATAGACTGAGGTAAAACAGTTAAAACATTATTATAAGAAACATTATAAGATTAATGAAATACTTTAAGGTAGTAAGAGATGAATCAAAAGTTAATGATGAAGAGTTCTGCCAAAGGGAAAATTATTTGGCTTGTTGATAGTGATTAGGGAGATACATCCACGGGACAGTATCGGGATGGTATAAAGAAATATTTTAATTCTGAACATGGCCCCAAAAGGTATCCACTAATTAAATGATTTGATGGGACAATGCTAAGAGCTGTTATGAATAGAAAGAAGAATTGGAATATTATCCATGAAAAACTAGATGACTTGAAGATGGGAGTAGTGTACTTGGCATTTTATTCTACGTTGTGCAAGCTTTGTATGCTGAAGGACCAATAGTAACTTGTTATAAAATGGATATTTGAATTGGAAATGTCAGGTGAAGATGATCAGCTTGTTTTAACTTATCACATGGTGGTATGCCCACAGCGTGATGCAACAAAGATGGCAGCACTTTTAGAATGAATCAATGAGCACTTTTAAGATGAATCAATAAGTTAAAAACCATGAGTGTTTTAAAATTGTTATGCTAGGCACTAGTGTAAGTTACTCTTTTCTCCTATAGATAACTTTGATCTTCCATGTTAAATAGTTAGACAGACTAGTTGTAATGCAAAGAAAGGTTACTAGGCATGTGGAAGAATGAACAGCTTACCTTACAAACCCCTGCTTATATGTAATGTTACAAACAGGACAAAAAACATTGGCATAGAAACATTAGCTTCATGAAGCTTTGCAAGGTGTTTTTTCTGTTTTTTTTTTTCCCGTTTTGCTTTGTTTTTGTGGTTTGTTTTTTCCAAAAAACCCTCCTAACAATGAATGTTTTTGGTAAAGGGTTGAGAATGACCCTGTGTGTGCTCTTATTTCACCTTTTAAAGACCTGATGCTGACTGTGAATGCAAGCATGGGCTCCTTCAAATAAGAGACATGCTTATGTTTACTGACTTAGTTCCTTATACCAGAGTCTGATCCTTTCATTGCTACCAGTTTTCACAGTAGCGATGGTGGGAGAAATATTATGAAAAGGAGTGTCAAGGTATTAAACTATGAACAGAAAAGAAATTTTGTACCAATAAGATTTGTATTAATTTGAAAATATTCTGCAAATTAGTTTTAGATTAAATAATGGTTTTAATAGGGTGGGATGTTGTCACTTCAGACAACCTGTTCTAAGAAAGCCATATATCACTTGGATGTTTTTTTTTAAAATCTAGGTTCTGTGGTGTGACACAATTCTGTTATATTAACCTCAGAGAAACCTACGCATCATCTTCTGTTGCAATGTGAAGGTGTATAGTGTATGAAGTGATAAAATGAAATATTCTAGTTTAAGGTTAATGTAGTAGCCAGGTTTTGTCAATACATATAAGCTACGTAAAAAATGCTGTGAATTCAAATTAAATATAGGAATTTACAACTAGCTTGCTTTTACATTTACTTAGAAACTTATGTATGCAGCTCTTAATTGTACACGTCACCATCTCTTTTTTCTTCTGACGCTGATTTGATAAACTACAAATACCTCTGTTACAAACTTACCAGCCATATGGTGAATAGCATTTTTGTGGAGTACTTGCTGCCAGAATCTAACTTTGTATCAAGTTGCCCAAATCTCTCTAAAGCAGTAGATACTTAATATGGGTGGAGCATGGAGTCTAAAAAAGGTATCACTGGAGGAATTAAGCACCTACAACTCCAGCACAGTTCGTTTGGTGTGTTTAGTGGGTAGGATATCAATGTTACGCGTCCAGATACAGCAACAACAGTATTGCTGGTTGGCAGTGAAACAAAGACTTGTCCTTCAAACCGTGCAAGGGTGTCACACAGATGCAACAAAAAAAGTCGAATGCTTAATTACTGCAGTAAGAAATTGCGTATCTTGTGCTGAAGACTCCCAAATTATTAAATTACATCAGCTGACATTAATCATCCCTGGTAGACTGTGACAATCATTATAAATAGGCTCATGATCCCTCTGGGGTTTTTCCTCTAATTTCCTTTCTGGATATATAAGGGACAATGAGTAAAAGGCGATCTGCTCCAGGGGGAATAACAGGAGAATAACAAAGGCTTAGTTTTCACACTTTGGCTTGAATACTTTGCAAGTAGTGTACATCTGGATGGAAAGTGTATATATTTCTGTTATTATTTTGAGAAGTATTTTAAAATGCTTTTAGCTTGAAATCCTGATGTATAGAAACTGCGTGTTCACAAAAATGGAGTCACAACAATGTTTCTCTTCATGTTGGTAATGCTTCTGAGCGATTTCAATAAAGTCAGCCTCTGTTGGGATTGGTTCAGGTATTTTTAAAATGTGAGCTCTTATATAAAATTTCCTATATTGTAAAGTTATTGTGAAGGTATGTCAGGGATTCACATATGTGTAAATAAAGGATGCTTCAGTTGGCTTTAAAAAGTTGGGTTTAAAAGTAAATGAAGCCTTGTAGGATCATTAGTATCTCTTCCTATTTTCCTCTTTGCTGCCTTGTACTTAATGGAGTCTACTCTCTATCAGCCCTTGTAGCCTCATTTATGGAAGACTTTTTCCATGGAAGTCCTTTGGCTACTGTCTTCTGGTCTACTTCCTTAGTATTCATTGAGTTCTTTTATATTCAGACAGATCTTTGAAATATTTGATAAAGAGAGTAAATTTTCACTTACTACCAATAATGATTTGGAAAATCTTGGCCTGGATAATTGATCATCTCTTTTTTAGTATGAAACCATAGACTGTAGGAAATCAGTTATTGACTGCAAGGAAGAAAGAGATGGATACCTTTGTGATGGGTTACTGAAACAGCAACTAATGGAGATTAATAAATAAGCAGTTGTTCTTTGAACAAGAGTTGTATACTTTTACCAGTTAAAGAGGTTTTTCTTATAATGACCGTTTTTCTCTAGAATAGCTATGGCCAAGCTTGCTAAGGTTGTGAAAAGTGGACTTTACTCCAAAGATTACTTGATGTGAGTAAATACAGGTGTAGGTAACGCAGGCAAAGTTCTGTTAACTCCAGTCCTTTGCTGTGATAGCTGCCGGCTCAGCGCTCTTCCAGGGAAGACAGAGTTTGCATGTGTTTGAAGCCAAGGCAGCTGTTTGGCTGTATTTCTCTGAGGAGTTTTAGAGAATGAGCCTTCTTATAGTTGGGTTCAGTGGTAATGAGATGGCTGCTAAGGAGCAGGCTGCCTCACAGGCCTAATTGCCGCGTCTCTTGTCACATCCGCGAGCTTTGCTGGGTGACTGGGGAGCAGGAGCGAACCCCACATTGGTCAGTGATGTTCTCCATCCACGCCTGCGTGGGTTGGAGCTGAAGGCATGGCGTGTTTATTCACCCCAGTGAGGAAAACCCCTGGGCCCAGAAATCCCCTCTTCTGTTTTGCTCTGTCGGTCCTTTTCCTGAGACCTGTGCTGCTTTATCAGACTGCTGACGTCTTCTCTACATGGCTCTTCTACGAGTTTGGATGAACCAGACGTACTCAAGTGCTTTTGATACCCTGTATTTTTACTTTTTTTTTAAATTTTAAAACATTTCCCAGAAAAAAGAAATTTTAAAGGAATACCCATTCCTGCATTATTTTCACTGCAGCTAAATTGAAATAATACTGAATAGGCATTGCCAAGGATTTAAAGTCATCAGTGATAGATTGAGATGTTTATTCAAATCTAAATCGTTTGCCAAATTGAATTTACTTTCATGTGATGGTAAAGGCCAAGTGAATCACTGAGGGTTGCACTGTGCATAGTGGTTTCATTATAGAAATTCATGTAAATGTCTCAGTCTGCAGACAGTTATTAATGCTGCTATAATCTAGAGGTCTGCATCGTGTAATGAAACAGATGCCTAATGGATGGTGTATTAATCGAAACTCTCCAAGGGCTAGTTTGGATGTTACTCGCGTTTGTTTTGATTTTCATTAGGAAGTTGATTGTATGCGTGTGTCAGCATTGTGAAACAATGTTGTAAATCTCATGTGGAAAGCAGCAATATATGATTTTAGGAAAGTAATATGCAAGGACAGGAGTTTTCCATGTTGTGGAGTATTTTACCTCTTCTGAAAACTGATTTTTGGGGGCAACATTGATGTGGGCTAATTAAGGGTGAGGGAAATAAAGCTCCTGACATGACAAGAATGAGTTAATGTCTTGTAAACCTTATTTTTAACTAAGCTGGTTCCCATATTTGGTTTAAATTTTTCTTATATATCTGAGGGAAACAAGAGGGAAATTAAGATGTCTGCTCGTATAATGGATGATACACCTATTAATTTGTTAAAGCAGCTGTGCCAGACTTACTTTCTTGGAAATTCTTACTGTCCATATATTTTTAATTAAAATGTCTTTAATTCTTCTTTATCTGAAACACAAAATCAGTAACTGGTAAAGGACATGAAGCTAATTCATTTTGTTCTCTTAAGTATGTGTTCCTTTTATATGAACAGAAAGAAAGTAAGCAATTGGATGGAATCTGTTCTAAGCAACTGATCTGATATTTTAATTTAACATTTGTAATTTTCTTGTAATATTCCTTCAATTACTGGAGTACTTGGTGGGCGGAAACTACTTCTGGACTGCCTGAGAGGGTCAAGTAGAGACAGGCGGTGAGTAGCTGAAGCGAGCTGCCTTCCCTTCTGCTGCTTTCCTGTCAGTGAAGTGGCTCCAGGCAGTAACAGGCTTACCTTGGGCAGCAGTGGGAGCTGACGATCTCCTTTGGAAAGGAGGGGATGGATTTGAAATTTTTAGGAAGAAACTTTAACAGCTGTCTTGTCTTCCACATGCGCATGTTTTTGGAGAGAATGGAGTGCTTGCACAGCAGTGAGGTACACCAAAAGTCCACTGAGAACGAGAATGTTGGTTTTTTTTTTGTGCGAGTTGGTGCCTTTTACTGAAGTATCAGCCTTGGCTGCAGTCCAGGTATTTTTAGTTTAGCTATCTGAGTAAAGTAACCTGTTCTCAATTGGTATCTGGTCAGTGGGTAGCTGTTGGTGCCAAAATTGTCTGAAAGATGTGTGAGTGTACGGGGGTGGTGGTGTAGATGCACATGTCCTTAAAGTAGTGGCAAGGAAGTAAGGGATTTAGTGCGTAGGCTGAGGATGGGCTAATGCATAGGCTGGTGGTGGGTTATTGGCAGCGTTCTGGTATTGAAGAGTTGTGGTATTCAAGTGACAGTAGTTCATGTGAGCGGTCAGTCACGTGAAAGTCACGTTTGAGATCTTATGTTTGGAAGTCGGTGATTTCTGTGTTGCTGGGTTTGACCTGCTCCTGTCTTTTGCTCTGGGAAGCCGGGTCAGTATGTTGGAGTGGTGGACAGACACAGGCAGACTTTCCCCACCGCTTCCTGACTTAGCCTTCATTTCTTGACCTCATCTGCTGTAAATCACCTGCTTCTCCTGCAGGATACTCCTTTTGATGCTTTCAACAAATTTTTAAGCTTTAATCCTCTCTAAAGAGAAAAGGTTTTGAATTATATGAAGTAGTGTAATACAAATACTGCCTCTCTGCAGCAGAAGGAGGAATCAAGTTTGTAAGGAACGAATGAAAAGAAATAGGACGTTGATCTGCTCACTCAGTAGCCTTCAGTTTATTCTTTCTTCTAGCCTTGTGTGTATTCTTTAGCTTATAATTTATTCAAGATCTCATTTCTGGCACTGTATCTGTGATGACACATGTAAACTACTTGCTATGTTTATACCTCAAACGATTTTGGTATACTGGAGGCTCTTGTTTTAAGTTTTCCAGTTTGTAATGTGATATAGAACCAGATCACAATCATATTTGCTTATACAGTAAGGTTTTAAATAGTAATTCATTCTTATGAAATTATAAAGACTTGTATTTCTTTAGCCAAATGTTCTGCAAAGAATAAATGTTAAGCATTTTATAGCTGAGTATTCATCTGTTTTCACTTGATTCTGTTTCCAAAAGAACCAATAAAGCTCTAATTTATATTTTTAAATAGTATGGGCTTCTTAGTTATATATATGACGTAGATACGTTAACTGCTGCTAGTTTTGATTTCTTCTAGCATTTTCATACCACCTAATTTTGAAAGGAACATCATGTGAGTAAAATAGTCCCCATTCATGTTCTCTGGGAGATTTTTTTTTTAATGTGTATGCATACAGTATTTTTCTGTAGAAATAAGAATTCCACTTAATTTGGAGTCAGTGAATTATTTTCTCCAAAATTAAACTGTAATTATGCTTTTGTGTAGTGAACTGGTTCTCCATTCATTGGAAAAACTGGATTGCTGCAATACAAGTTGTTTGGAAAATGAATGGAAGTGGCAAGGCAACTAATTTATGGTCGAATAAGCTGTAGCTGTGTATTTTTGGAAAGATATTTTTATATAGCTTGAAACTTCACAAATTCCTATGCAACCCTGATTTCACAAAACGAATGATTTCTCTTCATGTCTTCATCATCAAAAGAATGAGTCTTAGTGCAGATTTGCCAAGATTTTGGTAATGTTCTTTTTAATTGACTTTATGGGATGCTGCTTTGTAAAATACCGCATCTTTCAAATGGCATTTTCCATGACATTTCATTTGTTAATTGCTTCCGTGTGCATACTCATAATCTTTAAAGTGCAGAGTTGTCTGTAATAAACACTTCTACAGTAGTTCGTATGAATGTATTGCAGGGAAGATGGGTTGACAGCAAATGTCACTGAAAGGATTGCTGCCTTAATTTTTTTAATCTATTTTCAATGCGTAATATATTTAATGTTTAATGTGCACTGGTAAAAGTCTTTGCATAAAATACAGAATACAGAAAGATGCAGAAAACTTCTCTTACTCCGAGTCATTATAAACTGCAAATTGAAAGAGGATTATAGAGAGAACATCTTGCCTCGGCAGTGGTCTGAGCAGTGTAACCTAGCTTTGAAATCGGCCCTGCCTCGAGCTGCAGGTGACCTGCAGAGGTCCCTTCCACCCTGAATGCTTGTGGGATTCTGATAAAGCTGGATTTATTTGATTCTCCCAAGCACTGTACTGGTTAGGAATAGGTTTTAGTGGTTGTATTTTGACTCTTTAATCTCGTAGGTCCATCCTGTGAGGTCTTAGGGTACTAGAGTTTGTGTTTTCTGATTTAAATGAAATTTTAAATGGAATGACCAACTCCACTTTTCTGTAGAAGAGTGGCCTCAGCTAGCTTAAACTGCCACAGAAATGGCAAGGAGGTGTTAGCTGAGGATGCATCTTGGATCTCTCAAACTGAACAGGATTAGTTTTTACAGCAGAATTGAGCAGAATCCTCTCTCTCAATGGCTCAATCTGGTGCGCTGGGTCCAGTCCCCCTCCTGTTGTGGCAACACAGCCGGGGTGCAGCTGAGCCCACAACACGCTCTGCAAGCCAAAGCTCATCTTTCTCCAGTGGGGACTAACATCATTAACAAAAGATCTGCTATAGAGTGCAAGGCTGGCTGGCTTGCTTGACCCAAGCATGGACCTTACTGCTGAGACTCGGTGTTGTTTCCGGCCCAAGGAGTGCCAAATAGGTGAAGAACAAACTATGTCCAGTCGTATTAGAAAGGTCAACTTTTGAGCTTTTCTGTGCCCCCCACCCTGCCCTCCCTCATCTTTGAATCTGCTTTGTGTGGAGGTGTCTGTCTGACACTTCAGAAGTATTGGTTGTTAGATCCATGGTTTTGTTGCTGTCTTTTATGACTTATTGGCTGCGTACCGGAGTAGCACAGACTGCTGTAGATGTCTGCCCTCTCTCTCCTTCCCTCTCCTTTAAAATATCATTATTTTTCTAAAGTGATGGTTGAGGAGACAGCTGTAGACAGATGCTAAAAGCAAAGTAAGATGGGATCTGTTAATGAAATTTTGAAATCTAGTCTCTTCTGTAGAAATTTTCTGTCCAACAGAGCAGTAGTTTCCTCGTAGGATGCTCAATACTGCCCCACAAGGCGTAACACAGGCAGCCTGACTCTTACATCCTGCTGAAGCAGACAGAAGAAATGGTTACAGAGACCTTGATTTGCTCCTTTCCAAAATGGTTTGCTACATGACCCAAAATAACCCATCACATTTCTAAAAACTATATGATCTATAGCTCTCTTGTGGTGCTGTATATAATATAGAAACAAACATCACTTTTGAAGAAAGGAATAAGTCTCTGTAAATGTGGGAGTGCCTGATGAGTGCAAACAGCCTCTTCTGTGTGTGGCAACAAAGTGTTAGAAGATAGTGAATGCCTGTAGAAAGAGCTTGAACAAAAACGAGACCAAGCATTTAACTTATTCCGAAGTTTTCTACAACTTATTTTTCAGAATTTACTAATATTAATATTCTGGAGTAAAAAAAATTAGGCAGTGCTTATTAGATAGAAATAGTTCATAGTTCAGAAAAAGGGAGCAGAGTATTACCTATTCAGATGTATGTAATGTTTCTTCTTTTGCATGAGATGTGTATGTTCTTAAAGTTTAAAATGAAAATTGAAGAGTAAAATTTAATAATTGAAATTATAGCTTCTGTTTAATGTCATGACATATCTCTGATAATGGTGCACATGCCCTCTCCCTCTCTGCCCTTCTTTGGGGCAGCGGGGATGTTAACATTTTTTTTTAAAAACATGTAAAATACCATGACATTCTTTCTGTCACTGACGGCAGTAATGAAAGAGAAGACTAGACATGCTGCCTGAGCCTGTAGGATTTAACAAATGGGCCTAGAAGATGGAAGGGCTTTCCCTCTCAGTTGTTGCCTGGGGCATTCAGAAGGCTGTGGTATTGCTGCACTCTGTGGTGGGGTGGATGTGCTAAGGAGTCCATTGTGGGAAACACTGTGATTGAGAGAGTGGGGAGTCAGAAGTAAAGGTTGAGAAGGAAGAAACCAACTGAACAGAGAACAATACAAGTGCTAAATAGCATTAATACTTTCCCATGAAGTAGATAACAACTGAATGAATACTGCATTAATTAGGAAACATCAGGCGTGCTGCGTTGAAGTCATGTCTCACATTTGGAAGCCTTGTATTGGCATTATATTGGCATCCATACTTCTGTGGATTAACATTATTTCTTAATCAAAAGAGGTGGCTGTAATAATACACTGATGTCAACCCATCATTGGAATGTGTTGAATACATGAAGTATTTTATAAATGGACAAAAACCCAAGCAGTTCAAATACTGTGCTCATTTAACTGCATTCTTACATGTGCAGGAAGTGAGTTTGGGGGATGGTAAATTCTAAGTAGCTTATTAGCTTCAGAAGATGTGATCACATTTCAAACAACATGTATTCTGTGGAATAATCTCCCAAAGCAGAAAATATTTCTTTTATCACTGATGGGGGACACTGTATCTTATGTTCTAAAAGAGGTCTTTTAATATTATTCATAAGCTCCTGCATGGAATTTCTGAAGTGATGTGGAATAATTGTTTTTATTCAGTTTTTCCTGGTTTATATTAGATGCATAAGGAACATTCAAAATGTTCTTTTTCCTTCTCATGTGTAATGCCAGCTTTGTTCTGCAAGTTTTGTGTTCCTCCTTTAGCTCTTGACACTTCCGTTAGTGCTTTGATCCATGGTATGACTGTCCAGGGATGCCTGTGCTGATACTTGCTGCCTCCACTGTACAACTTGCATTAGCAGTAATACTTTTTTCGTTGACAAAGTAATTGTAACTCCAAAAGGCATTCCTCTCCTGCCTTTCTCAATTGGTGGTATATAGGAATGTAAAATATTGACTCTTAACGGTTTAGTTGTGGCCTTGTGTTTTGATCTTGGGCAACTTTTTCACTATAGATATCACTAAGCAGGGTCATTCAACTCTTCGCACCTGTTGCTAACTTTTCTCCCCCCTACCAGCCTACACTAAAGGCAGGAGGAGGGCAGGAAGGGGTGTCTGGACTGGGGCAGGGGTGCTCCTGGGCCGGCAGTGCCCAGTACTGGGGCTGGGCTGGGGGGTGGCTTGTTCTTCCTTTTTCTTGTGCGAAAGTGCCTGTGGGCTGCTGGGGCAAGGAAGGGGCCAAACCAGAGACCAGTGGTTATATTAAATTTGATCATGATCAAGGTAAATAAAGAAGGAGGGTGGTGGTTGTTTTTTAAGCTGCTGTAACATCCTCCCCAAAAAACTGCAGCTTTTTTGTGTGGTTGTGCTTTGTGGGTCAATTTGGTGGTTGGACTTAAAGATCTTGAAGGTCTTTTTCCACCCTAGATGACTGTATGATTCTGTGGCATTGCTGCTGCTTATTCCAACAAGCAGCTAATGTGTGCAGACTATAGAAATTACTTGATACCTGATTTTATCTTGCTGCAGTGAACCAACCATCTCTATAGGTCTGTTGTAAATTCATAGATTTCTTACAAATGCGGAGTGTGATCAGTTGATTTGACAGTGGTCTAATGGCATTGACAAGTTTCGCTGCTTCTAACTAGGCTCTATAGCAAAATTTTCCAGTAAGTGTAATGAGAAATGTACTAGAGCAGGAACACATTTTTTCTTCATACTTTCATTCATTTTGATGATTTATTTTTATAATCTCCCCCCAGCAGAATAACTTGGTTTCTGGTAGTTTACAGTGTAGCTTTTTGTGAAGGCTTTTTTTTTTTTTTTTTTTAAATTTTAGCCAACGGGAGAAAAAANCCAACTGGAGAAAAAACAAACAAAAACTTCTCCACTATTCCCTTTCCTTTTCTGTTTTGGATCTCTTCCTTCCTTGCTCTTCCTTGGTCTTCAATCCATAAAGCAGTATACTACCTGTTAATATTGCTTCATTTGTTTTAAGCATATTTTGTCCTATTTCCATTTTGTTCATCTCTGTCTCTTAATTGCTACAGTCCTTTGCTGGTACTTCAGAAAATAGCTTATCAATATGCGAGGAAGAGGCTTTCCTGTGTGTTGTGGTTTAGCCCTGGT
>VXAL01011648.1:4338-18350 GCA_013399475.1 Chauna torquata
GTTTCCATCATCTTAAAATGATTTTCTAGCATTTTTTTTGCATTATTATTTTTTCAATACAGTGACTGCGAAAATTAATCCCTTGATAGCAGAATCAGAGAGGTTGGTAAAATTAGCTTTCCAGAGCTCAGGACAACTAAGTTTTCACTTACAGAAGCATACTTCCAGATATTACTTGCAATTCAGGCAATGGCTAGGTATTTGCATCTTATTGATCAGCAGACAGCTCCAGTGCACCTGTTACTGCTCTGCCTCAAGATTCTGAGAAATTTTATTTCTATTTGGAAAAGGTAACTACTAAATGTTGCATTAACATAACCTGCAACTGCTGGCTGCAAAAGTCATGAACAGCAGGCAGTAACCGAGTGACTGGCAGGCTAAGAGGAAAATTCAAAGGTGACTGAAAACACAGAGTGCTGAAAGCACAACTGTGTGCATCTAGTGTGTTTCAAAAACTGGACTCAACAACAAATGCTTTTGGTCTCGTAAAAAATTACTCTGGACATTTTACAAAATGGGAGAATACGGAGAGGCAGAGAGGGAGAAGGTGGAAGACAAAAACTGAACGAGGTTCCAGCACTCTTCCACTTACAGGTTTTTGACTCAAGATCTTACTGACAGCAATTTCTTTCCCAACAATCGCATTTAGCCTTTTGTTGCAACACCTCTTAAAACAAAAGGCAGATTTTCACAAACTGCTGGACAAGGAACTATTTTGGATAACAAATTCATTGCAATTATTCCCAAATTAAAGTCACCCATGTTTTTTGTACATTTGAAATTAGTACCCAAAGTATTCCTACCAAACAACAAAACGAAACCATTCATTTTTAATAAAGTAGATCCAGAAGAATTTAAAGAGCAGATTTAAATAATTTTCCTCTCATTTTCAGAAATACTGTCGATTAAAAGACCTTAATATTCACATACACAGAATTTTCTAAAATTTTCTAAAAAAATTTCTAAAGTTTCAAAAGTTTCTTATGGAAATAGCTATAGAAGTAATGCAAGAGTATCATAAAATGAGATTTCCTTTAAATTACGCTGCAGTAAGTTTCTTCCTAGCCAGTGATAAGCTATGTCAAAAACAGACCTAGAAAATTTGAGATACATATTCACTAAGTTCAATGACAGGACCTTTCTCCAGATTAGGTCTTTGAATCTCAGCTGAAATACAGAATGAAAAAATTGGTACCCAAATAAGTACTTCATTCAGCAACACATTATCTCATTTCACACTGGCAAAAAAAAAGTTGCAGCACATTGACTCTCAGTAAAGGTCATGCTTAAGTCATGTCATGATCTGGAAAGCAGCCAAACGGGAGCTTAAATAACAATTTGTTAAGACAAAACTGTTTATAGTAAATGATATACTCATCAGTTTTTATTTGTTTCGACTGATTTAAAGACAATAAGATCCTGACCCCCAAAAAAGTAAACTAATAGTGAACAAGTGCAAACTGCAGTTTTCCTCTGTATCAACACACCTGCTACAAAGTCTTACCAGACTAATAAAGGAAGCTATCAAAATTTTTGTTTCCTAGTCACCAGTCTCCATTCAGTTAAAATTACTATAGCCAATTCCAGCCTGGCCCTGCAATGTTAAAGCAGTCTGCAATACTGCACTCCCACATTTCTATCCATCTGTCTGTAACAATGGCACTTCTGGCTTTACCACATCACTTCCTTCAATATTACCGGCATCAGAAGACTGCCTAAGATCACTGGCAACGCTATTAGAAAACCCTGATATTAAGTACAGATGCTGCTTCATTTGTGATGAATAGTATGGCTAGTACGTATAGGAAATGCAACGGTCACTGCTGTTAATAACTTATTGTCTGGTTACCCAGGAAGTCTTACTCGAGCGTGACAACATAGGCAGATCCTTGTTCTCTAAGAATTAGGGCTTAATATACATCAAATTTTCAAAAGAGATTTGGGCAAGGTTTCCCAGGACTAGCAATGTTAAGTCCCAGGATCCCTTTATGGTATCGCCAATCAAGCAGATTCAGAAGGAAAAAACCAAGCTCATTATGCAGTAATTCTAGAATGGAAAGAAGTGTCAGCAAGGAAACCCAGCTTCAAAAACTAAGACAGATGAGGGCAACAGGAAGTCAGCGATCAGTTTACTTCTAGATTAACAGGAACAGTGACCATCCTAAATACAACAAATACCTGAATTTCTAATCCCTCCCTGCCCCCCCCCCCCCCCTACGGACTCTGAAAGCATTCANNGGTATTTGAAAGTATTTAGAAGAAGTTTGACCTTCATGAAATGAGTTTTTCCTAAAAACTAACTAAGAGAGGTCACCATCTTTTGATTCACCTGCTAATCACTCTGACACCTGAGCATTCCAGTTTTAAAAATCATAATATTCTGATTCTATAAATAGTCTCACATCAAATAGTTCCACCACCCCCCAAAAAAACAGTAAGTCTCTTCAGTGAAGTTTCACCAACGCTTAAAGATAGCAGATACTCTGACAAGTATACAGAATACAGCTTTAATATCTATATAATTACGACTAATAGCTCAAGAACAGTAGAAAGAGATCCTCTGGACCAAGTAAATTAAGAGAGAAAGGCTATGAGAGCATTCACCTCAGAAGACTAGATGAAACATGAGACATTTCCAAATAAATTCTGAACTAAGATATCCAGCTGTGTTTGAAAGCAGTGCTCAACAAGAAAGCTGGACAGATAAATCTGATTTACTCAAACCAAGCTAGCAATAAAGCTAGCTTTTGGGTTTTCATCTCCATCTGCTGATGAGAAAATTAAGTACACTGTACCTTGGCTAAGTACATCTAACTCAAAGATATTTTTTTTTTGCTTCTGTTGAATATGAAATGTAGGTTCTTAGAGCAAGAAAAAAAATGGACTTTTACTTATCTACTGATCATTAACCTGATATTTTCAGCCTTCATGTGGGAAAACCAGCACTGCATCAAGAAAACCAAGATTATAGTAAGATGCACTCTGCTGTTCTCTATCAAACTGAATATATAGTTAACCGACCAAAAGACATGACAAGTCATTCTATAAGCATTTTCATGACTTGAACATAAAAATCCATTTTAAAATTGATTCATTTCTTAAACAGTGTAAGAAATTTGTTTACCTTAAACATTTAGCTTATTACATGAATACAGACAGAACAGTAAAAACTTTGGATAACATATTTACAATTATGTGCTGTCAAAGGTCGCTCTTCAAATACTCCAAAATGAGTTTTTCCTACAAAAATACCTGTAAGGTGATCACTTGACTTATTTCTTTAGATAATTTGTTTTGCCAGAAAACTCTTAAGACATAACATTGGAATATGCAGCTTGAATACTTAACAAGGACATAAAAAGACTAAACTAAATTACAGTTTTTATATCCTCAGTTACCAATTCTTTTCTTACCAAGTGTGACTCGGTTCCACATAGCTAAGTGATCCAGTAAAACCACTCTTAAAAGCTCTGAGGATCTCTGAAACCCTATTGCCATTATAAAAGTACAACACCAACATTCTACATTGTAAAGGAAATAATAAAAAAAATAAGATGTACTTACAAAGCTAGGCTACTCAATACATACTGTACGTGCTCACATTCAGCTGGGAACGATACACAGGCAGACGTGAAACAACAGAGAGCCGTTTGAAGCACCTGAAGCTGAGGCAAAGGAACCTGCCATCTTCCAGCATAGTCTTCAACAACCTAATGACAAAAAAAAACATTGAAACCTATATTACAAACTGAAAATATCTTTAGTCAGAAATAATAAATAGTTAATGCTGTACCTGCTTCATCTTCCCTCCTCCCTCAGAAGTAGAGTTTATAAAAAGAATTCTCATTCCACAACAACAGAATCCTGACCATTTTCTGTCTCCAAATTAAAAAAAAAAATAGAAACTTTGTGACTTACATTATAAAAGATGTACCACAAAGAACCTTCAACCGATTCTTTTCAGAACCTAAGGCCAGGAAATACTTCCTTCTTATACAGTATCACAGTAGTTATTACATTCTGCATTTAAACACAAGTTTTTATTTTGCAACAGAATACAAATTAGAGTGTCTGTAACAATATCCAGGCAGCCTATTCTAAACAAACTTTCAGAGATGAAAATGACTACCCTGCACTCTT
Organism: Chauna torquata; assembly: GCA_013399475.1. Taxonomy (NCBI): domain Eukaryota; kingdom Metazoa; phylum Chordata; class Aves; order Anseriformes; family Anhimidae; genus Chauna; species Chauna torquata. The sequence continues at coordinate 8,479 of VXAL01011648.1, forward strand.
CTAGCCTTTATGTCAGCAGAAAAGGGCACAAACAGTCACTCTTTCTTATTTGACCAAATCAGTAAATTTGGCCTTTTTTGTGTGCATGATGGAACTTAAAGCAAACTATGCCCTGATCTACAGTTATGGAACTGTACCACTATTTATAAAGGAACATGAAGGTGAAAAACAGGTGCTTTAACAGAGAAATCTACTAAATCCTTGCCTTGTCATCTAGTCAATCTTGCTTGTATTATTAAATGCAGGAATACCCATACTTCTGGCACTGCCTGTGCCCACACTGGGAGGCTCACTAAGCCAGCACCATTTGATATTTCTGCACAGGTATCGCCATACTTAATTCCTCTGAAAGGCCCAGTCCATTTAGAGCGCTCCACATACGGAACACACGGCACCGAGTTCAGCACAGCATTTAAACACCTGTTGGTAGAAGCACCCACCAATTCTGTAACAGACTGGCCATTATGCTGCTCTCCCACAGCAAGTAGGAGGCCAAGGGCTTTGGGTCTTCTCCACTCTTTTAATCAACAGCTAAGATGCAGGTCATATGCAGCACTGAGCAGAGACAGAGAAAACAAATTTCTTCCATGCTCTGGCACATCACTTTTCTCATCGTGCTACTGGTCAGGCCCCCTTTACTCATTCACTGTTCTCGTTTTTTTCCATCACAGTGGCACAGCTTCAACAGAAGCAAGAGTGGACTACCTGCACATTAGGGCTTGGCATACTCTTCTCCAGCTGAGGAAACTTAAGTAGGATCTCCCACATCCTTAGAAAGCGAGAAGCTGGTGGGAACACAATGCCATCAGCACTGCTACAAAGAAAAAGCTAAAGCACACAAGAAACAGGTGGCCAACTCCAAGACAGCTACAAAGTGCCAATCCAGTTTACACCTGGGCATCTACCTCAAGAGCCAGGCTGGCTAACAAAGCCTAAATTAAAACAAAAATCAGATATATCCTTCTTCAGAATTTCTTTTTGACTTAAAATCTGCGAATCTCTCTCAGATTTGTCCAATTCCCCATCAACTAAATAAAGGATTTAAAAGTCAGGGTGAACAGCCTACATTTTTAGCTCCAAAGCTGCATGCCTAACTTTATTTAAGGCTCTGCAATATGAATAGGCTAGCGTCCCATTTCTGACAGTTTGGTTAGAGCTGATCCAAAGCAAAGCAGCTACTGATAATAGGACCAGTAATTTTTTATCCTCACCAACAACGGCTGAGACTGATTTATATTTTGAAATTGTATTTTGCCTTTCTACCAAATTTATTTTTAATAATTCCTGTTGAAAATCAGTTAGTTTAATGCAGCAAATATCTAGGTCAATTGGAAGAGAACTAGTAGACTCAAGAATAAATACTCTCCCTCTTACAAGGAAGAATGAACACTTCATAACATTGTACTGACACGATCTATTGTGAGCTCTCTGATAGAGTTCTAACAAGGTCCCTTGCACAGGAACTTACAAAAGCCCTAGAAAAAACAAAGCAGACAGAACAGCTTTCAGTGGTTTTAGCCTCTAAGTGGTCAAAAGAAGGTAGAGATAAAAGTTTTGGTTCCCACCATGGTGTTCTGCAACACTTTGACCTGAGAGCCACAGCATTCATGTTCGTAAATATTTCAACCAATAAGACAACAACATTTTGTTACGACACTAATTTTTTTCTTGGTAGCATAAAGCACTAACTGTAAAGTACTGCAGAAAGGATTTATGACAGTGAGTGGAATTCAACATAGACAAGTGTGCAGTGGTACTTGGGGAAAAAAGACAACAATGAAAACATTTAATAGGATGGCCTTGAAACTGGCAATTACCACCCTGGAGCAAGATTATGTTATTATGCTAGATGTTTTCATGAAAATATCACCTCAATGTGCATCACAGTGCTCAAGAACGCAAATTAAATTTTAGGAGAGTAGTAAGAACAAAGCAGAGTGCTAACTGCTCAAAACCACAGCACATCCCCACATCTTTAAAATTGCATGCTGTTTTGGCACCTACCCATTCTGATCTTACAAGATAATGCAGAAGGACTAGAAAAGCTTTGAAGGAATGCAACAAATGCTAAATAGTGAAATAAAGTTCACATAAGGATCAATGAAGCAAACCAGGACACTATTAGGTTGTAAAGGAATGACAAGTGCAGAGGGGGACACCAAACAAGGCTGGCAAACAGGAACAAAATAAATTACAGGACATAGTTTTTCACACTGTGAAATCAAGCTATGGATCTCTTTACTAAAAGGATATTGTGGATGCTGAATGGCTAAATGAGTTGAAAGAGACTGTATGAGCTGAAAGAGATATCCACTGAAAGTTACTAACTACCTAAATAGTAGGATATATCTACTACTTATGGAAGTATCTAGAGAGGCGAAAGTTACTGTATTTGCTCATTTCATTACTTGGTTAGGCACAGATGAACTTCTGATAAGACTCTGGTCCTAATATCAGTGTTATTGTTTCTGCAACTAATCAGCACTTAATACAACAAAAAGTCAAGCTGAGGGTAAAGTCAGACATTCCAGTCTCCAAAAGGTGGAGTCCTCCCTTACAAAAGCTTGCGCAGCCCTACTAGTTGCCTTTGCTGCACCAGCAAAACTCATCCGAACCCAAAGCAAGCAAGTTCAGGGGCTAGCTTGTCAGCAAACAGCCTCCTCCCCCCAAAGCCATCAGTCACTCTCTGCACTGGCTCTGTTAACTGGCCCACCACCCTACCATCCAAGTACCAGAGGCAGCACAGAAAGGAAGGTATCACCAACAGCAACGTTGTGTTAGGCAGGCAGTTAGTCTGCAATTCAAACCTATCCACAGAAATTCCCAGTAAGCCCCTCCCAGAAACACTTGCAACCGGTCAGGAAGCATATAGACCTGTTGCAGCAGGTCCAGGGGAGGGCCATGAGGATGATCAGAGGGCTGGAGCACCTCTCCTATGGAGACAGGCTGGGAGAGTTGGGGTTGTTCAGCCTGGAGAAGAGAAGGCTCCAGGGAGACCTTATAGCGGCCTTCAGTACATAAAAGGGGCCTACAGGAAAGCTGGAGAGGGACTCGTTGTCAGGGAGTGTAGTGATAGGACAAGGGGTAATGGCTTTGAACTGAGAGAACAAAAATTCTTTACTGTGAGGGCGGTGAGGCAGTGGAACAGGCTGCCCAGAGAAGCTGTGGATGCCCCATCCCTGCTGATGTCCAAGGCCAGGCTGGATGGGGCTTTGGGCAACCTGATCTGGTGGGAGGTGTCCCTGCCCGCGGCAGGGGGGGTGGAACTGGATGGTCTTTAACAGCCCTTCCAACCCAAACCATTCTAAGATTCTATGAATACGAATGGTGTACTTTTTTTCGGAGTATGGCTACCTGAAACCATGCATCCCTCAGTCCCATGAAAAAAGAAAAAAACACTATCTAAAATTGGTCAAACTCTCATACTTAAAACAATCATCAGTAGAACAGTGGAAAAAATGCTAAACTAATGATGAAACAAATTCCAAACCACCCTGCATACACATTCTATTCGTAAGCTAAAAAAAAAAAATGTTTAACTCTTCTACATATACTTCAATGTCCACTTTTAAGCACCCTCATGCAATACCTTTTTCTTTAACAGGAACAGCTTTTTTTTTGTTGCCATGCTTTGAAACAAGACCGTAACCCAAATACGTCAAGGTTTATAACAAGCAACCAAAAAATCCCCAAAATCCAAACAAAATCCCCAACTCACCACTTTTAACATTCTTAAAGGAAAACAAAAGTCTAAGGGACATGCATATGCTTCATATGTTGTGAAGCTATGTCATCAGAGCACCTCAGAAAATCAAACACATTATGCTGCTTGAATCCTAAATGCTTTATTATTTAAATTTATGCTTATCAGCACTTTTTTAACAAGTAAAATAATTTCAATATAATGAAGCCAGCCAAACAGGAAGCACATAACATTGTCAGAACAGTGGTACGTACCTTGTCCAACCTACTTCGCAGAAAGCCAGAAGCAGGTGGTATTTTTGTATGACTTTCTGGAACAACTCCCTTCAAGAATTGTTAGAGGCACAATTTTTATATATATTTAGAGACTCTCCATATATTGTTCTCCATTTCTGCCAATCTTCCATTCCCCAGTCTGTCTTAATCTTTTAAATTACTACCATCCATGAAGAAGCTTTTCCGTTTGGTGCAAATACAGATCCTTGAAAGGTAGACTGAAGCATCTTTCTGTATCCCCTGCATCCCCACTCAGCTCTACCTTTTCCTATGCCAATACACTACTTCCTTTTCTTTAATACGTTTGGAGAAAAATCCATGATTCAAATGTGTACTATTGATTACGAAATCAAGACCAGGCTTATCAGTCTCCTATTAGAAGTCTCTAAACACACAGCTAAAGCAACTAAACTCCAAAACAGTGATGCAGCAATTAACGATCTGAACCAAAGCAAAAACTAATTTTCCCTGGAATATATATATATACACACATATATACACAAAGTGACTAAATACATAGTGATTGGAATATATTCCAAACACTTAAAAGAGATTAAAACACTGTGAATTTGTAGGACACGAGAAGCAAAGGCTTTATGCAATTCCAGGTCTGAGGTTGCTACAGTTTTTCCTGTCCCTCTCCACAGTAACAACAAAAAGAAATTGTAAAGTTTTGTCATGGCTAGGGGTTGGGTTTTTTTTTTTTTTGAGATTTAACAGGAAAGAGTCACCATGGGATTAAAAGCACAAAAGTTCTATGAGTACTGCTGTTTATAGTTAGAAAGCTAGTTGGCACTGAAAATGAAGTAATAAACAAATATGGTGCTCCTTACAGAATAAAACCAACCAAGAAGGATTTAAAATTTCAAGCAAAAAAGATGTTTAAAAAGTGACTTTCCTGAAAATTAAAAGTCATTATTAAAAGCAACACTTAACATGGGCATCTGTTCAGAACTACCGGACTTGCTTGGACACAAAAGTTCAGTTCTAGAAGCCTATAGGTAAAGCATGAATACTGCTATTTATTTTTCCCTATCCGGAAATATCAGAAAAATCAAATCTTTTTTTTTTTTTTTTAAATCCTATTTAGTCTATGGCCAAAATTTTGTTACATTTCCATATATAATCAAGCTAACTGCATCCTTACAATAAGGGATTCAATTATCCAAATAGAGTAGAAAAGACCTTAAGATTCAGGCTACATAAAACATTATTTACTAGATACACCATATAAAACCATTTCAATTCAGGAACTATAAAATGGATGTAAACAATGACTTTATTCACACGTGAATATTACATAAGGAATAACCAAACACAATCACGCTTCTGGCAAAAGAAAAAACATCACCCAGCAACGGTATGACACATCCTATAAGGCAAGTTTCTGCCAAAGCTCTACCCTTAAAGCTAAATGCTTCCCCAACTCCCAGCCACTCCAATCTCATGCATTTGGCTCAGCTTGTTTAAGTACGAACAATACCTAAGACAGTGTTCTATACAGCCATTACATTTAGCTAACCAAAGAGCAAGCTTCCATACAAATTTACGGTCCATCACTCGCACAACAGTGAAAACCATAAATTCTATTTGTAGCATTACAGTTAAGGTAGGTAAGATTTTACTTCATGACTGAAAGAAATACTTTGTACTCTTTGTAAAGTCCACAATGTGACTTGAAACGGTGCTCTCAAAACTCAAGTCGCTAACAGACATAAAGTGTTTTTATTCAACAAGCTACAAAATCCCCCTAGAACACCACAAATCATTGCAAGAGAAAACAGTTGGCTTAAAACTACAAATTATACGTTTTCAAAGGGAAAAAAGCGTCAAAGACATTGAAGAGATCACTTTCCATTACTAGTACTCATGTCAGCAAGATTGCATGGATAAAGGTACCCCAATAGCCCAAAAAGCAGTAAAACAGAAGTTTGGCATAACCTAAAGTTTTTCGTATAAAATATAAGAGCAAGTTAACAACTGTTGACTTTAAGATCAAAGTGAGAATCAAAAGCAAGTACTTTCAAAATTTAAGCACATCGCAAAAACCCTGAAATTGTATTAAGCCCAAAATTAGAAGTACATTCAAAGATGAATATATTTTTCTACCTTTATCCACACAAAGCAATACAGACACTGAAGCAGATACAGATGACAGCTAAGCCACATACCTCTGGATATTTTTTTTCTGTCTACTAAAACAAATCCAGGAACCACTACCTTCTCTAGTGTGTTACCAAGTTTTACTTCTTAGCTTCCAAACTCATAAACAAAAGAATTATTTTTCTAGCAGTGACTCAAGATACCACCACTTAATGTAAGCAAACTAGGTAACCTTTATTTCAGGAAGTCAGATCATACTGGAAGGCCGTAAGCTGATCCCACAGTAAGAGAAGATCAAGTAGCGTTTAGACCTCACGGTATTACTTTATTACGTTAGGTCAGAATCACCTTGTGTTTGAGCCAGTACTGAGCAACATAAAAATAACACCTGATACAGTTATGCAGCCAGGTGGACAATTACAGAAATGCTGGGTGCAACTTGTAATATTTTGATAATACTTAATGTTATGAGAAAAGACTCTGAAGAGAATAAGCAACGTCAAGCTGGTTGATAAAGCTATAGCCACCTCAAGTGCCACAAAGCAAGCTATATTCACTTTCCACCTGGCTGTTAAGGTTTGTTTTCAAGTCAAATTCATCCTTCTAATTACAGAAGCACTCCCTCCACCCTCATGGCAAAACACAACCGTCTACACCACTTTATCTGCCCCTCATCACTTCTGTTCACTCACACAGGAATCTCCCACGGGCTCTGGACATACAGGCAGGGAAGGAGTCCCTGAAAAATCTCAAAAGAATTTCAATTCTGCACATGACAGAACAAGCTGAGCTCAGGAAGCTCTTCTAAATGTTTAGACTGAGGGGTCTCTGCTAGGTACCACCTTTCAAGTTTTAAAGAAACTACAAAACAGTCACCAATGCCTTGTTCGTTTGCTTGCCAAAGCTGGGAACACTAGACTTGTTTTTCTCCAGCACATAAGTGGTTTCAACACACACTGAACTTTACAAATGGGAAGAAATGCCAAGTCAGCAATTTTAGAAGGAAACATAGATGCATAAACTGGGCACTTATCTCATCTTCCAACTGTCTCTTTTCATTCCCAGCCACAGAAATCTTGATTTTGTTTTCCCTATGTTATCAACCTCAAGTAACAATCTAAGAAAATATTTTGTTCTATTTGCCTTGGAAGGTTTGGGGCGTAAAAGCACTGGACGGCCATGCACACCTATAACACAAAAACAGATCCCAGAAAATAGACATGGCTTTAGAGACATCACATTCTGACTTGATCTTGTATTGCTAAATTGCGATTAGGCATGTATTTAGGAAAATGCTCTGATAATTGAGTCATCTTTTGTAACTGTTACTTCATCTACTACCTCAAAGTGAAGATCAGCTGCAATACTCCAGGCCTCCAGAGTACTGAACCTGTCTGTTTACAGCTGTTTTTACCTTTTTAACAAATTTCTAGAATGAAAGACGTGCACATCGATGCTCCTCAAGGTCTATGCCAGTCTCTTACTCCAAGTTCAGTCAAGAGGTCTTTGTTTCCATCTGCAGTAAATGGGTCTATGGGCTGAAAAGGCTTTATGCCTTGCTTCATTTTTGCTTCATTTTCTCTTACTGAGAAATGTGGATGCGCATGCACTTCAGACAGTATTAACTATAGGCAATCTAACACAGCCATATATTTTAACAGTTATTCTGAAAAACAAAAATGTTTCTTTCAGGTAGTTCAAACTTGGGGCATTATCATTAAGTAACCGTCTCTACAACTGCTATTAAACTTTTGACACACACACACACAAAAAAAGAGAAACACAGTAGGCAAACTGGGACATATAGAGGTGCCAAAAAAAACACTAAGACAAGCAAAACTGTGTTATCCGTTTGGGGTGGAGAGGCTTGATCTGCGCAATAGCCAGAAGATCTGTCTTCAGAAGATCTGGATAGAAAAGTACAAAGCAACGCACTCTGACAAAAACTACAGTCAGAGAGAAAAATTGCACTGTAAGACACATACCTATAAAAAAACCAAAAGCTACACCTACTGAAGTGACAGTATTTAAATGAGAAATCATCTTTTATAGCAAATGTTACAAGCAAGGGGTGACCTAACTTTATACGTACACTTACGATACTTTCTGAAGAAATACAAATATGTTTCATCACTTACTGAATATGCTGAGGGCCTATGAGCCCTCTGTACATACAGGTACAGGCGGATACACCAGTACAATTACCCTACTGTCCATCTGAGGGTAAATGAGCTAATGTAGAGCACTCACAACTTCATTTGGTGTAAAACCACAAAAGGTCACACAGATACTAGCTTTTTATACCAGCACACACTACACCAGTTAAGATCTTGCACTTACACAGTTAAATCAGTAGAAGAATCCATTATTAAAAAATATGGATAAACAAAACATGGAAGACCACATTTTGAGTGAGTGCATGACTGCTGATCACCAGGCCAAATTTAAACAAGAAAAGTCCCTGGAGACAAAGCGTTAACACATTATCTCACTTTCAACAGTATTATTTAAAACTATGTATTGTTTAAAAGAAAATTTAAAAGAAAAGAAACAGAGCCCTTTATGTACTCAGAATATTGGCTGCCTATGTGGAGAGTTCATAAACTAGAAGCAAAACAAAGCAGGGGAGAGGGCCTGGTAATGTTTCTATACAAAAGAAACTGCAGAAGTCAAGGTCAAATGATTTAGATACTCTATCGTCAGTAACTGTGATACAACCATTTCACAGGGAAATTCCTTCCCCAGTCTTGTCCTCCTCTCCTGTTCCCTACTAATTCCTAGCTTTGTCTGGGGTATGGGATTGGCATCAGTACATAAAACTATTACCCTGCCTTCACTTCCTCATTAACGCAACGTGTTCAACAGGCAGTAAGCGTAGCTAGAAAAATGTAAGATAAAACTTTGAATCTTGACAGAAGCCTACGCGTCCTTCCAACCTGCCAACTTAACCAAGTACGGTTGTTACTTCTTACGCTTGTAGTTTACCCCATGCTTCCAGAAACATTCACTTCTATTTTTACTGGCCTCACAATCTTTAAATGGATGTGCTAAGTTATACAAGTTACTAAACAGAAGAAAATATAAAAGCATCCAGATAAAACCAAAAAGCAACCAGGGGACTTACTGAGCAGCACACTGGGACAATTTCAAACAGACGCTGCAATAAATAGTATGTCAAATAAATGTTTCATTAACTGTTAAGAAACGAAAAAGAAAATTGGAACAGCGAAACGGGTTTACTGAAATGGAAGAAAACAAGCATAGTGGTGAGGTAAGCAGCCAAGAAGCTGATGAAATGAAGTAATTCCATTCAAAAACGTCTAGGCTGTGTTTTTGAAAACTGTAAGTAACATGGTTGAAATATACCTGAGATAACTCATGCTTTAACCAACACCCGCTGATGAAAGCAACTAGGAAAGGCAACCTGTTGTTGCCTGTTACTTTGCACGGTATGCATAAAGAGGTTGCAAAGAGCACAACGTTTCCGCGCCCGCGTGAAGAAACGCTGCTTCTCGGGGAAAAGGGGGGAAAAAAAAAAAAAAAGGGGAAAAGGGGAAAAAAAATGATCGCGGTCTAATTTAGCCTTCGTTATGGGAACTGCTTCCGAGGGCCTCCTCCCTCCCTCCGCCACCCGCCCAGCTCGCCAGCCCGAGCCAAGCCACCGGAATCGCGCTGCCCGCAGCACCACCGCCACCGCCGCACGTGTCCCAGCGGCCGGGGCCCAGAAGCGGCGACGAGCCCCGGCAGCGGCAGGGCCCCGCCACCCCCGCGGAGGACCCTCCGCTCCGCTC
>VXAL01011648.1:19635-39036 GCA_013399475.1 Chauna torquata
TGCGGCCGCGGGGGGGCCGCGCCGTGCCCGCAGAACTTGCGAGCGAGTTTGGTGCTGGCCGCCGTTATTAAGTCGACTCGTTCGGCGAGCGGCAGAGGCTAGCCCGCTGTCAGCGCGCGGTCCGGCGGCGGTGGGATGGGGGGTCGGGGAACCGAAATGAGTTCGTGTCGAACGCGTTTAGACCGCAGTTAGGTGGCGGTCGGCATGGTGGCAGAACCCCAGGAACGACGCACCTCAGGTTCTGACTTCTGATTACAGGCTGCTTCGCGTGACAAGGGAGACAGCTTAGCCTGTTTGACAGTTGAACATCCAAACTTGCTTTGCTCCCAGCCGTAAGCACTCCTTGGACTAGTCAAAAGGTCCTGTGCACGTTTAATGGTTCCATCTCCAGTGTGAGTTTTTAGCAAAAGCCTGGTTATTTGTGCTCTTCAGGGCTCCCGCTGCTTCTGAAAACCTTGGCTCATTTGAAGGTATAACAGAGGGTAGATGTGGTGTCTTTCTTGGATGCCTTATCGGCATGCACGCTTTCCCCTGTGCTTGGTAACCCGGTAGTAGTTCAGGCACCGAAGAATCCATGTCAAATCTTGAGGCTGGAAAAAAGATATCCTGAGTTTCACTAGTTGTACTGTTCACAGAATTATTGCTTCTAATCTTGATATAGCATAAGTGCAAACACCTAGTTTGGTAGATGACTTGTTTTGACATTTCAAAGTCCTGAGCAACAGGTTTACGTTGGGGTAAGGCTTGTTGAAAGCTTGATTACAGGAAACTTTCAGTTGTTTATGAAACTCATGTGGATAGATCCCCTAAAGCAACAAAAGGAATGAAAAAAGTTCTATTGATACTGAAAAAAAAAAGTTATCCTAGTCTGTAGTGTTGTGCAGTATCATTCAAGGCTGATAGTTCAAAAAACTGATTAGGGAAGCACCTAATAGCAAGATCTTAGTCTCACACTTTCAAAAGGTTGTCATCTCTTAGTGTAGCAATGTGTTTGTTGTTTTTTTTTTTCTTTTTAAAAAAAGAGTTTTGAAGACTGAATTCTTTGTTCGTTTACGCTGTTCCCAGAGCAAGTGAATGGCATTCTGGACAGCAGAAACTCTGTTCGGTCCTTAAAGGTGGACAAGCTCAACTTACAGTTAATTAGGAAATGCTAGTCTTTTAAAGGCAGATTTTAAAAATGTTTTAACAGCAAATTGTGTGTAATGAGGTAAATCAGTTACCTTTCTTAGAGAAGTTGTCTTTGAAAAAACAGGGATTTATGTTGGATTGAAACATGCATATGCAAGTTTCTGTTCACAGTAGACTGTTTTTGTTGCAGTTTCATTGCAGTCTCTGGTTTCAATGACAAAAAGATTCATTTTTGACTCTAAATGAAGGCCCGTAGTTGAGGTTTGAGGCAGGGGCAAAAGTGAAGGTTGTTCCAAATGAGTGCCAACAAAGCTCAGGTCGCTTTTTTTTTTTTTTTTAACTGGTCTTTGTAAGTGACAGTAATGGCCTTCTTGCTGGATACTTGGACAACTGAGTTTTTGCTAACAGAAGTAATAGAGACTTTCAGGAAGTAAACAGAAAAATACTGACTCAACATAGCAAATGAAGTTTCAAATATGTTTAAAAAATTGAGAGCACCCTCTATCTTAAAGAGTAAAAGATAGAAAGTTTTCACAAAAAGAACAAAAACTTTGTAGGACTTTCAGTCGTGAACAGATTGAGTTTAAGGGTTCTGATGACCTTTGTATCCATAGAAACTAAAAAGTATTTTACTCCGACCGATGAGGAACTTCCTTCTCTCAAGTTTTTTGGACTTAAGAGATGCAGAACTGTTCAATAATAGTTTTACATATCTAGCTTACAGGTAATTAGCTGTTAGATGGTAATCAGCACTATGCTGGATATCAAATAGACTGCACTCAGGACTCTTTGGTTGAAATCATTAGCACTCTTTAACAGCATTTTTTTTTTCAGCTTTCGGGTAAAGTTTACTGAAGGCAACAATGGAACGATTCGGAGTGAAGTCCGCTCCATCACGTAACCGCTCGAAGACTGCTTTGTACGTAACTCCTCAGGATCGTGTAACTGAGTTTGGCAGTGAGCTTCATGAAGATGGAGGAAAACTCTTCTGTACTTCCTGCAATGTGGTTCTGAATCACGTTCGCAAGTCTGCGATCAATGACCACCTCAAGTCAAAAACACATACAAAGCGAAAGGCAGAGTTTGAAGAACAGAATGTCAGGAAGAAGCAAAGGACTCTGACTGCCTCGCTTCAGTGCAACAGTACTGCTCAAACAGAGAAAACCAGCGTCATCCAGGACTTTGTGAAAATGTGCCTGGAAGCTAATATTCCGCTTGAGAAGGCTGATCATCCGTCTGTGCGAGCCTTCCTGTCCCGCTACGTCAAGAATGGTAGTTCGATACCTAAGTCAGACCAGCTAAGGAAAGCATACCTGCCTGATGGGTATGACAATGAGAACCAGCTCATCAATACTGAAGATCGTTGAGAAGAAAACTGTTTTCATCATCGTCGTGAAGTTTTACATATTGATGGTGTGGTTTATTTTTATATTCATGCATATATACAGTGTTACATATTGGTTTTACAAGCTATTTTGTATTATTGTAGAAATGACAATCTATTTGTGAACTTAGTGGTATGCCACAGACTGTTGCTAACCCTGCAGTAGACTTCAGAGCTACGTTGATGTAGAACTCATGACGAATGTAGGGAATATGCCTGGCATACATCCTGTCCATGTTCAGTCTGGCTGTAACTGACGCTAAGAAAAAGGCACTTGGATGGAGGACCTCACTTACCAAAACTGTGCATCTAAACATACAAGGAAGAGGATGCGATAGGAATTATTAATTATGTCAGTGGATTGCTTTGTCCAGTATCCTGTCCATGAGCGACCAAGAAGAAGTGCTGCACATTTGAAATGCAAGAAGCTGTAGAATGGTTAGTTAAAATATAACTGATCTGTTGGGGGAGGATTATTGCAAATTCCTAATCAAGTTGGCTTACATTCTAAAACAGGAAACATTTCTTCTAGAATACTCTTATCCTATTTGATGCAACCGTGGATGCAATCATTATGTAGCTTAAATAGCCGATCTCTTGTACTAGCCTCTGAACTCCGCTATTCTTGTAAAGCCAGGAGTTCTGAAGGTTTACCATGCCTGCTTGTTTAAAATCACTGTTTCCTTTTCTTGGTTCAACATGTTCCCTTCAGTTTCAGTGCCAATCTTTGAAAGTTGAGTGGACAAACCAGTAACTGAGTGTGGTTTACAGTGCAGCTGCTGGCAAATGAATCTTACACTGGAGCAAGATCTTAGTAGAGGGGATTAATGCCTTTTTCTTACTAGCAGGACAAAAGATGCTGAATCTAAATTGGGGGTGGGGGAGGCACTAAATAGTGGACTTGAGCAAGCTTTTTATAGTGCACAGGAGAAGAGGCTCTTCTCTCTCTCCTTGAAGGTCTTCTGCTTCTCCAGCCTTGACCTCAGCCTTCTAGTCAAAGGAGGTAAAATGATTAAAATAGTTTTCAAAATAGTTACTGCAAAGGAAGGCTATTCAGTAGCTGTAAGGGCAAATAGGAAAGCATGTATACTTTGAAGCTATACTGGAATTACACACCTGGGCTGTATTTCTTATTCTGTGCCAAGAACACGTATATTGAACTGGCAAAAAGTAAAATTGTAGATTGAAGAATTTCAGTAATGTTACTCTCTCCCAAATCAAGCAAACTATTACTAAGCTATTCCAAATTATTATGCCAAATAGTCCACTCGATGTAACTACTCTATAAAGTTTTTGAATGGAATGGGGGAGCATAGTGCAAAGTGCTGGAATATGACCAACTTCTGCCTGCCCTAGATTTTCTTTAGATGCTCTGGATTCAGGGAGGTGCCAAGCATCTTCTAAGTAGCATAGAAATCCTCCACTCAGTGGATATAGTGGTGTAAGCATGCTTTTAACTCCCTCAAGTGGAGCCAGTAGTTCTGTTCAGCTTCTTTTCCCCAGTAGAGTTTCACAGTATCTGGTTTTTTTTTATTGTTATTATTCTTTTTATTCAGGATATTTACAGCAATACAAAGTATTTGCTAAAAGAGACTGCTAAAAGAGAAATAACCTGCTTATTTTCTTCCTGTAGCTATTCCTAGAGCAGAGTCTCTTTTGCTGGATTAAAAGAGATTTACATACTTAGTAACAACTGGTTTTTATGCAATGAGCTCCTGAAGAAATGCAGGTGGTGTTACATTATACCCGTGTCTTGTAGCCTTCTGCTTTGCCAAGAGTTTGAACAAATGGACAAAAGCAGAAGGCTGCCTATCCACGTGTACCAGTACACAGGTACTCAGTACACTGCTGCGCCTTTGGTCCCTGTTGAAGCTAGTGGGACTTCATGCAGTCGTAGCAATCCTGTCAATGATATTGGTTGCTGGTTTAGAACTTTGGGTAAATAACAGTAGTGATTTTTTTTCTTTAATTCTAGATATCAGAATATGCCTTCCCAACTATCACTTGCTATTGCACAAGCTTGGGTTTTGCTTAAGATCACAAACTGCCTTGGGCTAGAACTGTTTTATAAATCTTCTTAAGCCAAGTAAAAGGTACACTGCCAATAGCGTTTTCTGTCCTGACAATAATTGAAAGTGTCTTTTACAGCTTCTGTCTCATTACAGTGAAATGACATCCTTGCTTTTTTTTTTTAACCTTATGATTACTATCTTAAAATTGAAGCAATCAGAAAACAAAGGAGTGTTGTGAAAACAGGCTTCCACTAAACAAAAGTGTTTAGAGAGGAATGGTATGATTAAAAGGTATGAATCTGAGCTAGTTAGCTCAGTCTTTGCTGACATGGGGCTTCACAAGCTGCAACCCATGACCATTTTGTATAGAATTTAATGTTGTATGCTTTTCCCTTGACTGGCAAACTGACATATATTTTGAAAAACCTAATGGTAACATTAAATATGTTCTTTCATGACAAAAAAACAACTTGAAAATAATAGTGGTATCAACAGCTTTTGTTAAAAAAATCAGTCATTTTCAATAAGGCAAAGCAATATTAGACCACCTAGTTTATCAAAACTTACTCCCTACTTAAAAAATGTATAAATTTACACTCTGCACACAGAATTAATACAATCCTGTAAGTATTTTCGGTAATTATTCTAGTATCAATTTTTTTTCAATACAGAATTACTGCAGAGGGTATGAGCCTGGTGAGGAACCTTATCAGGTAGCCATAGGCTACCAGCTTATAACACCTTGGAAGTAAATGTTGATCATCAGGATTTTGATGGAACTGACTGAATTCCAATGCACAGCAGTTCGCAGGACAATGATGTCTTAATAGTGGGATACTTGTGTAAAAACAAATACATGTTTTTTGAAGCTTCATGAAAGTCAAGATACCGAACCATTGCAACAGGTATTTATAATGAGGTAAAACAATGAAAAATAAAGCACTTCCAGGTAATCTAGAAAGAATAATAAGCAAAGTTATATTCATGGACATAGCACAAATCGTGAACAAGACAGTTACAGTTGTTTTCTTTTAAAGTAAAAATGGTTCCACTCAGTCTTGGAACTGAGTCCTGCAACCAGTCAAGTTCATACCATAATTTTGCTGTTGTGGCTGTAGTTGGACAAAGCATAACCTTGATTTAATTACTATTGATCTTAGGGAAGATTTACAGCAGAGGTTTTCTGGTATGTCTAAAACTAATAACAAATTCCTAGAACAGAGGCTGTGGTTACATTGTTTAACAGTCTCTATGGGGTTTTGCTTTTTTCTGCAAGAATGTTGCTTTATTTTTCCATTTATTTCCTGTAAAGTATACTCTCAGATGTAAAGGGAGGATGGGTAGCAGCTTCTACTTTTCATTTTACATATATATGTAGGGACAGGCTATAAGGGATACTTTTTTTCCAGTTGGTTTTATTAGTATTTGAAACTAAGTGTAATTTAAAAAAAAAAAATCTACTTTGACCATGTACTTACATTAGTTTAGCCAACTCAAAGCTAAAATGACTCTGAAGTGCTTTTCTTAGGACAACACTTTCAAAGAGTAAAATACTAGACAAAATGAGCATTCTGTTTTGTGACTACTTATATGTATGCACCATGTTAGTTTCAGCTTGCATGTTCTTGAAAAAACGTGAGTTCTAGTATTCTTAAACATTTTGAAGCCTGTAATTTGGCAGGTCCTTATAGGAGGTGAAACATTAGACATAATGAAAGGGAAAGTTGTTTTTCAATTGAGAGAGAAACTTGGTTCTACAAAGTATGGGATATTCTCATGATAGAAGGACTATTTTTAGTCAGAGCCCCTTTTATCTATTCTGTTGAACTGAACAGTGAAATGCTCCCTGCTAGGTTTTGCAGCATAATGAGCTGGTTTTCAGGAGGAGGGGGGAAAAAAAAAAAAGAGCTGGAAGTTTGGCAAGGATTATCTCTATTTATATTTACATATAAAGAGAGGCAAGACTCACTGTTGTTGTGTTCACATTGTACTCACTGCTAACTTTTTGTGTTATTTGAGTGCTTGTTGTCTTTGTACAATTTTAAGGTTGTGTCTTTCAAAATAAATTTTTTTTAACAAAGCTTCTCATTGTAATAATGCTATTAGAGTTTAGTCTCTTCTGGGCTAGTGAAGATGCTGTATTTTTGTTTAGGTGTTAAGGATGTTTTGCTTCTGGTAAGTGACCACAGAATTGATTTTATTGAAAAAAGTGGTGAACTTATGGTCAGGTACTAGAGGGAAGCTGAAACTATCTGAGTTCAGTTTCCTGCAGTGCCACAGGACTTCCTGTTAGAACAGTAAGACCACAGAAAGTGATTTAAGTTTTTATATTAAAATACTATTGGAAGAGAAATACTTTACTTTGTAAAGTTTTCACCTGGTAATGGAAAAATGGTCCTTTTTTAAAATAAAGGAATTCCTTTTTCATAGAATTTATGCATGATCTCTTATTTCAACAAGAAAATAGATAAAGAAATTGCGGCAGTTCAAATATAACGGTAATGCAAGGCAGTGGAAATAGATGGTGACAGTAAAAATGAAAGATGTGCCCATGCCATTGTTCTAGCTTAAAGCAGTATCACAATATTTTGAAGCAGTTTAACTGTTGATGCATCTATACATTCTCACTGAAGTATGTTTCAGAACTGAATATACAGAATTCTTGTTGCCAGTCAAGTATGTGACTTTTCATTGTGACAGAAATTCCCTAATCGTGCCTTCTGTTGCAAGTGAATGCTGAGTGAAATTATTAGCATTTTGAAATTACAATGATCTGTAGGTATAGAGTCTTGTAGCAGCCTAATGCTTTGGGTCTTTTCAGGAGGGGCTTCTGCAACGTGGAAGAATCAGGTCTTTCCAAACTATCTGTAAAAAAGTCAGAGTTTGATCCCTGTCTCCCTTACGGACTTCATGAAAATTGAACAAAAACGTCAGCCTGTCAAAATAATTAAGTGTGGGTTTGATTATTTTCAAGTTCCTTTTCCTGAATTTTGTCTGGCTTGACATCTCATGATGGATCAGTGATAAACTTCTGCAGCCTCTTGATTCATGAATTTATCAATCACTAATTTCCTATTTTCAGTCACGTTGAGGTGTCAGCCCTTTAAGATGAGGTTCCTTTTTGTTGCCCTTATACTAAATGGAAAAGGGCAAGAGAAGTAACATACCCTTTTGTAAGGTTTTCTCATATGGGCAATTCCTCTTTGAAAGAGGGTTATATATACTTGCGAAATCAATGCGTCTGTACGAATTTGTGTGGAAGCTGCTGCAGGATCAGGTGAGGTATGTATTTAAAGTTTACTAATTTAGCCATGCTAAATTCTTATGATGACATTATACTTTCCTAAGTGAATCACATGGTTTAACCCATATCCAAGATGCAGTAGGGTTAAGTATACAATAACTGCTTTCAGGCCACATTTATACTGTTAATTAGGTTTGGCATTTGTCATTTACATAGGCTGGACAGCAGATACTGGAGGATAGACAGTCTGTGGAAGTTCTGCTTAAGTCAGGTAACAAATTTTTTCTGCCCATCACACAATTTTTCTCTCTCTCTCCAAGGTATTCAGAATTTGTGGGTCTTCTAGTGGTAGAGGCCACTACTTTCATATTCAAAAGCAGATAGCACATCTCACTAGCACAAGGTACAGACTCTGAGATGGGATACAGAGAGTTACTGCAACTGTCACTCAGGCTTGACAGAGGGCAGCCTCAAGACCAATTCTGAGTGTTATTGTATTAAGTATAAAATAGAAATGATAGGTATTCAGGAATTGTTTATTTCTGTCTCTTCTCCCTATTAAATGAGCTTTTGAGTCTCCCAACTCCATGCTCACTTTAAGTTTCAGGAACCAGAAAAATTTGAAAATTTAGTCTTGCAAAAGGGCATCCATTTTGTTAGAAGATTTCAGCTAGAGCTGGAGGAGAACAGAAGGAAGATTACTGGTTTCATTTGGTCTACAAAGACCATCTTCAGCTGAGCCAAACAAGTATAAGAATTTAAATTCATGATTGAGATGTATTTAAGTACTTCGCTCTATGTCTTCTCCAGTTCAGTAGTGCACAGGTAGGAGATGGGACGCAAGATCAGAGGATTACTTAAGCGCAGTGAAGCAACCAGTACTCTCATATTATCATGTGCTCCATAAACACACTAAAATAAGAGCACACATTCATTAGGAAGCTCCTACTGTCAGTCAGTGGAATACATTTTCTCCTATCTGATCATTCACTTCCATAAGAACCAGTGTTCCCAAACAAAATAAGGAAATCTTCCATTTCTTTGAGGTAACCAACAGAGTATCTTATAGCAATGCAGGGGAGAGAGGGTGTCATTCAGCAATTCTGTTCAAAGCTGGATAAAAAAATAATTGGGAGCTTTAGAGGCTGGTAGGCTTTATATATGTGTATATATATATATATGTTTGCCTCAAGTGCTTTTTTAATCTGTCCTTCAGTGTACAAAATAGCTCCCAATATTCAGTATTAGATTTCACTGCAGTAAATGAGACCTCCTTAATTCTTTCGTAATTAGCTTTAAGTTGCTTCCTCCCTCCCCTTATTTCTGAAGCCTGTCATTACCATAAAAATAATCCAATAACTAGAATACCCATGCTTACTGTTAGTAAAGTGTTTTATATACAGCAAAGCCCTGAGCAGGTTGTTAACCTACACTTTATTGAACGAACAAGTGACACCTCTTGTCAAGAGCCTTCAGGCCCTTGCTCATTCTGCACTTCAGAACCTGATGCAAGATATACACGTCAGTTTATCAAAGCTCAGCTCATCTGGTTAAACTGAAATTGCTCAGGCAGGAGGCAGAGAATCTAATTGTGATAAGGAAAGAGCTTGCATAAAAAAAGAAGTAACTGATCCCTCGTTTAGCAGTGAGTTACCGCAATATGAGATGGGAACAGGCCACAGAACCACCCCATAGTCGGTGGGGCAGCACGCACTGCAAGCTGTGCGATCACCAGCAACAGACAAGTAGCTGGATGGGAGAAGTTCACCGAGAGACTAGAACTATTCTGATTCTTGAAGATACCTAAGCTTCTTCATGTAGTGTTATAAAGGTAATTTTCGGTAGATTTACTGGAGCCCACTATCTGAATGCCATATACGTGATTAGAGGCCAATGCCTAATAACCTGGAAACAGGAAGAATACAACCCCAAAACACAAACCTTATTATCTTGTTAGAAGAAAACTGAGGTGGAACAGAAGAAGGAGCATTACATTGATATTTTCCCCCCATTTGTGGTCACGTCTGTTTCATCTTTACTGGACAAGTGGACTGAATCAGGTGGGGAAAGTTTCCATTAACAGCAATCCACAGACATTTAAGACTGTCCAAACTTTACTCCCTATTTTTGGAGCCTCTTCTTGAAAATAGTGTCCAACACACACAGAACTGTGCTAGTCGTCATGTTTGCATCGCATTGAATTCTCTTAGTTCTTTAAAGATTTGGTATCTGCTAGGATTCAGCTGAGGTCTGATTTGCATATAGCAAAGAAGTTACTGCACATTGTGGAAGTAAGTGCCATCTAGTGACATCTTTTTCTGCCATCTTCGAATGATCTCGTCTTGAATTAAATGCATAAGCTCCTCCCTCTCCTTGTTACACAGTGTCAGGTTAGGACTGGCCCTTTCTTCTTTGGTAAATAGTTACCTTATATTTTTATATTTAAGTAATAGTTATATTTACTTAGTGAAGTGTTTTATATACAGCAAAACCTTTGAAAAGTGTTTAAAGCAGAACTCCATGTTTCAGTGCCTCAAATTCAGGGCCTTTTTTTTTTTTTTTAGGATATAAGTTACCATCTAAAGATTTAAAAACAATTTTCTTTATAACTTATTACCATAAAAATAAAGAAGCTCCCAGGAATGTCTCAAGCATGTAAGAAAGCCTTAATAAATAAACATGAAAAATTCAAGTTCTTTGCTATCTTCAGGGAGAATCTCAAAAAAAAACTATTCTTCTACAGAAAGGTAATGAAAGAAATACTGAAATGTCAGCAGTGATAGCAGAAGTCACATTTGCCCAAGTCTTTTCAAGAAAAGGGCTTCAAAAACATAGACAAGCGCCTAAGATGTTTACTATTAATAACACGAACTGAAAAATTCTTACAAACCGCATACAGTACCTGGTACAGGAAACACATACTTCTTCCTGCAACTGAGACGATCCTCACCTCTCCTGCAAGACTAGTGCATGAGAGCTCACATCTTACAGTTCAGAACACTTCCTCCATTGCCAAGAAGGAATTATCCATCCAGAAGGCTAATCTCAAAACACCATAGAGAACAGGCAAAGCTTTGCCTTTTTGAAAAACTTAAGTCAGTAGCAAAAGTCTCAGCCCAAACCAGTTACCCATGTTCCCTTCTCCTTGCTCAGAACAAATGTGTTACCCTTCCACATTTTTCAGGAAGTTGGGTCAAAGAGCATTAGGAATGCCCTAGGGCTTTTTAACCAGGTAAGGATCTTGACCATAGTAATGAGCGCCCTCCACATCCCTCAAGGTCTTTCCTGGTGCTCATCAAAACAGAAGGAGCAAACTTGAAATTTCAACATTATTTGCCTATTTTTGAGTGATCATTTTACCTAATTGTTTTGCTCCCTGATTAAAATCTCAGCTTTCTAATAAGAACACAAAGATTAAGTATCAGCTACTAATATGACATTCCTGGCATAAACTTTGGATAACTCAGCATTAACACAAGCAGAAATTACACTGCCAGAAACACAACTCTTAATGACCAGTTTTACTGTCTAAGCTGAGTACGAATTCAGCCACTAGATGTCTTCGCTATTCAGAATTGTGATCTGCATTACTAGTATTTTGTCTTCAGTGGAAGCTTGGTGTGTGGGTGGATAGTTACGCTCGAGTTTTCTTCCGTAAATATTTTCCAGTTACGTTGGTTTGAAATATTTGTAAGGCTATTTCCTCACAAACATCAATATGATTCTCCTGATCATCATGGACTGAGCCAGGCACTTCTAGATGTGAACTTTTGGAAAGCTGTTCCATTATTTTCTCCAAAATATCACTTAGATCTTTGTTAGAGCATAATATACATATATTTTAACATAGGGTTTCATAAGTGTGTTTTTTTCTTCCCTGGTTTCTATTAGTGGTTGTTGCATCTGCATTATAAGCAGAAGTGGTAATTGCTGTATGCAAAGTTCCTGTTCAACCTTAGTTTGCTTCTAACTTTATGAAGAACCTCCACATTAGGTTGAATTTTTGAGATGTTTCAGATGTTTTAGAAATATTTAGGGGGAAAAAAAAGTCACATGTTGCAAAAGAGCCCAGAAAATCCAAACCCGAATTACTTGACGTTATGTCACGAGGATGCTAACACTTGGAAATAATGGAAGTGCAGACTATTGTAAATTAATGACAATTAAGACCATTCAGACATCTGTTTCTGACATCTAACAGCTCATAAACAGTTGATTTATTCGTCTTCCTAATTTGTTGATCTTTTATCAAACTAAGATTGAATTAGAGTAATACACAAGGACTGAACAAGTTTAAAATACTACTGTGCATCCTCTACCCCTAGTATACTGCTGCTTGTAATATCAAAATCTCAAGTGCAGGAGCATCTTTCAGAAAAAAAAATCTGCGGCTGTTTCATCCTTCTCTGGCTCTGCTTACAGTGCAAGATGTTTTGCCTTGAATTGCAGAGCAGTTCTGACATGTCGTGAAATGATCAAGCAGTTCACGTTTCAACCACACAAAAAACTACTGTGTAACCCATCAGATTTTTGCATACTACACTGCTTCCCCACCCCTTTTTTCTGCACTGTCTTGACGGAACTAGAAAAGGGAATCAGCTCAGATACGTACACTGGGTAAACCTAACAGGATGCAAGAGGCCATCTGAACTGCACTTTTTAAACCTACAGGAACATCTCTCTTCTACCATGCCCAGAGAATGAAGTCTCCTCCAGTCATGTTGATAAAAAGAATCTTACTGTACGTCCTTCTAGTAATGCTGGCTCAGAGCAACTATCAAGTTTACGGTAAGATGTGGTCTTACAATTTAACATATTTGTAGTTAATAAACTTTGAGGGGAAAAAAAAACAGAAACCAAAGCAATGCTTAGTGTACCTTGGAGATAATCTAGGTCTTATTTTATTGCTATATCAGAGACTCCTAATGTGATTAAAGAGGACGATTATGACAACAATTGAGAAATATTAGGTAGCCGGGTAGACCAGAACTCTTGTGCTTGATGACCATCTGCATCTCGCTTTGTGGCCAAAGGCTCTGCCCCCAAGAGCGATAACAGTATTCAAGGCTCTGCTTGAAGTCCAGCATTTCTACTAGCTCCAAACCGGATCCAATTCGCAGTTGAATTGTCCTTGCTAGATAAGTAAGCGTGCCTTTAATCGTTTAGCTTAACTCAGTCTTTATTTTCATCCTGCTTTCAGATTTGAACCTCCACAGTGTTTAAACAGAGAGGTTCTCCTAATTCAGACTCATGTGAGGACTATACTGTGCCCCACTCACTCCTAGTATTATTTTTACTGCAGAGGTTATTTTGATTCAAGTTCTTTCATGCTATTTTCTTATAGGAGACATACATGTTGGTATTGAAAGGAAGGCAGTCATACGCAAAGGGTAATAGCTACTGGAATGGATGTGCTCAGCTGCTCTTGGTACATTTCAGGTGTATCAACCAATACAGTAACCAAAATAACATTTGTTACAAGGCACTGCTAAAATTACATAAATTGAACGGGCTACGTGAAGCTTAGTTGACATGCGTGACTGACTGTGCAAACCTATAGCATCAGATAGTGTTTTTATGAATAAAACATCACGAACACTTACAGGAAAGGTTAAATGAGCACTTGGAGCATCTGTCTGGGAAGGGAAACTCCCTTTTAATATTTGGCTTAAAAGACACAAATTACCAGGTCAGTTAGATGCAGCTGTTTCTTAATCAGGGTGTGATCTGAGCTCAGGGAGGCTACTGCATTGCTTTACTTTTGATTTTCAAATGACTGAAGTAACATCCTTCTGAAGGCAGTGCATCCAGTGCTGATAACCTCCTTCATACCTCAGCAGAAGCCTTCTCATCTTGTAAGAGTTAACTCCTGTTTCTGTTCACTTCATTATGCCTGCCTGTGCTATCAGTCCCTCACAGTCACCTCTCCATGTTGTCCAGTACAGTTCATTAATACATGGGTGAACCCCCGTACTCATCTGCCAGGTTCCTAGATACTGTTTTTAAAACAGAATACCATTTCTATTACGCTGCTTACTGCATGAATCTTGTTTACATAGAATCTCTTTACTAGGTTTTATTCTTTGATCTACATCAAAATTATTTGAGGTCTGAGAGCAATACTAATTCCTTCTACAGTCTTATATTACTACAAATATCAGAATCATGTTTATAGGAGCATTACAGAAAGAAAAAACTTTGCAAGCCAGTCTCTACATTAAAAAAAAATATGTATTTACATCAAGGTTTTGTATTTACTTTTTAGCCACAAGTTTTCCAAACTTGTTTGGCTTTTATTATTTTTTAAAAGTAAACTGAAAGTTGAAGCCAAGTTATTTAAGCTTTGCTTGTTCCGAATCTACCTAAAGTTTCCCAAGCTCCTAACTGAAACAAAGTTGACACTGACAGATTTCATATACCAAGTTAAGGACAAACAGATCTTTGCTAAATTAGGGAGGGAGAAGTAAACAAGTATTTGATATGTTACAAACAGATGGACCTTCCCTTCCCCACACCCCCAGTAATTTTAGTCCAGTTAAACCCTGCCTCCTCTGGAACATCACAACATAGGTTGTTCCCATCCAGCTTCACTGAAAGTAGTTGTTGCTGTCTGGACAGCATATACAAAGTCAAGGCAGCATTTTATAAAGATGAAAATAAAACCCAGCAAGCCTCCTGCCACCCCAAGAAGCGCCAGCCGATAACTACATATGTGCACGTGTGCCTGCTAATGGCACACAGCTCCACAAACGCCACCTTTGCTATAGGCCCTCCGTGCAGCACAGTCTGCGCATCCTAACGTTCAGCTCAACCAAAGTTCTCCGTCCTCAAGTTTCAGTCATCAAAATATAATGGTATGTTTTCTGCATTTACACAGCTCTCATCAAGGAATAGTTTAAAGAAAAAAAAGAAAATGATGCAACTGTCAGCTACCTCAGTAAGCAGGTCAGCTTTACAAATGCTATCATTGCTAGAAAAAAACAAAAAGCAAACACAGCAAGTCCTTCATTGCACACAAAGTGAATATAAAAAGTACATTGCTGCATTTTTAAGACATGGGGAAAAAATAAGTGAAAAGGACCAAAATTAAATTTCCATTAGCTAAATGACATTCTTAGTTATTTCACATATATCACAATTTATCCTTTTCTAAAATAAATAATAAAAAAAAATGTCATTCCTTGGAAAGCTTTCTCTGAAGCTGGGAGAAGTCTGAAAAAGGCCTATACTGAGGAGTCACTCTCAACGTCTTCTGTAGTGCTTCTCTTCCTACGCGTACTTCTCCTAAACTCAAGGAGGCAGCATATTTCTCCATGACTTCTCCTCACATCCCATTTCCTATTTTATTAAATTTTATAGGAATTTTGCTAAAATTAATGAAGTTATGAAGATCTTCAGTTAAACCTGAAACCCCAACAAATCAATTCACAAATCCACTGTAGTTTTTTTTTTTTTTTTTGCTATAGTCTGATTAGAATCTTCCCAGAGATTGGCCCTGAGCTAAAACTGTTGCTAGTGCTTCACTGTGGTCATGGACAGACCAAAAAGTAGGATTCAAGCCTAACTGTAGCCATTTTTTTCTCATGAATAAATGACATTTTATACCTCAGCCATTATCTGCCTTAGGAAATCATACATACAACATTCTATCTCATCCCTTAGTCCTCTTTAAAAGAGCAGAGAGGAAAACAAAGTAAAGATAAATCATTTAAAAACTAAATGCTTCTGAAATTTCAATTAATAAGTCTTAGTTTATTGGAGTTGTTTTAAGTTCTTATATGACAAGGTGTGAATTTCACTCTTTGGAATTCAGAGATTAGAAAGCTCAATTTTTAGCTATTATTTTTCTCCTAATGTTAGTTAAATAGAAATCTAATGTTAGATAATAGAAATTTTGGATAAATATCTAATGTTAGATAAATAGAAAGCTGTCTCCTGTTCCTTTGCTTAATGAGTCATGTCATGACTATGCTACTCTCTAGACCATAAGGATAATGAGAAAAAAAAATTAAAAGTGTTGTCATGGGTATTTTGTTATCATACAAATTATAGAGTACTTGCTTTCACTTGAAATCCTTATCCTAGCAGTGCACTGTAGAGAAAGTTTTCCTTACCTGTAAAATTAGTTCTAGGTGCAGTAGAGGTTGGCTTGTGGCAGCCTGTCCAGGGGCACACTCAAGTGACCTAAAAGAAAATTTGCTTTTAGTTAATCCGAATCTTACCAAGTACCATAAATTTGAAGGTGATATATAAAGCTCTCATATGTTACAGATTCTTTTACCCTCTTGAAAACTGCCCATTCAAATATTCATCATGAACACCCAGATATAAAACAGTGAAAACTTTAGACTTGGTATAAAACCTTGTAGCTGGTTTCAGGTCTCAGCTCATAACAGCATTCTAGAAAGTGTAATTCAATTTATTTTGGAAAGTGCTTGCACGTGTACAATATAATTGGACGATAACGTCTCTAACATTGACTTCTCATAAGCCACAGCAGGCTGGAAAAAAAATTAAGATACACTGTCAGGGGGAAAGTATTCCAAGCCATGTTTGTGCTTACTCACTAACTGAGGTTTGAGCGTTTCTTTCAAATGACAATCAATAATCAGAACACAAAATGTTCTTTCTCCTTATCAGGTGTCAATTTCTTATTTTTTTTCCCCGCATGTGTTAAAAGATAAACATCTCTTTTTGCCTACAAGATTATGGTTTATATTGTAATTTAAATCAGAAATTTTCACTGAGACCTATTGCTGCTGAATGGTCCTTACAGCAATCTGTGAAAGATATTTTAAAGTTTGTCGTAAACTTCTTATTCTGCATAAAGAAAGTCCCAAATCTTTTGTTTTTACAAGGATTTTTTCCATTGCTTTTTATCCACTTGAAGGTTTTTTTTTTTTTTTTTTGTTATGTGGTGTATGTGTTCGGAGAGAGGAAGGGTTAATGAGAGATTTCATGGCATGTTCCTTATGAATTCCCACACTTAATTGTTAGAGATGCTAGATTATAGAAAAAGGCTTTTTCTATCCCAATTTTTTTGTTATTAAACTTCAAAATAATTCCAACTAAGAATTTCCTAAAGCCTGAACAAGTGATTTTTAATTCTTATTTACTCATCTTTTTTATGATGAGTGTCTAGAAGGCCCCTAAATTTATGACTTACAACATTTACCAAGTACTACTTTAGTTCTAGCAAAAAATTAAAAACAAACCTAAGTCAGGGAACTATCAATCATTACCAAGTCACAGAAACATCAAAAAAAAAAAAAGCCATTGCAATCAGTTTTCATGCTCCAATCATTGTTTTGTAACTTGAAGAAAAAATGATTACTTAAATGCAACCTAAAGCCCAATCATCTTGCACCTCTAAAAGAAAGGTCTTTTTGTAGGTCCTGAGGGTAGCGTACAAACATGCACTGAAAGGTAGGAGCTTGTATAGCTCCCAATTAGCAAGTTCAAAAGATTCCTGTTTGACTAACATGGAGAGAGGGGAAAAAAAAAAAAAAAAAAATTGAATGAAGTAATTGTGTTTACCTACCATCCAGAGGCTGCTTCTAAGTGATCCACAAATGATAATTAAAAAAAATAAATCAATTTTCAGTAAGCTAAATCTCTTCTCCCAAGTGTATAACTACAGTGGGGGGGAGCAGGAACAAAACATTATAAACTAGAGCAAATGCAAGACCAAGTAAGGCTCTGATCCTGCGCCCTCTTCCCACCCCACCCCACCTCCTTTTTTGGGGGGTGTGGGGGGGTGAGAAGAGTAATAGGCTTTAGAGTTAATTGACAGCAGGCTGCCAAACTCTTTCACCTGCATCAGCAACTGGAAATGAAAGCTAAAAATCTACAGGTGTGTATAGAGCAGTACCGTGTAGCCTTCCACCTGAAAGAGCCTCTGCAGTCAGTCAGATGGGAGGACTCCTGCCCAGAAATCATGGGCAGGCAGCCATACTGCTGGGCTCTGTAGCAAGTGTAACTGGAGTTCTCCCATGTGCGTTTCCCAAAGCTCAGTAACGTATGGCACAGGTGGCCTTGTGAAGAAAGCAAGAACTTTGGACTCAGGCACAGTAGCTGGCAGGGAATTTTGCTCTGGAAATGTAATTTTAGCAAACCTGATTTTTTTGTAATTATACTGGTATGGTGAATGATCACCACCAGCTGATGAAGGAACAAAATTGTGTCATGTGTTGGCATAGGTACTTGGGAAAAAAAGTGGAAACGTTATTCAAGCTCACCTAACTGAGAAACAAATTCGCACATATTATTCAAATTCTCTGAAAACCATATTTTATAAGCAAAAGGAATATGGGTAATCTCATATTAGAACTTTTTTTAAAGCCAAATTGTAACCAAGGAAATAGCCTTTGATAGCAGTGGAATAGCTCCTTAAGACTTAATTGGTGGCAATGCAGGACATTGTAGGAAGGGAAATTTCTTGCTGTGATATCAGTGCAGGCATATTACACTTCATCTGCTTCGGTCTTTCACCTACAGACCATGGACATGCAAAAAATACTCTAAAAGTATATCCAGACCTCAGTAAGGCTTCTGCTCAGGATGTGGCCGGAGGATAACCCCAAACTTTCTGTGCAGCCATTAGCACCCTGTTCTCTCTGGGAGGTTCTGCCACTGAATGTTAGTCTAGATTACGCTGACCAGTGGAAGACAATCATTCCTTTAGAGCAATAAGTAACATTGATAAGACATTTTCCTTTCCAACTATCTGCACAACCAATGTTCATCTGAATTCATTGGGATTAAGTACCCTGTTGCAAGTGCATGCTGTTGGATGCACAAGATTTGCTAAATGCTGATCAGGTGATTTTTCCAAAAGTGACAGTGGGCAGTGATGTATACGTTGTCATAAAAGCACTGCATGATTCAAAACCAAAGAAATCATGACATCCCCACACAGGAAAAAGATAAAAACGAAAGAGGCACTTTTTTTTCCCCCCTGATTAATAATGCTGAATGAGAGTGTCACTGAAATCTGTTTTGAAACTTTGAGAGAAACTGGATTTCAAGGAAGGGTGGTTGGTTTTTTGTTTGTTTGTTTTTTCAAAACAGAATTCTGAAAATGATAAAACTATATGATAAGTTAATTAGACAAAGGACATCAGAAAATACCTGTTCTGCAGAGACCTGCACATTCATCTGGAAATACCTGTTACATAGAATTATACCAGAGAGAAGGCTGCTATCACGGCACAATCAGCTTTCCTACTTTACTACTACATCCTGAAGATTTACCTGCCATGGCAATCATTGCTCAAATAACTGAAACGTCTGCTTTCTAATTTGAGTCTTTGGTTTCCATTTTCAGCCTATTGATAACCATGTGCTGCTACTGCAGCACGACCAAAGTAGGTATGACCTACTTGCCTGAAACCAAGTCGTGCTTTCTTTCCATCAGAAATGGAAGGGTCAGCAGGGCATGCTGACCTAATGCCTAAATGCTACCTTGTGAACATGGCCGGGTTCTCTGTGTCAGAGCTGCTGCTATTAAGATATATTTGCTATACTATATACATAGCGATAATAAAAATTATATATATTATGTATATTAAATAGTGTATTAAATGTTATATTACAACATTTATTTTATTTATATTAAATATCAAAATATATTT
>VXAL01011648.1:39099-94419 GCA_013399475.1 Chauna torquata
TTAAATATCAAAATATATTTGATAGCACAAAATATATTAAATATTATGAAATTATATTAGATGTATTAAATACATTGCTATTGCTACTGCATCCAGATGGATGGGCCCTGAGAGAATATCTTTTCCTGTACACCACATATTTATTTCTAATCAGGAGCTATCACTGAAGCAGTGCTGTGGCAGAAACCAGATAATGAACGTATCTTGTGTATCAGTGGAGACCACGTAAGAAAAGCCATACTACCTAAGACCAATGCTCCATGTAGTTCAGCTCTCTGTCTCTGGCAGCAGCAAGAAGAGAGGCTGTTTAGGGAGATCACATGAGCCTGACCACTCTCTGTGGTCCACTCCTCTCATGTTCACCCGACGACGGATCTGCTGCGCTGGGGACATCAGCATATACATCTTTGCCAAGTCCTTTCAGTACTGTAAACAGGCCTGACGTCCACAAACTTGTCTATGTAACTACATACACTAAGAGATTAGAAGGTAAATACACCTATATTATCCTGACAGATGTCAGTGTAGACTCTTTCTAAGGGCTGCCAGAGATTTGAACTGTACAAACGCCCACAGAAACCAGTTCCAGTATTCCTGTTTTCAGTTAGGAAGTTTTTCATGCTACGTAACCAATCTTCCTCACTTCACTTGTAGCCAATTATTTCTCTTCCAGTCCAACAGAAACATGAAAAACAGATGATTATTTCATCCTTCTTTTACGTCTTTACAGGATCTTATTATGTCCTTTCCTCTGATTGCTTTTCTTTAAGTTAAACAGCCCCAAAAATTTCAGTCTTCCCTTTACGGCCTTCTTCACATTCATGGTGTTCTCTAGCTTCTTTCCAACTTGGAGGGACTCCAAACATTATCCCACATCTTTCTTGAAGAACAATGCAAACAACTGGACAAGACCTATGTACACTCACCAGTCCTTAGCAGAACGCAGAGATTATTGCCTATGTCCTGTAAACTTTCCCTTTGGCCATACTTCTCTAAAATGGTTGGTTGTTTCATGACAGTATGACATTGTCGATTCATATTCAGCTCATAATCCACTCTAAGACCCAAAATCTTTTGTGCAAAAGCTACCGTTTAATAGTTATCCCTATTCAATATTTGCATTACCAGTCACTCTGCTATGAAGGTTTAGTATTTTGCACTTGTCTTCTTGAACTGTCACCTGTATTTTTACAAACTACTTACCTAATTTATAAGGATCATACAGAAGTCTAAACGTGTCCTTTAGTGTCTGTATAATCCCTGCCAGCTTCCTGACATCTGTAAATTTAATAGATGTTTTCTTTTTCTTCAGCTGGGTCATTAGTGAAAAAATAAGTCAAGACTGGACTCAGAGCAATTCAATATATAACCTCAGTTAGTGTAACCTTTCATTTTGACTCTGTTCTGGTTACAATTATTTAGAGTTTTGCAACCATTGTAAGTTCATCTATAGCAGGCTATCAAAACATACGTATGTAACAGCTGGCCAAGACAGCATCAAAAATACCACAGAAGTCAAGATATCCAAGAGACAGACAGACAGATAGCTAGATAGATAGATAGACAGACAGACATGGCTGTTCCACTCTTCTTACCCAGCCACAGAGACAAATTAGACAAGTTTGCTGTAATTTGTCGCTGATAAATTCATGCAGACTGTTATGTCCTCTTTATCTTCCAGAGGCTGACAAACAGTTTCATTATTTGTTCCAGGAAATTTCTGGCGATATAAGTTAAGCATCTAGATCCATAATTCCTTGATTGTTGTTTTCCCCATTAAAAACAAAGAAAGCCAAGCACTATATTTACCTTTTTTCAAACTATCATTTAGAATTCACAAAGGTAATTCATATTGTTTAGACTGGTTCTTGACTCGAAAACAAGATGAAACTGTTTGAGAACATCTAACCTGTCCAGAGACATTTAAACTGTTAATTCTGCTTCCTGATCAACATCCTTGCCAATTTGTATTTATGTTAACAATGTTAGTCAACTGAAGCCCGATGCCAGCACTTTGGCCTTCTCACTATCTGTAATGTATTGATACCTTTCTCTCTCCACTAAGCAAAGAATCCATATTTTCTTAGTTTTACAATCAATATATTTACATTTGATGTGTTTTACTAAGTACTTCTCATTCTCTGCCATGACCTTTCCAATGTTGCCCATTTCTGGTATACCCTTCGTTAATAACCTGACCTTCCTTTTATGTTTTTGGAGGCTTCCTTCTTGGCACTGTGAAGAGCTTATGCACAATTCAGCCAAGCTAGATTTTTACTATACTGCCGTAGTCTAGATGCTTACTGCTTATAAGGTCTTTATCACTTATTGGATGAAGCACCAGCTCTGCATATCTTCTTTTCCTTTGTATTTACATCTCATGAGTTCTCATTTCCCAGTTCTCTAAACGTACTAAAGCTTTCTTTGCCAAACCCGATTACTTTTATTCTTCTCTCTCCTTCCTTCTCTTCTTAAGGATATTGAATGAATTAAGGTTTCTAGTTCTCTTTGTTTACTACTCAGACTTTTCCGATTAGTAAAAAGACACTGTTTGTATCCCAGAGCTATTGTACTCCTTGCTCATATGATTTCTATCGGAATTATCTGAATTTCCTCCACTTGTCCCCTCCACAAGGACCAATTTTAATGTCCTTGCCAGAGTTGCTTACCATGTGCTTTTGACACTCTCTACTCACCCCTCTTTGATCCTCATTTACAACCATGCTGACTAAGAGAAAGTTGGTATACAAGGATAATTTCAGATTTGGACGCCTCAAAGCAGAAACTTCCCAGGATGCCAAGTTCTAGGAGCAGATGAGTTTCTCTATTGCGCATGGCACAGTGGTATGAGAGACCCCAATTGCAGTGGCTGCAATTATCAGCCTTACAGTGAATACCCTCTTCCTCATTATCGAGCAAAATCATGTACGTTTGATAGGGCAAGATTAGAGCAATATTAAAGATTACAGGCTTATAGGCAGATCAGTACCACCTAATTTTTAGACACCTCTTCCACAACTCACCTTAAAGAGAGTGAATCACAAAAACAACAGCAGCAAAGTGTTAGCTTTCCTACAATGAAGGCTATGAACACATTTATGCTCAAAACTCAGTATTATTGAGTGCTCTAAAATTTATTTATAGTATGGAATAGTCTGAGATTTGTAGCAAAAAGACTTGCGAACTAGAGGTCATCTGAATGAAGATTTTTAATCTGGCCATCCCAAGCTCTTGAATATACCACCCAGCTGTTCACAAGGATTGCTGTACCATGTGCATAAGAAATCCTGTCTGGCATTGCAGGTGAGACAGTATGCCTGAGCCATTTGGTATCACAGTTATGTGCTAGCTACCCTGGGGCCCAGAGTCCCCATTGCTTGAAACAGCACCAGCTGCTGATAGACAGACCCTTCCCTTCTCCACACTGCTCCTTCCTCCCGTACACCTTTCTCCTACCTACGAAACTTTTCTTAAAAATCTTTACTCTTTTTTCTACTCCCTTCTATCAACTGGAAGATACAGATATACTTAAGATTTTTTTCTGCGAACTTGCTAGCAGTCACTCTCTTCAGTGCATGAGCACTCTATGAGGGTAGGGAGCTCTTCGGTATCATGTAGTTTTTATTACTTAGCCAAAGAAATCAAGCACCACAAGAAATACGAATCTTTAATAAAAGGTCAGGACTTTCAATGCTAAGACCCAGAGTTAAGGTCTCTACCAGAGCTTGAACACTGAGTTTAACAAAACTTTACAAAAGTGAAGAAACAGAGATAGGATATATTTACTGTAAATATAATGATTTTCATTATTCCAATTATGACATATCACTACCAAACAAGAGCCTTTACTTCTGCAAATTATCAAGAATTGTGAAGTAAATAACAATCTGAAATAAATCTGAAAGTAACAAAAAAGGTCTGTGAGAAAGATGACACAGGAAAACCTTCTATGTATATTTTACATATTTTCTCTCTAAACTTCAGTTTGAGACTTGACTGAGATATAGACTGATATTCATATCACAGAATATATATCTATCATATATATATTCATATATATTGCTAAAATCCTCTTTAAAATGAAGGAACCAATAGTCTTGATCTATATCTGCTATCAGTGTCCCATATAGGGATAAGATCTGAAAGTAGACAAGAGAAGTCTTGCATAATGAGAGAGAAAAGAAACTGATTAGTGTAATGGAGAGTATATAACAGACCCCAGCACCACCATCATGATTTTTCTCATGTTTTTCTTTTCTTCTAGGATTTGATGCCAGTGATTGTCCAGTTGAACTTCAAGTTCAAAGAAACACCCAGTATAAAACTAATATTGGTAACTCCTTGATTATATACTGTCCAGTTCATTACTGCAAGGAAAGGCCACTCATCCAGTGGTGCAAGATAGAGGTGGATGGATGCGTGCTGCTGAATGACAGCAAAGCAGAATGGAATTCCAATAAGTTTAGTCTGAAGTTTTTCCCCATTCACCAGAATGATAGTGGGACTTACCGTTGTCGAGCAGCAATGGGCAACTTTTTCAGCGAGAGCCATGGAATAAAGGTTATTGTTGAAGGTGAGGCCCCTTTGTTATGAAAGAGCCCTTTTAAACAAATGGATTCCACGTATAGGAAAGTTCACTCATGCTGCATGATGGCTTCTCCCAACATGTTTGTCTAGTAGCATAGGAATAGTCCCACGATCAGTTGTTCTGGTACTTACTACCTTCTTCATGCTTCTACACTGCCTCTTTGTACTGAGGAAAAAAACAAAATAAAGAAATAAAAGGAGGATCTGGAACAGAAAAGCAAAGCGGCTAACACCAAAAGGCCATTAGTGAACTATTCAATAATTAAAAAATATCAGTTGGAACAAACAAAGACTGGTTTTATGTTACATGGATGACAGGATCCAAATGGTCATGTATTCGTAGTTGATGAGGCCACACAACAGCAAAGAGGACAAAGCAATTCATGCATCTTGTTGAGAATGATCTTACAACAGAAAGAGAAAGTATAGTTTTGTAGCCAAGAAGTTCAAGAGCAGGAAAGATCACAATTGCTTTAAATGCTCTTAATATGTGAAGGGCAAGTGAGACATTCGTATGAACTTAGGCAGCTGGGATGCCAAGTCTAGATTATGGTGAGCCACATCTGCCCTCCTCAACATTGCTCTGCAGCTAGAAAGTGGTCTGTGTGGCCATAGCGTCCTACTGACCCCATGTACCTGAGTTATAGGATTATTCTGTTGCCAGTTCCTCTCCTGGTAAGTTAATGGTCTTTAAAACCTTGTTTATTGCCGCAGTAAACATTGCAGAAGAGGGAGCAATGTCAAAATTTATGGCTGTAATGTGCTAGCAGACACAGTATTTCCCCAACTCACATGATACAGGTTTCCTTTGATGTAAGAAGAGCAGAAGAGATCCCTGAGTAACTACAGAATGGTATATTCACAAATACCACACCATTAATAAGTGGAGTAGTTGATGTCCATTTGCAAAATATTTGTTCTGTTGATCGATTTATTTGAATGCCAGAGGTCTGAAACACAGAACCACTCTGTCAACTGTGGGAGACCAACACTTCCTTCCCCCTCTCCCAAAACACCCTACGCTTTGTTTGTTGAATTTTGCTCCCTCTTCCATCACCAAGCTGAAGGAGAGGTTTGTCGAGACTTCAGTGCGTGGTGCAGAGAACGCAACTGCAGCGCAAAATGTCAGGTTGCTGTTTCACTTCCCTGTCTTGTTTTTCTCTTTCAGAAAAGCCTGCAAACATTATCACAACTTCATCAGAAAGTAAGTTCTGATTCTTACTTCCTCTTTAAGAGAAGGGAACTAATCTGTGTTGCTATGAGTTTATTATTAGATTGTTTTACACACTTAGGACAAATGAAAACTCATTGCTAAACTACTGTTGCTTTCTTCCTACTTGAACAAAATACAGTCTCTCAAGGGTCACAGTTTTCAAGCCCATGACTGTCCAGCACATAAAAGGGACAAAGCCAATTGTGGTGTAATCTACACTTCCGACATGCTCTTTAATATCCCAGTGACATATATGGCTTATATTTACAAGGTGTTAGGAATCACGCTGTACCACCACTTTAACATACCCTGAAGTATGGTTTTTACTCACAGTTGGTTATTGTTCGCAGTACAATTATTATGAATAGCTACTCAAGCCCATATAGGGTTCATCTGCTGTGCCTGTTCTGTAATGCTCTTTCTGCATTTCCTGCACCATAAGACACAGCATACCTCAAAACTGCGCATCAAAGATCTTATTCATAAGAAAGCTCAGTAGCATAAATTAGGCTTAAGACTGTCATTATCTCTCTCACACTGTCCTCTAGTTTCATTCTCATGTGTAGGATACAAGGACAGTCCCTACCTTCTAATGTGTTTCCCCTGGCAGCAGCCTTTTCCCCACACCCATTTTTTTTGTTTCTGCCATGATTCAAATGTAATCCAAAATTAAGCTCAAGGGCCCATGACTTAAAAAGATCTAACTTAAAAACATTTTAAACTTAACTTAAAGTTAGATGCTTAAAAAAATTTATCTGCTGAATGATGCCATGTGCATATATTATAACAGCGCCCATTTCTAGGCTTGTCCGTTACATTTTTTCACAGTTGATACAAATTTGTCAAAAAGCTTTTTTGTGTGTGTGTGTTCTCAGTGCAAAGACTACAGAAAAAAAGAAGAAAGATCATAATCTTAAAATCTATTGGAAATTTAGAGCAGTGCTTTAATTTTGACCCTTTGCTTGTTTGTTTCTGCCAGCCTTGTACCATGCATCATTCTTCAGTGGCAGTTTCCATGCACTTTTTCTTCCAGTATCTTCATACTTTGTAATATGCTCATAGAGCTGGTTATCTCATGACATGGTATACCAAGCTAAAGAGTGCTTTAATTACATTAAGAAGTCGGTTGTATCAGAAAGAACTAATGCCAAAAAAAAAAACCACACACACACAAAACAGTCAAATATTACTCTATGCTAATGCATGTTAATGCAATTTTAGATACCACTAGCATCTCAGAAGGATCCCAAGAACCTTGGAAGAACAAGATATTGCACATTATTTATGCTTCAGTATCCGTGGGTCTATGTTGTCCATTCATCTTCATATGCCTGTTTTGGTGTCTAAGGAGGAACCATGGTGAGCAGTTTTACTATACAATTTTTTTGTAGCGTGTACCTGATTCCATTCTTTTTCACAGTTTAAAGTTTCCTTCAAAGCTCTATGAAAATCCCCTAGTAATTACCCCAATTAATTGCTGAGATGTCCTTGTCAAATGCGCTGGTTAGGATACTGAATCTTTAAAAATTTAATTTGTCCCATGTATTATTCCTTTCTAGAGAGACAGGAATGGACGTAAAGTAAGAACAAATCGAATACTCAGACTTTATAATAGTTGGAATTTTTTGTCCTGTTCTTTGAACAATTAAGTTAGAAATAAATAGGGCTGTTAGCCATATAAATGCAGTCCAGTTCTATCCAGCTACATTTTATATTTCTATTTTTCCCTCTGAGCTATCAAAGTTACAGTATTAATCTTTCATCTTTTACGGGAACTCTTACACAGTTGCCGTGCTCTAAATCAAGAGTGGAATTTGGAATCCTGCATATCTTAATTTAACTGAAGTGATTATTTGCCTATTATAATCCCACGGATTTTTTTATTTTAGGAAAATGAAATTATTTCATCTGCCAGTAAAATTTCACGTTTTCTCATAGGTTGGTTTGAGGATTTTACCATGCCTCTTCCATGCCAGTTCACTGAATATAGAGAAAACTAGCCACAGGTACACTAGGAATTTCTCTACTCCTATTCAGAGGAGCTCTGAGGAACACAGAAACACCTTCTATAAATATATCATTTTATGTTGATTTGCTTTTGTCAGAACAGCAATTCCCAAATCCAGTTTAGAAATAGATTTTTATTCTTTGAGGTGCACTCATTAAGGGAAGGACTGTTTTAGTAGTCAACACTCCCCCCATGAGCAGAAAGGCATCTTCTCAATGCTAATTTATTGAATCATCCTTTTTTCTTCTTCCTAGCAAAGCAAAAGAGAACTCCATTAACGCCACAGAGACAAGAAAGCCTGGTATGTTTAAATTCTGCCATCATTGAAACCTGAAACTGCATATCCACATACTGAAAACAAATCTTTATGCAGTATAAAATGTGGAGTAGGATCAGAGACAGATTTAGTGACCCTCTTGGAGCCTGGACAAAATGGCTTCCCTGGCGTGAGATATCACCTTGCCTGAGCTGATGGAAGGCACTAAGGATCTTAGCCACAAAGGTACTTTAGGCATCTTAACTCCTACTAAAATGTATTAATTTGTTAGACCATTCCAGTAAGAGTTTAGGCACCTAAAGCACCTCTGCTGGCCTGCTTCTGAATGTCTGCATAAGAACAAAAATGACCCACAGAATAACGAAAATGATTGAAAAGAAAGATTTTCCTATGTGGCTAACATGAATTCACACAGTTCTTGCAATCAGTTCTAGAGAAATTAAATGGGCAAAAGGCAGAATGCAAAAGATGCGACAGGAGCTGACAGCTAGCAGTCACAAGGGAAGCATTGGTCGGGTCAAAGGGCACCAAACAGATTGCAGAGCTCCCAAAGGGCAAGGTGAGGGAAAGAAAATTAAAAGCAGTATATTCTAAGTAGCTAGAAAAATGAATTTCAAAAGAGGATTTCTTTAGAGGGAGATGGATTTATAGAGGAATTTGCAGATTTTGGGGGAGGGAGAAAGATTGATTTGGAGAATAACAAGATGAAAAGGACAAGAGGGAAGAGATCAGGAAATGGGAGAATGGGGGCAATCAGGAAAAGATAGTTTGGGGTTTGGAGGTGAAAATAAGAAAGATTTAATAAGACCGGAAGGGAAAGCCTGAATGAGTGGCATAGAAGAGCTCTCACAAGAGGATAAATCAGTTTTGCCTTAAGTTGAAATCATGCAAGAAAAGACATGACTGAGTTTGGAAAGGGAAATGGAGAAAGGCTGGAGATATAAGTGTGATTTCTAACTTATTTCAAAGATCAGTAGAAAATCCAGTGATGAGTCCAATGCACCTGAGTTCAAAAGCTGTTTTAAAGGGATATAGCAAAATTAATAAAATCTTACACGCCTCTTATTTAGCAGGAGCACAAGCAATAACCAGATAGGCACAGAGCTGTACCCTGTTCTGTTTTTTGCAGGTCAGAAGTCCAGCATCTGTTCCATCCCCCACTGCTGGGACAACTCAAGCTTCAGATGAAAGCTCTTCATTTTACTGCTCCATGGCTAGCCCACTGCAGCTCTCACATGGCAACACACTTTATGACAATGATATTCCTCACCAGAATGCTCAGAGGATGGCACCTAATGCACCTTGTAATGATCCTTCCATCCCAGCTTCACTTGAAAGCCCAGATGTCCTCATATATGCTGCACTAAATCATTCTGCTTCTGCAGAAAAATGCCAGAGAAGGGAACTGTCTGTAGAAAATGAATTTACAGAATATGCCTCCATTAATGTAAATAAATAAATATGGCAAGGACTCCTCCAGACAACCATTCTGCATGCAGCTGCAGATCCAGCTTCCCTCCAGGATGTTGTTCCTTTCTCTCCCAGGAAAACTGTCCTTTCATTGAGAAGAACCTGTGGATGCTCCCCTCTACATGCCAGAATTAAAAATACAGCCCATATCGTGCTGATGGGTGGGTATATTTGCACTATGTATTTGTCTCTTAGATGCGGGAATAAAAAGAAACACAGTCAGCTTTCTTATTCTTCCTTTGTTTGGGATTCTCCTTCTAGTCTGACCTTGATTTGGTTGCAGTTTGAATACAGACAAAGGGAAGGAGAAGGAGATGCTTTTCCTAGGATATAAACATGTAAAATTAATCCATGAGGAAGAAGATCCTGAGCCAGATTAATTCCTCCCAAGTAAATGCTAAGAAAGTGTGTGGGAGAACTTTTCTCTGAGTTTCTAAGAATATCCTTCCAAGGGTTCTGTTTTTCATTCCAGTTTATCTCCTTGCAAAGTTCTCTGAACACCACGAATGTCTAATCCTCATATTAACCAAAATCATGTGAATACTTTTGTTTGTTTGTTTCTTATGGGGGAACAGGCAAGAAGGAGGAAAAGGTTGTTTTTCTTTTACAAAGGAGTCATACAAATAATGTATGAGAAAATACAGAAATACAGTGCTGCCTTTTTTGCTGTTGGTGTGATGATTGGTCAGCTAAGTTAATGCATATTGCTTTTGTCCATGATGAATCGATGGAAATAACACAAGACACAGTGACTGACCACAGTAAAAATCAAAAAATTTTGTTCATGAATAGCTGTGTGCAACTGTGTCATGCTAAGCTTTCCTCCCAACACTGGCACAAGAATGTGATTATGCTTCAAGCTCAGGTTCATGGGAAAGAAGACGAAAAGGATATAAAGACAAAGTGCCATTTGAAGTTTGAGAAGAACACTCATGCCCTTCTTTTGCAGCACTTATTCAGCTATAGCTTGGATACCGTGCATCTGCTCCTGAAAAATAATGCCCTGAAAAATTACTCTTGGCAATGTTTGCACCAAGAGGTTTACAGAAGCAAATGGAGAGTCTTCAACTTGGTTAAAAATGCAGACCACAGTTGAAAAGAAAGGATGCACTAATTCTCAGGGTGCACATAACACACCGGATGATTTGCATGCAAGATAATGGAAGAAAGTCAGGTACCTCTGTCTTCATATTTTACCTTGGTATAGTTCCAGCCAATACCAAAGCTGTTATCAGATAGACATTAACCCTGCTCTTTTGATAATTTAGATGGTTTATTATGCTTATGGCACNACTAAGTAGTTACTTCAGGCCACAAGATACGTTGACATTTTTGGTTTTCTTTGGAAATAATTTATCAGTCCAGTAAATCATTGATAATCCTAACTTAAAAAAAAAAGTGAAAAATGTGGAAAACTATCTAGAAAAATTAATTTTGCTGTGTTTGTTTCAATGGGCCAGTTCTTATATGGCTAAAGACTAATTATTTTAGGTGAGGGACTGGGAAACTAGGAGCAGGTTAGGTATGAAATAGACCTTTAGTTGCATTTGTTCTTCAGCTGATAAAGGCAAAACTGTTTTCATGGACTACAAATAGTTTTCAGAATATGAACAAACTGTTTCTCTGAAAGAGCTTCTACCTCACTGGTCTTAAACTGAAAAACAAGGACCTCCATGAAGTGAAGAGAAAGCCTCAGTGGATTTCAGCAAAAGGCATCAAACTTCTCTAATTGCTTTCTGTCACCTGGATACTGGCCTTGCAGGCGGAAGGGAAAGAGTAAAAAGGCCATCCTTCCAAGGAACAAGTAAAACAATAAGGTTCTCAAAGATGCTTTGCAATACTCTGCCCATACCATAGTACATAGAGGGAAGAGTCTGAAGTCCCCCTGAGAAGCGAGGGGGTGCTAGGGACAGGCAGGTTACCTGCATGAGTTGCCAGCCAGCTCTGAGGTGCATTCACCTGGGCAGGCACAGCTTTCCCTCTGTCACCTCAGCCAGCTGAAAGCATCGGCAGCTCTGCTCAGAGCAGCCCCAGAATGATGGATGCCCTGGCGACCGAGAGCGTCGAGACTGAGCACATGCATGAGAAGTACAGCTCAACCACCAGCTGTGATGCTAGTGAGAGCTGAATGTGGCGTCTTTCACCCTTAGAGCAAGGCTGAACCTTGGCTGAAGAAGAGGTCCCCAGAGAGCCAGGTTTGATTTGGAAGATGAGATTTTTGTAGATAAACAGGAAGCGCCTCACCACCTTACCATCAAATGTGCTGGTGTAGAAAAGCAAAGCACGGGAGTCTGCAGTACGTTCATTTTTTTTTTTAAGGAAGCACATTGAAAGTTGTCTTTTGAAAGAGGGAAGCAAAAGGTGCTGACTGAAACTATCTGCCATTAAAGGTGCAAATATTTCATTCAGGTCAAGTACAGCTTTGTTCAGTTTTCACAGTCTTTTGAAAAAAACGAAAAAAGTTATTTCCGCCCATGCAGTTAAACTGGCCAGTGTACAGAAGGACTGCATACCATTTCAGTCAGGGATTTGCATGTTCATCTCAATCATCTAGTGCACCTTTCGGTAACATGATGTTACTTTTGAGACATCACACCTAACATCGGTTGTGTTAAGGATCAGTGGATGGCCTTCGAATTTTCCAGAGCAGCATCCTACTGAAGGGGCAGGACACCAATGGGACTGGTGCAGTCTCACAGTTTGTCCTGTGTGCTTGGTGCGTGGCAGAAAGGAGCCAGTAC
Source organism: Chauna torquata (assembly GCA_013399475.1). Classification (NCBI taxonomy): domain Eukaryota; kingdom Metazoa; phylum Chordata; class Aves; order Anseriformes; family Anhimidae; genus Chauna; species Chauna torquata. The sequence continues at coordinate 51,396 of VXAL01011648.1, forward strand.
CAGGGTTAATCATGCACGCAATCACTACAGCCCACTGAAGAAAGCAAACAGGCAAGGGACCCATTCTGTGAGGGACGTACAGCACCCATGCATCCTCCCTAAGACATGGTCCAAGGGCCTCCAGCCTATACCACATAATTTTCTACTTCTTGACTTTCCTCTGCTATTTTTGCACCAAATACACTGCACAGGTGTAATCACACAGGAAGCCCGAAGAACACAAAGCTGTGCTGCTCTCAGTTACACCCACACCCCTGCATGGAAGGAAAATAGCGAAGTCTGTGGAGCTGAAGGTCTGTTACTGCACGTTACTGCTCTTCATCACGATCCAGTGACCTTTTCTTGCAAGGGAGGAACATGCAGCTGTGCTGCCCGGTTACTCCCTCCCGAGCAACATGCACATCACATAAGCCTCTTACAAGCTTAGATGGAATGAGTGGGCTCTTAGACCGTAAAACACGTCAACCCTTCTAGTTTCACTTTCTCCAGTTATTCCCCCTCAGAATCTTGCTTCCTTATAAAGAAAAAATATATATATAATAGCGCGAGGTTTATTCATTTGCCAACTCTTGGGCCCCACAGGTCTATCAGATGGGACTCCTTCTGGCAAACCACAAACTTTGTCATATTGCTAGATCAAGCAACAGCTTGCCAAGCCTCGCTTCTCCAATTACCTGTTTTGCAATATTTCCCCCCACATCCCCGCAATATCCTGAGCACCATTTTGTATAATAAGGTGCACAGGCAGTGAGGAGAGTGCAGAAGGAAGTGTTACAGCTAAATTACATGGCAAGTGAAGTTCGCACCTCCATGAAAATGGTATCATCTTGCATTGCTTGGTTTCCTGCTGCTTTCCCCCTAAGAGTGTGGGCAGAGCTGTAAACAGTAGGGGTCCCTCAAAACCCAAAGAAATATGGTGACAGACATTGTTAGTTCCTCAGTTCTCCCGAGCCACTCCACCTAGGGCCTGCTGTAACCGCATTACTGCGTTGCTAAGGCAGTGCACTCAGAAAGAAGGGTCACACAGACAGATGGAAACATGGGATGGTTTGAGACATGGCAGCCAAGCTGCACACCACAGCCTCGCTGCCTGCTCCCCTGTGCTGCCAGCTAGGATCTTCCCAACCTCCAGTGTTAACGTTTCCTGGGTCTCCCTACATCCCGTATCCTCAGGGGGGGACAGGGCACACAAGCCTGAGCCCTGGCACCAGACCACACCACCAGGCCAGGTGCACAAGCAGGTTGAGGGGAGAGGCAAGCATCCATTTCCATGTCCGGCCTGTTCCCTAGCCTGCTCCTTGCAGCGGGTTCCCCAGCCTGCGGTCTCCGCAGTCCCGTTTCCCTACCCCATTTCAGATCAACAAACACCAACCCAGGCAAATGGGAACCAGAGACAGGAACAAGCACACTGATGGTGGATGAGAGACAGCAGCAGATCTCAGGGGAAAACAGAGCAGGAGAGGCATATCTGAAGGGGTGCACAGAAAAGGGTCTCTAAGGAGGATCACCAGAGCCTAGCAGACAGCAGAGTTGGCTACAGAGCTTGAGATGTAAACAACCTCATGTCCCTCAATACAGGGGGGGACTTGCAAGGTGAAGAACCCTCATTTCTGAGTGAGTTTTAAGTGGCAACTACTATTTTCAATGGAAGAAAAAAAAAAAAAGCCTACATTAGGGGCAGGCCTGCTTATGTGCAGTTCCTGCTCACCTAACGAAAAGGAAAATGCTTAAGCACAAAGTAAGCCCACAGGCTGGATGGCTTCATCCACACAGGTCAGTGGTATGTCATCCTCATCAACTGCACTCGTACCCTTTCAGTTTCACACAGGTGATCTTACCATGCCCTTTACAACCCAAACCACTGCAATTTACTACCTAACCTGAACCACGATTTCAAATTCCTGTTCTCCTATCTCCCTTCCCAATGCATACACACATCTCCAGGGACCCACAAATGGAATATCACTGCCATAGTTACTATAATATAGGTAAAGAAATGGAAAAATCAATATTGGGAACACCGTTAAGAGACTGAGCTTTTAATTATTATGAATCTTGGCCTGTGAGACAGCAGACTTCACATTATAATGAACTTGTATAGTTAATTATACATGTTTTGTGTCATTGATTTTAGTCTTTGTATCGAGAGGAGACTTGTTTGGTCAACTGAAGTTTGGTGTACAGAACATGTTGGCATGAGATGTCGCCAGCCTTAACTGAGAACCTGGGAGAGATCATTCTGCACCAATTCAAAATTAATGCTTCACTGCCTTAAGCTAGTTATATGGCAGCTAGGTTTTCATTTAAATGGCCTTTATTCACAGGTAAGCCAACTCAAACTCTCTTTTCAAATGAGATTTTCTGGATGAGCTAATGCATATGCATTACTTTCTAGTCATCGTATATCTGCATGTAGTGTTACTGAGACTCACCACCAGTGCCATGCTACTTGCTTTAGCTTAGCCCCCACTGCTGCTAAGACACAAACCTTCCCTCTGACAGTGAATCACATGCTCAGCTTTCACTTCGTAACTTCGGAAAGAGGAAAGGCATTCAGAGGCAGGCATATTTAGCAAGCACATTACAAAAAGGAACTTTGTGATACTGTGGTTAGAAGCCAACAGTCACCAACAAACAAACTCTCCAATCCATCCCAGCAAGAAACTGTGGCTGAGTGCTCTGAGACCAAACTCTTCCCAAAATCAAGCTGCTTTGGCTAATAAGGACCTCTTAAATTTATTAATATCCATCTATCTATGTCTTTCCATCTGAAATTGTGGCTAACAATATTTTCTGCAGACTACCTGCCTCCGCAGTTGGGGTAGTATCTATAGGAAGGCACACCTACTGCATACGTAGCATTCCTGCATGTAGCCAGATGTACCGACATGTATCTGGTGCCTGAGACCTGGAACCATGACCATGTTTCACCAGGTCTCGGCACCATTCATTTTCTGTTCGCAAAGAGTCAGATTTCTATCTAATGCAAAGGGATTCAGCATGACCAGAATCTATAGAGCTACTTCACCTGCCAGCAGCTGGTGATTAGATGTTTAAATTTTACAGACAACTATTCTTCAAATAGGGCTCAAGGTAACCCATAAAGTTAGGTTTCTGGGTGCAGTCTCAGAGGCTTAATGGATTATATTCTTTTTCTCTCATGTAACCTTTTCTAAAACAACTTCTGCCTTGGTAAAAGAGATGGTTTTTTTGATTGTCAGTGTGCACTGAGAAACTCACCTACTTTCTAGCATTTATGGATTATGGGAAAGATGGTGAAGCAGAGGTGGCTTCTGCTAAATGTCTTTCTTCCTTTTTTAAGTTAATACCCAGAAACCTACTACCTGAACTTCATGTTAGGGATTTAGCCTCGTTTTGCTTCATTTTTACAAATTCTGCAGAGCAGCTCAGAACATTTTGGAAATGTCATCTCATTTACATTTAATAAAATAAAATAAAATAAAATAAAATAACTTGCTGTTCCCTTTGTCCATGCCTTAGTCATTGACAGTCGTGATTTTCTGGAATTGGTAACTTTGGCAGACACCCCATTTTTTCAAGAAATTCACATTTAAAAGCTAACTATGGTGGCAGCCTCCGTCACAGTAGGAGAGTAAAAAGCAAAAGCTCACCTTACGTAATTTGTGGCTACAGTATCATTATCAGCTCCCCAGCTGGAGACTTCACAGTTGCACACAATGGTTGGTTATCTCACTCAGGGGCTGAAAAACCCAGTTATCTACTAGCTTCCGCTTCTCGGTAGTCTGGCAACAGGCTTTACTAAAACAGAGGTCTCACATTATAAGCATGTGATGGGAAGTAATGTGTACTTTGATTTTAGACACCTACTTTTCTCGATGAAACAAAGGTTGAGCAGAAGCAGCTTTTAGTGCCCACGCAAGGCTCTTATCTTCCAGTGTGGTTTCTCTTGTTTCTTGGAGGGGCTTCAGAGCTCTAAGCCTATGAAAGAGAAGCAAAAGACGAGACAGAGACAAGTCAAAACTGCAAAAGTGCTCTGTCTGGCCTCAAATTAAGGAAGAGGGTGCCAGGAAGCAAACTCAGAGTGGAAGCAAACAAAAGCAGAGCAAAAACTCTCCCCTGAAATCCTGGGGAACCTCACATTTCTTTGCAACAGTTCCCCAGTGGTGCAGCCCTTGCTGAAGTGCAGATTTCCACTCAGATGTGCAAGCTGATAAATTCACAGGGAGAGATTTTAACTGTTTCAGGTGGCTTCATTTTCTCTTCTTCTGAAGAGTTTTGCAGCATCTGTCTGTTGGCAAGAGGATACGTGGTATCAGAATTAGCACTGCAGCATCCTTCACCAGCACAGAAGGCCCTGGGAACTTCTTCCCTAGTAAGAAAGGGAAGAAACGTAGGTCAACGCTGAAGTGGCTGTTGTAGCACATTTGTCAACATGTTGTACAAAAATGCACCCATTTCATATATAGGAAATGTGTTAACTGCTTGGAAATCAGACAATTTCTGGCTGTCAGTACCATTAATGACCTTCAGTAATGGAGATTCCTTTGTCACTCAAAATCATCTATACCAGCATTTTATAATGACTGCAAATTGAGGCTTTTCCTATCATTTAGCCTGAACATCCTTCCATGAAATTAAAGCCATCATTTCCTATTCTATTTCAAGTGGACACAGAGAGCATTTACTCCTATCCTCTTTACAGGTGTGTATTTGTATATTTGAAGGCATCACATCTCACACTAGACTAAATGACCTCAGATCTTTTAACCCTTCCACAGATCCACCAAGTCTTGCTTCTGTTCTCTCTGCTCTCTCAGATTGATTGACACCTTTCCTGAGGCACAATGCCTGAAAAAGCAGAGTCACTACCTTGTAAGATCCTGTTTCTCTGAATCAGCAAATACAGTTCTCAAATAATTCCTTATTTGCTTTGTAGAAAAAAAAAAAAAATCAAGTGGTGCCCTGTACTAGACAAAAGATTGTGAATTCATAGATTTGGAAACAACATTCTTGCTCCAGAAAACAGACAGGTACTACGTTAGCAAGCTTTGACCATAGTATTACCATAGTATTATAAAATAACATCAAGGGAAGTACCTGTTGTGAAAATTATTTACACATATAAAAGCCAATTCTCAAGTTGTACACATTTATTTTGGCAGGAGTTGTGACAATCCTGAGCCTGGACACACCTGCCAATACCTACTGCAGAGCCTGGAAAGAGGAGCTAGTACTGTAACTTCTTCCTTCCTTCCCCTGCAGAGGTGACATAATAACTTTTTACCTTAGAAACCAGATAAACACATACTGCTTAGGCCAAATATATAACTGAGCTCTTTCAGCGGTGAGTCTGCATGCAAATATAGTAGCAACAGGAGAAGGAGTAGTGGTTTTAAACTGAAAGAGGGTAGATTTAGATTAGACATTAGGAAGAAATTCTTCACTGAGGGTGGTGAGGCACCGAAACAGTTTGCCCAGAGAAGCTGTGGAAGCCCCATCATCCCTGGAAGTGTTCAAGGCCAGGCTGGACGGGGATTTGGGCAACCTGGTGTAGTGGGAGGGGTCCCTGCCCCTGGCACCAGGGGTTGGGATTAGACGGTCTTTAAGGTCCCTTCCAACCCAAACCATTCTGTGATTCTATGAAATAGCTCAGCTTGTTGTTCTGTGGTTGAGGACCACAGTAACTCCTTGTAAACCCCATCCCAACTGCAGGTGATCATGTGCTCTGACATTTCACTTGCATGGGATGGGGCCTGAAGACAGACCAGAAAGAGAAGTTAGCTTATATCTTCAGAAAACTTAGTTAAAATCTGTAAAAACTGTCTGGCAAATATGCTTCTAGGTGTACAGGGTGAGCACCCTTGCTGCAGAAGCATAGTTAGGGGAGGTCACACATGCTGGGGAGGCAGCACTCTCCTCCTCCCCCACAACCACTCAGTAGGCAAGCGGGAGACAGCTCTTGTCCCTTGGTCCAAAATGACCAATATCAGTAGAAAGAACACCGCTCTGCAAAAAAAAGGGTAAGGAGCTTGGCATCTAACCCATCACGACTACCCACTACTACAGCCAAGAAGTCCTCATTCTGGCCACAATAATCCATGTCCTCTCCACCTCCTGAAGGGTGCACTAACCACCTGTGGCTTGAACACCCCGGTGCTGGCCCCACTCATGGGCTGATGCCCTGTCCCCAGGGAGGTGCCTGATGCCTGGGGCTGCCCCCTAGTGCCCCCAGCCTCTGCCCTTGGCTGCCAGGTCCTGCCCTGCCACCCAGGGAGCCCCCTGCCCGCAGCCCCCTAGGTGGGCAGGGGAAATCACCTGCCTTTCCACACCTCTGCTGCGAGGTACGTGCTGACTCTTCTGGGGTGGATGGCAGGGGGAGGATATAAATAAAAAAGACAGCAATCTCCTGTTTTTACTTTATCTCATTACCGTGAAGGGTAAGGTGGAAAGTACCAGACTTGTAAAGCACACTATTTTCTTTCATTTTCTACATCGATGGAAATTTTGGACAAATGTGTCAAAGCACTGTACTTTCTCTGGGAACTGTTCTTACAGTGCCATGCTAAAAACCCTGACAATCTGAAACAGATCACAAAAACAATACCCTGAAGATTAGAATTGGTCGGGATTGCTTTATATAAACTGTCTGGTGAACAGGCAGCACTCAGTGGTATAGTGCCACTGCCTGTGTAAACAGCTGAATGCAGATCAAAGTCCTTCCAGGAAAAAAATAATACTTGAAACCTATTCAATGTACCACAAGCATACCCGGAGAACAACTGTTTTAGTTCCAGTGAGTAGGTAAACAGGAGACTAAACTGTTAGACCAACCCACTCACCTGCATTTGCAAGTCACATTTCCTTTTGTAATAGACAACAGCATCTGAATTCACCATCCTAACCTAACAGTTATTCCCAAACAGTTAAGTGAGGGCAAAGTCTCACACAAAACAAACAAACAAACAAACAAAAAGATTGGATACTACCGAGGAAGTACATGTCAGATATCAAGGAAGGCCACAGGGGGTTGTCTACACTGGAGAAACTTATCCCAGTGTTTCACCTGTCCGTTTGGGCATGGCTGGTAGCAATGCTGGGAGCACACCCACGGTCAGGTTGACGACATCAGGGCGTTCAATCCTGGAGGATGCTGTTCTTCCCAGCCCAGTAACACAAAGTACCAAAAAGCCTGCTGCAATATTGCCATCCTCCGCATCAGCTTTTCCAAAGCCCAGGCTTAGTTGTTTAGCAAGCACCAAAGGTGAAACGCTGAAGTGCTTTCCAGTCTAGACGAGGTCAAAATCAGTGAGCAAAACCTGTGCTGCCTGGCAATATTTTGGAAGGGAGAAGCGATAGAGGTCAGACCCAAGAAGATGGGAGGATGCAGGAGCGTTGCGGTAGCTTGGCTGAGAGAGGGCAGAATGACTCGCTTCTCCTTCCCCCAGAGCACAGAGCATCCTGCCTCTCTTCTGACCTTTTTTCTTTTTTTTTTTTTAAATGCTGTAAGCTGTTGGGCAGAAGACTGCAGTTTTGCTAACCGCTAGATGGCAGGAAGCGGCAGGGATTGAGCACCAGGTGTGGCCAGCAGGACCCCCAGCTCCCCCAGCCCCCTGTGCAAGCCAAGCCTGCAGAGTGGTCCTCCTCTGGCTTCCTAAATTCAATGGGTGCAGCGCCTAGCAGAGCACAGGCGCAACCCTGCAACACCCAGCAAACCTCAAATTAATTTCCTCTTCTACTTCTACTTCTTCTTCTTTTTTTTTTTTTTTTGGAGGGCTGGGGAGATATTTTGGGGGTTCTTTTTTTTGCTTTGTATTCTCGCAGTGCTCAAAGAAGACATGCCACCTGTTCTGAGATGGCACTGAAGTGTGTCATGGTGGCTGTGGGTGAACAGAGCCTGATCTTTTTAGGGAAGAGCAGGTGTTTTTCTGCAGTTCTTTGGAAGACAGAACAATGTGCCACCAGCCAAAAGTGGCTTACGTTGATTAAGAACAAAACCCATGTTCCTTAAATTATATCCTCTGTTGTTGACCCCTTTGCACCTTCTTGTCCTTAGGGGCTACACGTCCAAAGAGAAAATCCCACAAAACCATTAAAATTTCAGAGCTAGACAGGCTTACTCTGAACATTTCTTAGTACTGCCAGGTGGGGTATCATTTTTATTTGAATTTTTGGCTGAGGAGAACAATCATTTTCTCAACCAGAAAACAGGAAGCACAGTGAGTGGGAACAAATCCATTTTACAACACAGATTCAGTTTCAAGTCTTTTCTCAAAGTCTATGCTTTTTAATTACTCTGGTGTCAGTGAAAGACCTTGTCATCTAGAAATTTATAGTCCAAACAGAAACAGAACAAGAGTCTTCTTATCAATATCCCTGCCATCTCCTATCTCTCTTGACCCACAGAGCCCCCTACAAAGATGAAAGTTGCCTGCTGTCCCACCCCTGCCCCAAGCCCTGCCTGTGTCTGGCCACATGAAGCCAAGGCAAGGAGCTGCACATCTTTCATTTTGGTGACTCTCTGAATGCCAGAGGTCCCAGTCCCTACCCTGTTAACAGGCTGCCTTAACTGCAGGGCTTGCTTCTACTTGGCTGTCCAAAATTAACTGCTAAAATAATGGATTTGCTGTTGATTTTCTTACGAGGATATGTGGGAATAGAGAGTACAGTTTAGTCCAGGGCATTCTCTGCTCCCATCCAGCTTCATCTCTGACAAATACAGGGCTTCAAAACATGCTCACTTTTCCTCAGTTTCTTTCTCCTTAGGAAAGTAACTAATCAAAACAAAAGAAAACCTTATCTGCCACACAAGGTATAATCAAGCATCTCCAAACAGACCTTGCCATCTTCCCACTGGACCCAGGCTCTGGTGTGGGATTCATCCCACCTGTTGCAGACACCTGAAGCAGAATGTTGTATCTGAGCTAATCATCAACATGCTCCCTTAAGACTCACGGAAGAAAAATGAATTATAGCACAATTCATGCATGTTACTGTTAAGTGGGCATTGAATGAAGCACATCATAAAAAGTCTGGTTCACCCCTCAGTTGCAAAGAAAGCCTTCCCACCCACAGTGCAAGGACCCAGTGACTTTGCTATGAGCTTCACCAAGGAGAACACAACTTCCTTTGGTCTGCTGTTATATGCTTCATCATCCACAAGCCTCTTTTTCAACTGTAGTGAAGTACATCCGCCTGGATAAACTAAGGCAGGTCTAAGAAGGATATCTGCTCACCTGGTCTATACGTTGGGTCTGCATTTGATCCATTGAGTCTAGCTCCAGGACTGAAGATCCTCAATTCACGTTAATTTGTGGACATCCTGTTACAACAATGGATAAAAACTGAGCAGGAAGCAAAGCTACCACGAGCCACTGCATATAGTACTTGCCTCAGCCTCTCAGACACAAAGGAGTGAAAGAGACTGTGCTGCAGCATTGTTCCAAGGAGTTCAGAGGCAGCAGTCAGTGCAATGGACAACACGAAGAAGGTGCCAGTGTGAGAGCTGGAGCATACCCCTCCGTAATGTAGAACAGTCACCTTCTCCCCCCTGAACATGAAGGTGGCAGCAAAGGGAAGTCAAAGATTTGTCTGAGTAAAAAGCTTCAGTCCAGCCCTTAGGCTTCAGTTCCTCTGATCCCTGTAGCATCTGCAGCAAGATCACAGACTTTTAGGGAAACAGAGAAACGCAGAATGTGTCTGACATAATAGTTTTCATACCAGATAATAGCAAGTACAAAGGTTAGTGGTGGTGAGAGACTGGATCCCAGCTTTTTCTTCTGTCACACAGAAAAACAGTTTGGTTACAGCCTGTCCCCAGTATATTCTGGGATAAGCAATTCCTGAGAAGAACTGGTAGATGAATGAGAAGGAAGAAAATTAGTAATAAAATAAAAGAGTATTCTTATATTTTTGTGTTTGCCCAAACACAGAGCATTCAAGGGTAGCTGGAGCAAATGGAGCAGACATACTAGATAAGCTGTTGCAACTGCAGTTAACCCCTTTCCATCACAGAAAAAGACAATTCCTTTATAATACGTGGAAGCAGGGAGGTTAAATTCCCTGGCATGATTTGCTGGTAGAGAAGCTATTAAAATCACTGAAAGATAACCCTTAGAAACGCCCAACAAGTATCACAGCAGAGAGTAAAGGAAAACCAAGGACAAAATCCTCAAACTACGACTTCTCCCCTTCTTCCTTAGCCGTAGACAGAGCTCCTGGAAGAGCCATCAGAGTGATATCCATGAAGTCAGGGAATCAATAGGTCAGTCACCTAGCACAAGCCCTCTTTTACAAATTACAGCAATGGAGGTGAAAAAGGCAAAAAAAGGAGGAGAAAAGAAAAAGATTTACTCAGGGTCCACCACGTAGATCAGCACGAGCACAGGAAAGAGGAGCCAAGCCTGTGGTTCGTTGTGGGCCCTTGGGATCAGCAGCAGAGCTGGGAAGGACTGCAACATGAGAGATTCCTCCCTGCAGTTACTATTCTGATCCTTGTAAAATGCCTTACCCAAAGGACTGTTCCAGCAAGGCACACAAAGTACATCTTTCCATAATCAGAAAATATACTTATTGCATTTAACTATCATTTGTCTCCCAAAGAATAGAAAAATAAACATACAGTATGTCAGGGCCCCAGAGAACTGTAATTTGCCCAAATACAAAGGAAGACTTTAAATTTATGCCTGAAAATTTTAACAAAATGTCTAAAATTAATCTCCCTAACATTCTCAGTTCTTTTTCCATAAACAAACATCCTTTTGCTAGCTATTATTCTTCCAGAAGGAGGGCTGCATTACCAGTTTATATACCTTTAAGTAATACTTGTATAGGATTAGATTATCTTTAAAATTTCTCGTCTTTCTTCCTCTGTTTTGTCATTCTGAAGTGCTAGACGTACTCTCTAGCAGGTTAGTCTGTGACTTAAATGCAGATAGACTTCGTTGAAAAATTGTGTATTATCACAGGCAGTGTTTTGACAAAGCTCCTGTTTTTGAAGTAGGACACAAATTCCTACTGGTAATCCCACCACTGCTTGAACACCACTACTTCAACAACACTTCCATTACAGGAACCATCTGATGCCTTAGAGCAAATCGCACACACAGAGAGGGTGCCATGACCTTTAACTGTTTCTCTTTCCTACAGAGCTTCAGCCGCTGGCGAGGGCAACCAAGACGCCTGCATTCCCAAAGGAAAATGACTGTGGTCAGTCAAAAAACTTCATTTAGAAGCAAGTTTTGCAATCAGCCACGCTGAACACACTCTCCCCTCCACCTACACAAGCAAGATTGAGGTTCCACTGGCTGAGGCCTGCTGCCCACCAGAAAGCCAAGGCAGCACGGCTTTATGTGGCTGCCTCCAGCAGCACCTCTGCGGCCAGTGGTAGGTAGAGCTCACAGGAAGACTCAGGACCTCTCATTAGATTATCTGATCCAGCACACACCTCTGGTGCAACTTTCGACTTCCTGCAGGCTTACTCAGAGGTCACAAAACCTACAGCAACAACTACAGTTGCCTAAACTAGGAACGTACAGTAGGCACGGTGTCAGTGCAGAGGATGGGTCATGGGAGCACTGAGCCCTCCGTCAGGGTCTTCCAAAACTAACAGACCTGAATGATGCAGTCCTGGCTTTCCTCCTAGGAGTGGTCACTGCACTGTGGCCCTCCCCAGAGACAAAAAGTTGGGACAAGGAGAAATAAACGTCATTAGTTTCTTCTGAGACTGTTCAGAACTCGCAAAGGTCTTTGAGATAACGAGCAGGCACAATGCAGCTTTTCAGGTGCCAAATAGAGGTTTTAACGTACATCCTCTCCAAAAAATAGTTTTCTCTTACCAGCCCATCTTTGTTTTCCCCGAATTTATCACAAATGTATATTTATTCCCAGCAGGAAGGCTACGTGTGTGGCCGATGAAAGGCCGTATTCAGGGCATGACGCGCACAGAGCAATGCCCTACAATTCTCACAGACGCGGGGGCAGTGTGTCACCTCACAGTAATTGCTTTACTGCTTCAAAACCACAGGCTCAGTCTCTGTCAACAGCCACAGGCAGAGGAGCCGGGGGTTGCAGAAGGGCAGCTGGCACTGTCACCCATGTGGGACAACTCCCGAGTGCCACTGACAGTGCCACGGCTGGGGCAGAGTGAGGTGTCACCCTGTGCCTGGGATTGAGTGCTGGGGCTTGGTCTGGTAACAGGTTGCCAAACTGGGCCCAGCCTCTCGGGGAGAGGGAAGAGTTTGAAAAACCTCCAGGAGTATGAAAACAGCATTTTTGTCTACACAAACACAAAAGGCATTTGGCAGCTCTGTTCCGAAAATTGTGTGTGCTGGAGTAGCCCAGAGGAGAGCAGATGCTCAGGAGCAGCAGCAGAGGACAGGAAGACACTTGTCTTTGAAGCACTCAGAGCAGTGAAAATCACTGAAAACCACATCTTGAACAACCAAAAAAGTATGAGTGCTATCTATTCTAGTCACTGAATGAGGGAGAGTCCCATGGGGAACAATGTAGACCGAGACTGCTCATTCATACACCCAAGGAGGCCAAAAACAGATGGCGTGTTACCATCTGTTTCTATCATTTCTTAACTTCCATTCAGATAACAGTATAACGCCATTTTTCCTATTATTCATCCTGTTATCTGGGCAGTCGCCTTCTTTTGGGATCTCCTTTCAGCTTTTTAATTTCAAGGGCAGACAGTCTTTTCCCTGGTGATGCCTCAGCCCTTTCCTTCCTCCATGCAATTTAGCCTCAAACCCTCAGCACGCAGTGAGAATTCGCACACCCTTTTCCTGTGCGTTGCTCACTGCCCTTCCACCAGGGTGGTCCTTGCTGCCCATTCCTGTTAAGTCTCTCCAAGAAGGTATTCAAAGTCACCACTAATCTATTCAGAACAAACATCACCTTCATAGGACAAACACCCTCTGTCCTGCTGCCCATTGAGAAAAACTTCCCCACGGCACTCTAAGGGCAGTGGGCCTTCCCTTCAGCTCCCAAAACTGTATTTTGGGCCTCACTCAGTATTTTGTGGTGCCACCGAACAAATTCTGGTCTAAGCGAGTCCCAGGGAACTAAATAAGTAGCAGTCAAATGTAAATGCGGTTACTCGCTACCTAGCGCCTTTGTTCGGACAGGAAGCCCCCCTTCCATGTAGTATGTTGAAGTAAATAGAAATGAACAGTTTTTCCTGGACTCTAATAATTCAAAGAGAAGTTCACAAAGGCTCGCAGGACAGTTCAGAAAGTGCTGATGCATGGGCTTAATTTGGCTTTAATGAGGCTTTTCTGTCTTAATGAGGAGCATTGCAGCTCACACACAGTTCTTACACACAGTTGGTCGTTGTTACCACGGACATGACCTCTGTGGGACAGATTGCCTCTTACCCTGTGAACATGGTGTTTTGTGCAGGGCAGCCCAAGTATGCATTCCCATGCAAAATAAAGACATTCTTTGTGGTCCTTTAAAGCTGAACATATTAACAGTTATCTGAACATCCCATGAATAACATTTTAACACCATAAATGACTCAGATGAAGATACTTCCAGCTAACAGGCAAGAAAATTATTCTCCTTGGCAGCTGAGTTAAAGCAAGAGAGAAGAAATAGGCCTTGCTTCCTTGCATCTTCCCATTTAAGTACAGAAAGAGCTTCTGCTCCATCTGTGTAGTCACACATGCATTTTTTCTCCCACAGTTTTTAAACAAGATTCTTAAAGATTTCCACGCTGTTTGCCAAAAGATTGTATAATTGTTGTAAAAGTCCTGTGGTCCTTGGAGCCTGTGACTTAAGAAGATGTTTGAATTTGGATCCTTTTTAAACAGAAGCCCGGCCTGCATATGAATCCCAGAAGTTAAAATGGGTTACCATTTTTGTATTTTTCCATCCCGTGCATTAGATCAATTTTCGCAACTTTCTGTTTCAGCAGTATGGTAGTAATACAGTAAGCAAACTCCATGCAAGTGTTTTTGCATAAGTAACAAAGGGACTGAAGACATAACCAAGAATTGACACTCAGCCTACTTGAGCTTCGTATGTTTGAACTTCAGCCTCTAGATAGAAGACCTTCTACTACAGTGTTTGCTGCAAGCAGATCCAGGATGTCTATTATCTACGTGTTCCTCCAAGGAGTTGCAGCGAAAGTCTTCCAAAATCATTTATCTCAGACAAATTCAAAAATACAGTCTCATAGCATCAGCTCAGTACCTCTGAAGCCCAGTCTAAACCATACTGCACACCTTTTCAGCAATACTACAATATTACATCAATCAATGCCTGCCACCCATCTTTGTATGAGCTGAACAATAGACCCAGGTAACAAAAAACCACAAAATGGAAAATGTGACTTTTATGCCAGTAATTACTGTTTACTTTACAGACAAAAATTTAACCTTGCCCCCACATCAAAACAAATAAAACAACAAACAAACAAACAAAAAACAAATCTCATTGAACTAAAAAAGGCAATTTCATACCCTGCAACCACAAGCTCTACACAAAATGAACCATCAAGAAAGCTAAAGCACGAATTCTCACTGCAGGCCTTTATGCCCTGAGCTAAGTTGGTACTTGATGACATGTGTAATGTACATGCTCCCGCTTTCATGGGAGCTGTGAATGCCTCTGCAGCTTGGCTTATGGGGTATCTTTCAGTAAGAGAAGAAAGAGCCTCTGCTTCTTTCTCTGTGTTGTGGCTGATTAGAAAGGGACTACAGCAAATATGGGGCTAACCTGGGGTTCCTGGCACTCACTTGCTAGGCCAAAGATACTTGGGTTAACTTTGCCACTAGAAGAACTCCCTCCAACCAATATTCTGCTTTACTTGCTCTCAGGCAGACCCCGTGGAGGGTAGGAGGTACTCCAAACATGGGCCAGTCCCACTGTTCAGTGGTCACTGTTCCTGGAAGCTGAAGGCTGCTGGTTTGCCAGCTAAGTAAAAAGAATTTTACATCTTGTCTAAATAAATACCTGACGATAACACATAGTAATAGTAAAAGAGCTACCACTTCTAGCTACAGGGTTGTACCTGTCTCTTAACTTCGGCAAAACATGGGGATTCATGGATCTGTCATCTCCTTAGGATCCAGTTAAATGCAGGTTCTCTTTTTCCTGTAATCCATCAGTCTGACAGTCTTTCCTGGAATATCACTTTGATAATATCAGCCTGATATTTATGGAGGCTGTTATTTTTACTGGAGGAGAATTGAACTGCCCAAATTATATGCTGACCTCCTTTGAGAATACAGATGTTGAATAACTACATTGACACACACACAAAAAAAGTGGTTTGGTGCTCAGGAGCACAAAACCTAAGGACTGATGTTATCATCAACTATTGTGAAATAAGAACTTCCTACAGGCTGGCAGGGCAGGATTCAAAGCTCACAATGTGACCTTAAGGAAGCTAATAATAATGTTCCATTTAAATAGTTAGAACAGCCCATATTTTATACCGACACGTAATGGAAAAAAGCATGCTCAGCTCTGTGCCAGCTTTCATCAAACACATGCCAGGATAGCACCACTGAGGTGGATGACCACTTAGCCTTGGTTGGCAACTGAAGGTTGCCGCAACACAGACACCCGACCCTCTCTTTTTCACTTCTCTCCCTCCTCGTGGGCCGTAATGATGTCAAAAGACTTTTGGAAAGCCTAATACCTCAGCCTGACTCTGTGCAGGAGCTTTGTATGAGGACAGGGGAGGGAGTAATGCTCATCAGATTTGTAATCACTGGAAAGAGTGGGGTTGACTTTGGTTTCTAACATATGTCCGCTGCCCTGAGTCTCCCCAGCATCTCAAGGTGCATCTACAGTTACAGAAGTTGCAGCACATGCACTGCATCACTGCTGCTCCAGGGCTTTGGCATAGCTGCGCTTACGTAATCAAAAAAAGCATGTGATACTATACTAGATCTCTGAAAACATTTTGGTCTTTCTGAAAATCAATTGTTTTGCAGAACAAACCTCAGTGAGTAGTGGCGCTAAACTTTTCCTTCTTATCTTCACAGCCTTTGAGTTGCTCTCAGTTCAAAAAGAAAACGACAAAACATATACATACCAGACAAAAGAAAAAAAAACACTGGAAAAAATAACAGGGAAAGTTACAGCTTATCACATTAATCAGAGCTTCTCAGATCTGAAAGTGGAATACTTTAAGATATTGACAGTGGAAAGAATAAGCAGTGCCATGTTTTTTTTCCGTAATGGGGAGTGAGTCACTCAGATAAAACTCACCTCTAAAATATAAGGATGTACAGACTGCAGTAGTTTCCTTTATAATTATCTTTTCATCATGTTTACAGTAACAGGTTCTGGAAAAATGGGACTGTCAGACTTTTGAGCCTTTTAATTGTAAAAATATTTTTGACCCACTTTTTCTTTCCCCCTGGGTCCTTGTCTAAAGGGTGAGCTGAAAAGTTAATAAAATTGATGACATTTACTGGACTAATCACACACCCTCACAGCATGCTTGTCCACTGATGAAAATGGACAGCATGAGGCCTTCCTCTGACCCATATCTCTACACCTTCCTTCAGTTCAGAGCATACCTTTCCATTCATAATCACACTGTATGAAATCTGCCCATAAAGATCCCTGGGAATCCCAGCAGTACTGCCAAAATACTGCCAAAATGCATTCAACTTGGAGCCAGAATGTGCTGCTGTTTCCACTGCACTATGTCTAACCTTTGGGCATGGCAGGGTACAAAGGTGATGGCAAGTGAACAGCCAAAAGGGCAAACAAAATGCGAGATGGAAAAAAAAAAAAAAAAAGACCAAAAAAAAAAGAGCGTGTGGGTAGTGAGAAAAGTTAAGACACAAGAACAGAGGAGATGCATGATACACAGGGGAAGATGGAGACAACTGATGACAATCTGCCTGTGAACCTGCACCATTAAGGCCACTACACGTTCCCATCCTGCCTACACCAACAGCCCGCTGTGGCTCTCCTTCCCCTTCTCTCCTAATTGTTTCTTGTAAGCTAAAACTCACAAGAAACACATTTTGTTCCTCCCTGGCAATTTTCAGGCACTCAAGCAGCGAAGGTTACAAAATAAGAAAAATAACTCAGTGACCAACTCGCCCCCACATATACTACCTCTCATCCTCCCTTCTGCAGTGTCCTGCTTGTAGGAAATAAGTGGCAGCCACCAGCACCCCTTAGGAAAAAACAAAGGATGGGAGTCAACCATTTAGAAATAGTTTTGCTACAAGAATAAAACAGTTCAGCCCTAACCCTCCCTTTCTGAGCTGGGTCATAATATCAACAGCATTGCTCACAAGGAGAAAGGCAAACTGTGGTTTGGTGGGTCTCACCTCTTCCTGCATGACAGCTCAGGAAGGGAAAAAGACATGCTGTGAAGAAAGTAGTCTGAACTTTCTCAGGATGTGGAGCTAAAAGCTCACGGGTTGCTGGCAGCTTGTTCTCTGGAGATTATGGAGCATAAAGAAAACATACTCAAAATTGAGATCCAGTGAGAAGTTTTAATTCCCACTCCCATGGGACAAACCAGATTTTTTTTCAGGCTAGGGCACAGACATTATTCATAGTGCTTTTTCTTTTCTGCACTACACTGCTTCAATCATATATAACAACACAAATAAGATGAGAAAGAGAAGCCAGGTCTCCACATTAATACTCAAAGTTTTTTTCCAACCTAAACTCACCAGGTTTACACACCTGGGTCATGTCACCTCCCCTTCTTTCATAGGGAGACTAACAGTGCTTTTGGTATTACATCTTTTACATTCAAATCCTCTCCTACCAGGGGAATCAGCAGACTGAAGATTTCCCTACTGGTGGTAGGGAAAGATGAAAATCTCTGGTAATTAGCAAAATCACACATTTTCCTCCTGGAAGACAAGATACCCTGGACAATCTGGACATGCTGCACACACACAGACCTGCTGTGCAGCACAGCAGTAGTTGTACCCTAGTAGCTGCTTACTGGGGGTTCTTTAAGATGGTCCCAAGCTACATAGATGTGTCTTCCACTGAGTCTAAATATTTGCCTTCTCAGAGGAGAAGTGAAATTTCTCCTGGTGTGCCTTTTGGGGGTTTGGGTTTTCCTTTTTTCCATTTGAGCAGCGTGTGTCTTTAGAAAGGGAGTTATTGGTTCAAGATAGCACTCGGGAAGGAAAGAACTTCTCTTTTTCTTGGAAGTAACTAAATCTGTTCTAGGAAAGAAAGCTCCAGCCTGGAAGCTATTATGCAGAAAGAGGCCCAGCCAATAGCCTGGGACCTGCTGCGCCAGAAGAAAGCACCAAGAGGAGCTGAAAGCAGACAAGGAGCAGAAGGACAAACTTATATTTGCTAGAGGGGAATGTGCCATCTTTGCTGCAATGCAGAAAAACAGCAAGTTGTCTGAAATCAAGCCTAGAAGCAAGGACCTGCCTACAAGGACACAGTGAGGTGTCAGCAGTTAACTCTGTTCTGTCACGTCAGTTTTCTCTGAAAGTCCATCATCAAAAACATCAGCATTAGAAAGAATCATAGAATCATCTAGGTTGGAAAAGACCTTTAAGATCACCGAGTTCAACCATCAACCTGATCTACCAAGTCCCATCACTAAACCACGTTCCTTAGTGCCACATCCACACGTCTCTTGTATACCTCCAGGGATGGAGACTTCACCACTTCGTTGGGCAGCCTGTTCCAATGCTAGACCACCCTCTCCATGAAGAAATTCTCCCTAATGTCCAATCTAAACCACCCCTGGTACAACTGAAGATTGTTTCAGCTCTCCTGGAAACAGGTGAGTTCATACATGTAACAAAACCTGAACAGGCCCCATGCCAGGTCTCTGCAAGTGTGGGCTCGCTGCATAGAGAGGCTCTCCTACTGCACCTTGAAGTGCAACTGGCCTCTGACCTGTACTCTCCTCAAATCTCCTCCAATCATGCAGAGAAACGGCCCCATAGTCTCCTCTTCACAAAGTTGAACGTTTCTCTGTAATCATGCCTGCTACTCCCTGTAGTTCCTCTTTGCCCAAGGGCCCAGTGGTTTTGGCACCCCAGTCATGCAGGCCAGGCTCAATACCTCTTCTCTGCCTGAGAGGATTGGCTCCACCATTGCCTGTTGCTCAGTGCCCTGAAGATAAGGACGCAGGGTAGCACAGAGGTTCTCAGCTCGTCCTGTGAGACCATTCCGCTTCCTATAAGCTAAGAGAAACTGTGTCAACTCCATTTCCAAATAGTCGCTGGTCTGGAAATGCCACTGAAAAGGAAGATTCATAAAAAATCTAATCCCTACCTGAAGTCTTAGCACAGCTTATTTGGTTTGTTGTATGTCCTAATCACTGTAATCACTTACGTTCAGCCAGGGCAGCAAACCAGAGTCTGCAGATGTAGAATTTTGCATTATTTAAAGTTGTTTGCAAGCTATCTATTCCTTAACATGAAGCATATTCATAATAATTTATAAAGGTAAAATAAAACATTATGGAACACTTTAAGATAAGCACCTATCAAACCTTGAAATACTTCCCACAAAATTCTCATTAGTACCACTGAAGGTTCCCTCCATCATTTCAGTGGGAAAGGCAAAACCACAATTGTTTATATTCACCCTATTTTTGGAAGCAAAATTGTGGCAGCAAAGATGGTGAAGTACTATTTGTTTTTGACTTATTATTTATATGGTGACAGGATGAATATAAATTCTTTGTTTTGACAATAAGTACTTTGATACATACCATATATGTGCCTGCCAGCAGACAAGAATGACTTGTGAACATCTAAATCATCCATCACCTCAACTAAGACAGACAGTGTTTTGGGACACGGCTGTATCAACAACCCTGCTTCTCCTGAATGCCTGTTCAGGGGCCCTTCCTCTGTGAGAAACAACCCCATGCTAAATGTTTTCTTGGAAGGGCATAAATGCCTGTAAATTCTAAATACAGCTCAAAACTCCCTTGCAAAGGCTTCAGTAGGAATGACTAACAAATGCACATCGGGATCACCAGGAGCACATACAAATAGTAACTACACAAAAGCTGTACCTGCCAAAATCCATTCTGTAATGGAGTGGATTATACACACCATTAAAACAGCCTTACTGTACGTAACATAAGCAAATGAAGCAAGGACATTAAATTAAGTCTACTTTCACTACCCCAAGAGTAGAGTAAATCCATTCAGCAGAGGATTTATAGTTTGCATTGAATAATTTGTCATAACATACACATAATGCAAATTAGGACAACAGCAAATAGATTCATGCCTATTTTCTACCACTTAGCCCCCAAAAATTTCATGAAAAAGTGACAGAAGAAAAAAAAAGGAAAAACAATTGTGCAGTTTCTAGGAATATCTCCTTTCTATATTAAAATACCGAGTCTTCAGCTAATATAGAAAAGATTGAGGAAGAGAGACCTCACAGCAGAAACCTCACTTTAAACACAACAGGAAAACATCCCAATAAGTGCTTCCAGGAAACCAGAAGTCTGCTCTAATCAGTGAAGTCAGCTGCCTGTACCATTTGGGATTTCCACATCTCATCTTCTGCAATGACCCTGTTTCCCCTGCATTCAGTATAACAATTTTTCTAGATTCTGGGGTGACCATGTGGCTTTCTATGGCTTGTTGTACCCCTCAACTCTTTATATTGAATAGATAAACATGGGATGCTGTGTCAGAAGGGAGAGAAAATAGCTGTTTTGGCTAGCAGAAGCACAGTTCCTATTCCGGTGGGAACAGAGGGATTTTTCCATAGATGGGAGGACTTTCCATGCAGTGTTGCTTACAAGCCAAAAATAAATGCTTACCAACCTCTTTATATTGACTTTTAGGCACCATGCTTAGCAACAAGTTTTATCCTGCCCAAATTCAACATTAGATTGAAGGCTTTCACCCCAATTTGGCTTGCACAGCACTAGCAGAAATGTGTTTGAAGACTCCAAGAGCCCAGACCTCACGTGAAGCAGAACAGCTAAGGCCAGTGGTGCACTCAAAAAAATAACACAGTTCCGAAAAACACTTAATAGTAAACAAAATCGGGAGACTGCGGCAAAAAGCTCATCCTCGGATTTTAAACAAGCCATGCTGAGTAACTCCTAGGGCTTCACATCGCCTTCGCTCGCATACTGGTTCAGAGGGGACAGGGGCTGATGAGAGGGGCTGCCCTTCAGCATCCCTCGCTCTTGGTAGAGAGCGAGCCAACCAGCTCCCATGTGCATTCAATGAACTCAGGTCACTACTCCTCCCTGACGCTGGGATTTTTGCCCGTCCAGTGAAAATCCTGTTGTTCAGGAGGCAGCCAGCCCACTCAAGAACAGTTCCCAACTTCTCAGAAGCACTTTCCGATTTCCCTTCTCAAACATTGCAGCTAGGCAGCACATCCACAACGTGGCTGCTCAGCATGGGTAAAATAGCAATTTCTCCTCCCAGGGAAGCAGATGGGAAAGGATCTCAGGACATGGTTATTACTGCAAGTTACAACAAGATTTAGCCCCTTCAGTGCCTAAATCAGTTTGGAAGGTAGGATTTTCAGCCACAATTTAGGAAGGTGCTTCACTGGGGTGGGAGTGATGGGAGAAGGGAGGGAGGGAAGGAGATATTCACTGCAGAAGAGCTCTGGTCAACACACATGCATACCCTATCTGTGATAACATTCCAGCTAATTCAATCTCGGATCCCAGTAAATACTACACAGTTCAGGGCAAAAATATTCCTGAATAGTTCATCTGAGATCCTACCATCACTCCAGATCAAAGAGGATGAATTCACCTTCACTTAGCTCTGAATTCCAATCTGTTCTTCCACAGAGACTGCAAAATACTTCATGTACCTCGTCTCACTTCTCCCTGTACATAGAGAAACAGAGGTTTGAGGAAGCATTGGGAACACCCATTCAGCGGCAGGTCAAAGTCACCGAGATTCATGCTCCAATAGTCTTTGGAGAACAAAGGGGATTTTTGTGTTAACTGTGGAGACTTAAAACAAAAATTGTTTATACAGAAAACTTTCAGAAAAATAAGTTTCCCTTAACACTCACTTCCTTTGTTTTAAAGCTTGGTGTGGGAGGAGTCAGGTTTTGCTACCTTAGCTCTGCATTAAATTGAGTTTTTCTGTGAATATAAACAGGAATCACTTCACCTCCTACTAAACCATTGTAAGCTACAGCCATGGGCAAAAAAGCAAGTAGGAGCAACGCTGCTGGGCAACACTGACGTGTTTCCCACTGATTCGGAGCAATTCACCAGGGGAGGGCATCATGCTTGCCTGGAGGCAAAAGCGGAGAGCATCTGCTGCAGCAGCACTGCATGCACCAGGCAGCCCTTTGGCTGCTGCCTGGCACACCTGTGTGTTTGCACCCAGGGAAGTCAGTGGGACAACGGGAAAGCACAGCTGAGCACATGTGAGCACCTCCTTGACTCCAGGCGCATGATTTGGAGGCAGAGCAGGACACACGAGCTCCCTCTGATCTCTCCCAGTGCAACCGCTCTCACGCAGGTTCCTGCTGGGATGCTCAGGGCTGCCAAGGAAATATGCCACATTTCCCTCACCCCCAGGCACTTCCCATTGCTATGCCTTCCGAGATGTCTGAGAAAATATTCTCCAATGTATCCATCAAAGCCTCGTGCAATTTCCTAGTGCTGCTCTCAGGGCCACAAAGAGTGCTGGCTGGTGGGTCCAGCAAGGAAACAAGCCATATGAAAAGGATTTTGTGTTTACCTTTTGTTGTCTTTTCCCAGGTTGTGCTGCCAATAAGGAAGGCAGAACAGTGCCAATATCTGTCACCTGGTGTAAAAAACAGTTAGCAGAAATCCCCTGCTGCTTAATATAAATCAAGCTTAACGCTAGTGCAAGAGCCGAGAGTGCATGCCTCCCTTTTTTCTCTGCAGTGAAACAAAGATCACACTGCTCCATAGGGCCCACAGCTGCGCATTCTCTTCTTCCACGAGTCTTGAAGGGATGCTCAGGCAGCCAAGGAGGAGAAGACACGTGAGTGGGCGACACGAGTGCCCGGCAATGCACGCCCAGCGTGCCAGCGAGGGTCTGGGCTCTGTGGAGCTCCTGCTGCTGGCTGGCAGACAGCCG
This sequence comes from Chauna torquata, assembly GCA_013399475.1. Taxonomy (NCBI): domain Eukaryota; kingdom Metazoa; phylum Chordata; class Aves; order Anseriformes; family Anhimidae; genus Chauna; species Chauna torquata. Next base: position 74,414 of record VXAL01011648.1, read on the forward strand.
GACAGGCACCTCCATTTTCCCCAGGTCTGTCTGCTGGTGTCCAAGCTATTTTCCTCTCCTAAACGGGCTGCTTTCTGGTTTGGAAACGGGGACGAGAATCGGGGCTGCTTTCACCATATGGCTACTGTGACCCCAGGAGATGGTGAGAGCTTCACGTATGACTGCTGTGAATACTCAGGTATCAGAGAGGGAAGGGACGAGAGCACATCCAGATTAACAGGATAGCATTCAGTGGGCAAAATCCCTCACAAAGAACAAAAGAGACACCGGGAAGGAAGAGATGTGTCCAGGACCGGGAGGAATGAGGGAACAGAGGCAAGCACACAGTCAGGAAGAAAGAGGGTGAGATTAGAAACACTTTTTCTAATTAAGGAGCAGGTGAAATCAAATATAAATCAGTCACTCTCTTATGGTACGTTTAGTTACTGAAATAATACATTAACGACTTCCCTAATAGTTTGTTAACCTATCACTGCCAGAACAGGCAACCTGTCTGGCACATTTCACCTACCAAGAAGTGATCTGCTTAACACCCCCTTCCAAGTAAGCTGTGGGAAACATCTCACTTCCTTCTTTTGTCAGCCTATGACACTCAACTACATTGTTTTCTAGAAATGATTTACCAAGCTGTAATTAGTAAGGAAATCCAGCTCCTTGGTTTCCTTAAGGAAACCCTGATTAGCAATGTGAGGGCTGTAACCCTATTCTTTAGCGCCCAGTTCTGCCCATCCTGGGGGGTCTTGCTTCCCTCTCACAAGCAGAGCATGTTACAGGTCTCCTGACCACCCAGAGCACTGAGAGCCTGTTGTTCCTCTCTCCTTCCAGCCATCCCTACGTACCACATGGCGCAAGCAGCCTCAGTCCGCAGAGAAGATACCGATTCATTAGGCACGTGGAAGCTGCATATCATCTCTCTTGCTTCAGCATGAGGACCTCAGCAGCTGGGGGGCTGACTGAAAAACTCACAGCCCGCTTGTTTTCCTACTGAGGCAGGACAGGCAGCTGAGGGCTCTGTCCAGTCAGATTTTGTGAAGACAAGGCTGCTGGATGTCAGGAGGCACACCCGCCACCTAAGCACTAGTGCTGGTGAGCTTCCAAACACACTGGAAAACCAGTGAAGTGAGTTTCTTCTGGCACACCAAGCAATCTATGTGCCATTAAGTGGCTGCCTACACAGAAAGATCTGTTAGAGACTGTTAGTTTTCAGCTGGATGTTGTGAGATTAGGGCTCTGGAAATAGAAAAGCCCTATTCAGAATGAAAAATGGCACAATGTCCCTGAGAGAGGACAGCACGTGACATCCATTTGCAGAAAGTGAATGCTGCTCACTACACATTGTCTCAGAAATACACATTTAAGTTCTTTCAGCTTAAGCTCTTTAAGCCCTTTTGAGTGATAAACACTGGTCATCAATGTGCCCATTCTTGTCCAGTGCCAATTCTGCTGCTAACTTCAGCCCATCTTAAGAAAAAAAAGAAAGAAATCCAGAGAAAAAAAACATACATCCTCTTAGCTTCTAAAATTATCCGGCATTTCCTTCCCTGACATCTTCTTATGCAGGGGACTGAGAACAGCTGCTGCCACGCTCACAAAGCAAACAGCATCTTAGTTACCACATGGGATGACAGGACAAGAAAGAAGTTACCTGGAAGCATCTAGAAAGTCAATTTTTCAGACTTGGAAACTGGAGGCACCTTGTGCAAAAGAAAAATTCATGAATCAGTGAAAGATGATGTAAGGATACAGGCAAAAACCCAAACATGCATTCACCACTTCTTGAGAGGCAGCTGGAGCAGCTGGCCTGACCTTGAGCTGGGTGGGTGGTCAGTGCAGCAAGGCAATGAGAAAACAGCTGAGGAGAGAATAAAAGTCATCCCGATGCTGCCATCAGAAGTGATACTTTCGTTTTGTGTCTCTCTCTTTTCTAGAAGCTTAGCCCTGTCTGCCGGGGTTTTGCTCTTTCCATCATTACAGCCGCGCATGGAAATCGTTATCTCTAGCAGAGACCTCACCTTCCTGCCCCATCTGTCAGCACAATTCAAGACTTAGAATAATGGCATCCTTGAGCATGTCAGGGACAAAAGCAGACAAAGAGAGGAACACAGCTATAGGAACTAAATTCATCGTGACTTCAGAAGAAAAGCAAACATCTTGATAGGTTCTGAGGAGGAGGCTGCCAGCCAAAAAAAGCAACTTTTTAGACTACCTTGGCATTTCCCTGAGGAAAGCTGCTATCCTGCATTTGTGGACTTTTTTTGTGAAGTTAAGGGTGGCCAGTCTAGTTTCTCTAAGGTCATTCAACCCTGTTAACGAACATCAGCCCCAGCCTGAAGTCCCCCAGCCCCGGCTGCTTTGTTCCTACCCCGCTCTGCCAGCACAACTCACCTCGACTGGTGGGCCAAGCGACACCCGATCAGCTCCACCAGCAGCTCCCTGGCCACAGCGAGCAGCCCTTCTGCTGTTCTGCATGGGAAAACCTGCTCTTCTCCCTGGCAAACATACAGCTTGCCCTACACCGTGCTCAGGGCAGAGGTGCTGCTTGCCGGCCCTCTCCCTTCCCTTTGCCTGTTGAGAGTTGAGCTGGCTGGCCTCAGAGAGCCAGATTCCCAGGAGGAGAAACTACTAACTCCCATCACTCTGGATGAAGAACGTCAGCAGTGACACCTGTATTTCTGGCCAGCATCTAGTAGGAAGCTCTTCAGAAGTCATCAGTAGCAAAAGAAAAATCTAAGTGGGAGTTTATGTGGTAATCTCAAAAGCTCTCGAAATCACTGCCATTCCATACCACCAACTGGTGGAGATCAGACAAGCAGTAAGTTGCTGCCTTTCACTGGTATTGCAAGACCCAGGACGTAGCTCCATGACTCCGAGCTCCTTTAGGGAGATGGGAGTGTTGCCACATACTGTTAACTACAACCAAGTTTCCCAATACCACATCTTTTTTTTAAAAAAAAAAAGTAAGCTGATGCCACAACAGACAAAAATTGTGGTTTCACAATTCACCCCAAAAGGTCATATGTCTTTAAGAACACAACAGGCCACCACTGCCTTTCCAAAGGAATTATTCATTTACTTACAGCTCACGCATGATGCTTCTCTCATCCTGGGTACTATTTTGCTTGATTTACAAAAGCCCACACATGCTGTGGGTGCTACTTACAAATAAAAGGAATCATGTGGCCTTACTTTCAAAGTTGCTTTATTTGGCATCTTTTCAGCAAAGGGCAAATAAACAAAACAAGACTGTCAATACATCAGTAAAGGATGCAACTTCACACAGAGAATACTTAAGCAACAAACACGAGACACGTAACACCACTAAAAATATATTAAAAAAATTATTTCATTGACCAAAGAAAATTTCAAATCTGAAGTAAACTGCAGGTGCTGTCGTCAGAAATACTTACGTAAATTCATCTCAAAACTTATTTTACTTGAAAAAAAATTTGAAAAAACCCTTAAAACTTCCCTGAAGTCCCACTTTCTGTACAGAAAGGAAGGAGAGTGCAATTCGAGACTATAAAAAAGCCCAGCTTAAAATGAAGAATTTTTGGTATCTCAAATCTACAAGCAGAAAAATATAGACCAGTTGGTGTTTTGACTGGTTTAGATATTTTTACTAGGAAAAAATTAAATATGCAAATAAATAATCCATATTGCACCTGCACAGAAAATATCACCCCTCATGCTCTCAATAATACATGCGGACAAAAGCACACACAATTTTTTGCCAGATCCTAGAGAGGCGGCCACCCTGGAAATGAGTACTCTCATTGGACTTCTGCAGAACAAAAAATTCTGTTCCGAAACAGTCATACACCTCGCACGTGATAAACCTCCTCTGTTCATTTTTCAGACAGCCGGTTTGTGCGCTTGGCTAAGACTTGTGTCGGGCGCCTCCAGAGGTGCCTTCCAACCTCAGCCACTCTGCACGCCTATGAGAAAGCACATCCAAAACGCTACGTGCTTCATGAGATGGAGTATTTCAGATACACAAACAAAGGCTAATCAAACCCAAAAGACTGGTAGTGATCCCAGTATGTTGACAAATATTACAGACAGGACAAAGACTGAGCAACACCTTAAACATTAGCGTTTGTCAGCAGAACGGAAATTACTGGAGGACCCGGCAGTCCTCCCATCTGTCTTTTCTGTCAGTAAAATGGGCCACGAAGTTGGCACCCCCAGAGGTAGGCTTGTTTTTAGTAAAGTTCATGCTGTGAAATAGGCACAGAGCCCGAGCGAGGCCCCAGGAAGCAGAGGGTATGCTTAGGTGCTGGTGTCCTACAAACAAGATGAGCTGCAACACAATACCCAGGAGCTCGCTGCTGTCACAACTGTGTGCTGCAGCAGAGCGAGCAGGTGGGACAGGCAGCCAGAGGCATAAGCCTGGAAATGATCAGACCATCAGGCACAGGTAGACATTCAGGAGGAAAAAAAGACCAAAAAAAATGGACAGAGGTGTTCCAGTCCTACCTGGGGCAGGGGCAGTTAGGTCCCAGCTTGTATGAGTAACACTTTGTCTTTAGCTGCTACCAAAAACATGGCAAAGCAGTAAATTCAGCTTCTGTAAAACTTCCTGTTGATACCATTAAATCCACAGCAGTGACACAGGGTAGTTAGCTCAGGGTGTAACATCCCACTTGACAAAGTCAAAGTATGGAATAATTGCTTTTGGTCAGCAGAGTAACTTGTCTGTGCTTAAATACAACAAGAAAGGATGAAGATGGGGGGAGACTATTCTAAGCAGTGCATAAGATGACCACGAGGACTATTGAGCAGGCTAGTCCATGCATTTTGACAGCTAAGCAAGGAGCAGGCTGGGCTGTTAACAGCACTGTATCAGAAAGACAGAGAGAGAATGACAGCGAAACAGAAGGGCAAGGAAAGGAGGGCATGCCAGTACTTCCACTACTGGGTTTTGCTTCCATCTCCTCCTCACTTACATATTAAATAATAATAATAAAAATTAAAAAATAAAAATAAAAAAAAAGCAAAAACCGGATTTGAAAGAAGAACCAAATAAAATAAATTACTTAAACACTTCTTTCCCAACTGTGGCTGCTACTGCCTCTAATCTGTCACCTGCCTGGGACCCTACTGACCTTTTACCAATAATTTTGGCAGATTTGGTGGATCAAGACCTCCAGCAGCAGATCTCTCTAGACACTGCTCAGCAATACAGCTGTTGGCACATTCACTGAGGAAAAGGAGTTGCATCAGCTAGATAAGAAAGAAGAAAAGGTGATGACAGAAGGAAGGTGATGAACAAGGAGTTGCAGCAAGTGAAAGTGCTGATAGCTATTAGTTAAAATAACCCCCACCCCCAGCTCTTTTCTGAGAGCAATTATGCACTGGAAGAGGATCCCTGGAGAGCTCGCAGAGCCTCCATCCCTGCGCTTCTTCAAAATTCCATGGGAAGAAGGCAAATACATTTTGCAGACTAGCAGTACCAAGACTGGCATGAGCACAGTAGATGCTGCCTGGCAGTGGAGGGGTGGATTAAGCGTTCCCTCTGGTCCTACTTCTTGTGATTAAGCATCTACATCAGATAACGAACATTGTGCTAGTCTTTCAGCGATGATCACGGCGTCTAAATAGCACGGCGCTGTGGTCCTGAGGCATTTTCCTTTTATTGCTGCTACTTTCCAGCCACGCAAGTCACTGTTTTTAATATTGACTTCAGGCTGCTAGGCTGTAACAATCAGGCAGATGAATGGAAATCCTCTAGAATCCTAGAAAACAAAGAAAAACAGGAAAAAGGATGAATCGTGGCCATTGTGTTGCTGCCTCAGATCATGCTGAGCAGTGTGGTTGCCAATGGGGCATACACTGTGGGGAAAGTGGAGAGGAACAGTCACAAAAATGCCGTTTGGGGAACGATCATAGGACCTTCCTTGCTGCACCATGAGTTACCTAGCTTCCTAAAACACCACAAGAAAGGCTTCAACCTCTGCTCCCCTTGCTTCTTCCATTTGCTACAGGTGATACCTTACTGCAAACAGCAGGGTCACACGCCTGCCACGCACAGGGTCATTACATCAAGCAATCCACCACCAAATCCAGAACACCGGAGCACAGCACCGCTTGCTCTAAGCCAGTGTGACCCCAGGTGCAGCCACAGCCATCGCTGGCATCGCTCCCACTGGCTTGCCCCACACTGACAGCATCCATGCTCCTGTCCTCCCCAGCACGCCCAAAACGGGTGCTCCCATGCACAGTCAGTCCCTTCCTTGTTTGGTTATACTCCAGAGAGCAATGTTCTTAAAACACACAACCAGCTTCACCTCGGGGGCAGTCGGTGTCCCCACCTCGGCAGCAGCTGCCAAGAGACCTTACTGGCAGAGAAGGAAGTTCACCACTGGAAAAGGGGTTTATAAACTAATCCAGATAATTTATATTACACCAGATACCAATTCCCACATGCATTTCCATTTATGTTCGCTGGAGGTAAGCATGCAGTTACTATGGTCCAACCATGACAGCAATCACTTCTTTTTAAAGAAAGTAATGAAAAACAGAGGAGCAGAAAACATAACTCTAGTGGGAGATTTACACCAAAGCCTGGTGATTTTCATCACCAAAATTTTAAAACCAGTCGTAGAACCACAGAATGATTTGGGTCGGAAGGGACCTTAAAGATCATCTAAAAATCATCAGCCTAGCTTAAACTACTCTATACAATCGTCTTCTGCTACAAAATAAGCATAGCTTGAGGTTCATTTGCTTGCATCACCTGGAAATTTAATAAGGTACCTTGAAAGTAAGTGGCAACTATGATGTCCCTTTCTGAATAGACAAAATTGCACGCTGACAAATGAGTGCAAAGCCTTACTGCTTGTTTAAACAGAAGAACAAACATAAGAAGGCATTTCCAAACAGGACACAGGGAATACAGCACGACACATTTCCAGGATTCGTATTAATCTATTTATATACAATAGGAATAATTTACTGAAAATAAGAAAAAAAAAGTTAAGCATTCTCCATTTCCTACAAATACAAATCCAATGGAGTAAGTAAAGTTATTGACTGCTCTGTGTTTTCATTAAACTAAGACTATCAACACCCATTCAAATGTTATTTCAGATTTTGCAAACTGTTGATCTGAAGACAAGTTTATGTGAATTTTAAACAAATTACGTATCTACTAAACCATAGAGTTTTAAATTCTGGCAAAGAATTCAGAACATTACAGTGCGATTGGGAACATATAAAACTCTAAATGAATTTATAAACTGTAAAAAGCAAGCCAACTTTCCTAGTTTTGGTAATACACAAATAGGGGTGTTTGTTGAATATATAAATAGTTTGGTATTTCAGAATTTAATTCTGATGTTTGGGACCCAATTTATGATACTATTTTTGTGCGTCTTTGAAAAAAATTCCTTCTTACATAGCGTGACTAGGAATCAGGAGACAACTATTAAATACATGCAATATGACAATGCTTGAAAAATCACAATGAAAAAGACTTTCAAAATTACTTAGTGTTTCATGTACTGGATTTATGTCTGGCCTACCATTTGCACTCATTTCAATGACAAGTAACCTATCCAAAAGGGGGCCATATACAAGACAACATAGCAACCTACTTAAAATATGACAGCTAACAAATTTAGTGGAGGCATGAAAAATAAAAGCCCCTGGCATCCTTGCTTTTTATGCAGAAGAGTAAGAAAGGTTTCCATCTCTTTGTCTAATAACGCTGCCTACAGCTAAAGTATTTTTTTTAAAGGAAAAACATTTCAGAATTCAGCACATAAATAATACCTGCCAAGGAATGAACAAGAAATCGAAGCAGCCAGACAACTGTTCATATACACCACAGGAATGCTATTTATCATTCTTTTCAGCTACTGGCCATTTTCTGGTTATATACAAAGCACTATTGTCTGAATAAAAGGCGAAGGAAGACGGGGAAATTATTTCATGGGGAAATAAAAGCAGATGTGATGCATGGGATAGAAACTGTGTTAGTCACACACAGAAAAGGCCTCCCTCTTTGCAGAGGAAGGGCTCTGTTTTTAGTAGCACGTACCTAAGCACCTCTCCTTTAGCTAGGCAGGATGACTTCTGAGAGGTTTCCTATGCCAGCACCTTCATCCTGTCAGCAGCAAGCAGGATTAATTTCATCCTTCCAGACAAAAACTGCACTGCAGCGCAAACAGCCCTGAAGAGGCAGGGCCACCTTACTGGTGCTGCAACGCAAACCCAGAGAACCACCCAGGCTGCTGGCAGCGCCTGCGAGAGAAGCTGCGTGACCCCAGCTGCTCGCATGGAAGTGACCAAGGGCCCCGCCGGCACCAGCTAGCTGCGTGTTAACTAAGCAGGGCTTTTGCATCTATCTGCAGCTGCATCAGGGGTTGCTCTGCCCTTCGTGCAAATGCTCTACAAGGGTGTTTGCACCTTCCCGACACAGCGAGCGCTCCCCCAGCAGCCTTCCCTTCTCCCTGCTCAGTTAGCTCCAAAATGGAAAGCAGGATGACGAGCGTGCTTCTCCAGCAAAAGGGACGTGCTGTGTGAAGACGCAATGGGGAAACACACAGTGTACAAGCTCTCCCTGGCCTCAGCCGTGAAAACAGGTAATATTAAAACATGGAAAGCTCTGAAAGAGCGACCATCCCGGCTCTGCGTATGAAGCAGACTGGAAGGTACTGCCAGGTATGTTTGTGTAAACAGAGCAATTGTTAACTGACTTACTAAGGAACAGGAGTTGTCTGCAAGCAGTGTCTCATGAAACCCGAAAAGCATCCTTTACTTCCCTTGTGTCGTGAACTATTTGTGTATGTGGGAAACCTGGAGGCACAGTCAAACCTGATGGCATCAAAATTATCCCTCTGCTAAAGTGTTTGTATGGGCCCTTTTTGTTTTTCTCTTAACACTGTTTAGGTCTTCTTGGCTACAATGTTTGTTTTTTATGCTGTGGTTTTGGGGGTTGTGGTTTTTGTTTTTTGTTTTTTTTTGGATTAGTGTTAAGAAGGCTAAAGGAATGAGGTTGTTGTAAGCAAAACAACTTTTAATTATACCACTGTATATTTTTGCTATTCTGGGGAATTCCAAATAGGACAGATATAATCTCTTGCTCACAATAAAGCCACATTAGAGAGGGAACCAAGGCAATTCTAGGAGGAGCCTCCCCCGCTGGAACACTGTAGCTGCCAGAGACCCGTTCCCCTGGAAGCAGCGTGATGTGTCCAGCTGGCTCGAGACATGGGAGCTATGCATCATCTGAAAGACTGATATTTAGCTGTCACTTCAGGAACATGCTTTTGAAAAGTCTCATAATACCAGCCCATTACTGTGTTGTTCGCAACTATCAAGTCTCCCACTACTACAAAAAACAGCTGTGTCTCAGAGCAAACCCACTGAAGAAACAAGCAGTCATACAGACCAAATAAGAATCGGCGTAATTTTTAAGCCAAAACTTAGAAACGCAGCCTTCCCCAAAACGAGTAAGCACTACAGGATAGTCCAGAAATAATTCTTATCTTCACTGTAAACAAAAACAAGGCAATGGAAAGCTTGTACAGGTGCTTGTTCCTGTAAAGTTTCCTGAATAACTGGAATCTACAGCACACAACTTCCATATTTTCCAGCCTTTTGGGATATCTTGGGACCCCAAAATTTATTTTTTCATTACCTATGTATTATAGCTGATCAGCAAAGATGTTATCTGCAGCTTAACAGAGCTCAGTCTGTGTTATTTGCAGCAACTTCAGAAATTCAAAAAATAATAATCAAGGAGCCTTAAAATTCTATTCAGGGCAGTAAGTGATCTCTAGCTGGTAATGCAGAGATATTTTTACTCTGTTTTATAGCACTCTTGTAACACTCCAAATATACCAAGGTTCAGCATCTCTTGGAATTTCATTGGCTGTATTCTGACAAACATTTTGAAACAAGGATTTTAGTGCTTAACAAAATAAATAATTTTATGGAATCTAAATTCCATAAAATTTCCACATGAAGCAAAACTTGAATGTTTCAACTTCCAAGCTGGAGAAACACATCGGCATGTTGGCGTTTCCTACAGAACAGATTTTTTGATCAGATCTAGCCTTTTCTTCTATGGCTCTTCATGTTTTCTTCTTCCAGGTTCACCTAATCTGCTCTGCCTCCTTAGGTCACATCATACCTATTCAATAACCAGCTCCAAGAACTTTTTGTCCTGTTATTATAGCTTTTTAAACATACACTATTTGACCATTTCTAAAGCTCCACACATGGCAAAACATGCATAAGTCACCCAAGGAAGATCAATTTTTCTTACTTGGATACCAATGCTAAAAAAACGATGATGGCCTCTACATGCATTTGTGAAATAGACCTTCCTCCCAAAAAACGACAAGCCTCCAGAGAACCCTTTGTGTGGAACTTCATCCCCCTGTAGACTGCTAGCTCCTGAGAACTGACTGTAAAGCTCTTCAACCAGCCAGGCTGAAACATGAGCATTCTGCAGGTTTTGGAAAAATGAGCAGATGCTGAGGAAAGCGTATAGGTTGAGACATGTATGCGGTAGGTGAGCCACAGGAATTTATTGAGACTAAGAGCCTTTGTTTTTCTTTGGCCCAGACAGCTGACTTGTCAACTGGGCTGCTTGACATTGGCGTGCCCTACAGTTAAGCTCTGTGAGCTGAACTGGTTAGGAAAAGGTGCAACTTTTTACCGGAAGAGTAGCACTGACAAACCTCTAGCGTGGGGGAAGTTATGTGAAGTCACGCAGAAAGGTGATTCACAGCAGCCCGCACATCACCCTGAATCGAGTGACAGCACGGCTAGGTTTGCCTCTGTGCTTGGCAGAGGGTGAAGATGCAAACTTTCCAATGCTTTTGCACCAGTTCTTGCCGCCAAAGGCTATTCAGTTTGTTTCCAAATAAATGACTTTTTGCCAAATTCGAAAGGCTTTGCAAAGAGGCTTCACTCGAGATGTTTTTGCAGAGAACCAAAACACATATGTGCTCTGTAACTGGTACCTAAGGCAAATGCCTGAGGGATGGGACATCAGCTTTGAGCTTCAGCTCTTCATCCTATTCTCAAGTGTCTGCCATGGGGAGAAGGGAGAAAACAATAATAAAAGCAAAGCAAAAAGACAACCCTATTCTCAACAGCAGAAGAGGAGAAACTTTGACAGAGAACAGTCCCCAGCCACCCAGATAAAAAGCCAGTGTTTTACTCTTTTAAAAAAAGAGGCATCTCGACAAAACTGGAAAGGCTTTGCATTTTATCTAGTGCAGAATGAAAGGGAGTATTGAAGCCCCAGACAATGGCCTCAGACAGACACTGGCATCCTCCAGTCAGTGCTATTAGCTCTCCGCTGGGTTGTTTTTAAAAGTGCATGCAGAAGTATGTATGTAGGCATTGCTCCACGTTCCAAAAGAATCTGAGGATAACAGAGGATAAAACCAGAAAAGAGCTTTCTGCAAGATGTTATTCTCTTTCAGGGGATTCATTATGCTTTAAAGAACAGATTTCACAGATGACCAGGGAAAAAACAAGTCACTGCAAAAACAGACTAGGATCTAAAGTGTGCTGTTGAGAGGGGAGATAAGGATGTGGAAGGGATTTCCTCATTACTGTGTGGTAACACACACTAAACATAGTGTAGTATGTTAAAACACGAGAGACCAAAAGACTTCCAAGTCTACTGTAGAAATCACATCCTGGCACTACAGTTAACCAAAACCCATTATAAATGGGAAGGAACACTAACAATTGAAATCCCTAAAATCCTGCTGTTATTCATAAACCCTAATACAACAAACTTACATCCACTGCTAAATGGTGCTCACCTATTTTTCCCCTCTGCCCCAGGTATTAAAGATCTCATTGCTGTGACACGTCAGCAGGCTATGAGAGCCCACTTCTCTGCTGGCTCCAAGCTCTGAGCCATTAATTACAGAAGGAGCACAGTGCTTTCATTTTAAACATACCATGCTTTTCCATGTCTTTTGCTTTCCTTACAAGGTGGTGGTGGGGTTCTGTTCAAAGTTTCCAAAATAATTTGTAGGCTCTGTCGTTGCACATCACAGCGGTGTCTCTGCAGTCAGAGTCTCTGTGTCTTGCACAGCCAGTGACGTGGCACAAGGATGCATGAAGGCTTGAGGGTTCAAAGGCTGGATACGCAGTGGATGGAGCATGGCACAGGAAACCTGCTGTGAAGCTAACCAGACTGCCTGCTGGGATGGTCCTGCTACATGTTATCACCGGAACCACGTGCGGACACTGTCTGGGGAACTGTTAATACCCAAGAGCCAAAATCATGCCAGGAGGTATGTCAACATCCTCAACCAAGTCTAAACACAAACAACCTGGTCTAGCCTAGCCATGTTTCACTGGCAGACCTTGCTCCTGCTTCAGCCACCAATACAGCCACAGAATCTGAGTGTGGTTCTCCTCATCTGGCATGCAACAAAGGGGCTAACAAACTCTGCAAGGAGGCACCTGCACTGCATAGCAGCCTCTGTGCCCTGATCCGCTCCAGAGGGTGATCACAGACCTCTGCGAGGTCACCTCTGCCTCACGGTCTCTCCTCCAAGGTCTGCTTGGTATAAGCTCATTTGTGTTTGGAAGGGGTGTTCATAAAAACAGAACCAACATACAGAACTAACTCCTTGTCCTTTAACTTCCAGTTTGGTCTTAAATTTCAAAAGGCATTTCCTCTTCTGAATTATTTATAGATGCAGAGCTCACATATCTTTTACAACTAAAAAGTAGTATTTGATTATATTTGGGGTCTAAAAACCATTCATTTCTCTTTCTTCTCAATGAAGAGTTTTGTGTCCCTGGCAGCAGATGTACTACGTTACCCTCTCTAATATGAAGTGCCACAGATCTAGGTTCACAATAGACAGGTCTGATATTCCTGGAAAGACCTCTTTAACTTACTTACATTATCATCATGAAGCAAGTGTCTAAACACTCAGGAATGAACTGAGTTACTGTGTGCTGGCTTCTGAAAGTGTTTCTAAACATAGTGATAGAATTTAAAGGCAGGCACGGCATTCTGATCTTGTCATGCAAAAATGAAATTAGCAATGACCATCAAATTCCCGTGATTTCTGAAGCCTATGCCGTTTCCCCATCTATTACTTTTCCCCTGCTATTCTGTTACTAGTAGTGAAGACTAGAGAGTTGAGCTGATCCATCATCAGGTCATCACTCATACAAGGACATTGCACTGACTGCAGTTTCTCCTTCATTCAGCATTAGAAATCAGGCTTACACGCCAAGTTTAAGCTAGCTTCTCCATCGTATCACACTGTGCCTTAAAATGCGTAAGGGTGCTGCGACCAGAAGGAAGCCCTTCCTTAAGGGCACAACACTCTGCATGAGTCAGTTTCTCACCAGCATACCACTTCTCTTACCAAAAACTCTCTGAGCAGACTTACATTCAACTCTTTGGTGCCCCTCCTTGAAAATGAGGAAGACCAGGGAATTACTTACTTCTGCTGAGACTTCCACTGGGCAGCAAAACACATGCAGCACGTCCTGCTCTGCTTGTGTCCTACCCTCCTAACTTGTAGTCCTGTATTGTCCCCCAGCAGCTGCAGTGGGAAAACAGCTCTTGAAACTACATGCAGCTGAGGCAACCTCTAATAACTGTGAACACATTATGAAGTTTGGCAATATGACAGCCCATACTTCTAAACGATATGTCAATGAAGTATCAGTCTTCCCTGCTGACAAGACCTTATTAGAGCTCTATGAAAATCATTGGTTTCCACGCCACAATGACTCACCACTTTGACTCCTCTTGCATATCTTCTTCCTCCACCTCAGTGTGATCAGAATCAGGACCAAGATGACCAGTAAAATACCCAGAGCAATCATCAGACCCAGGAATGAGAAACCCTCTTCTGTGAAGAGGAAAAAACAAAGAAAGCTAATTTATCCATGAAAAATAGCAAAAAGAGCCAAGAGAAATGTCTATTAATGACAATGGTTCCTAATCAAGATTTTGTGAAAGTTATTGCTAAGCTACATAAAAGCAGCAATTGTTCAAACGGGAGCGTGTGTATCTTCAAAGACAAACATACTTGCCCATTGCTTTCCAGAAAATGCTTTGTGAAGAAAAGATGTTCATCCACAGCACATAAAATTGTCCTTCCCACTCGACATGATAATTGGGATACATATACAAGCAGAATTTTACATGTCCTAACACTTTCTGAAGTTTTTTTGTTCACCCAGAATCTGAGTTTTTGTTTGTAAAATAAAAGATGTTCCTTCTACTGTTAAACACATAACACTGTTGCAAAGGCTAAATCAACTTTCAGAAAAGAAGACAGAACATGTTTTGATGCCTGCAAGTAGCTCTAAACAACATCCAAGTGTAAACATCCCTCTCTGGTTAGGCATTAGCCACTTGATTTGATTGCCATTAATCAAAGTAATAACATGAAGGCTCAGTTCATTGCTCACTAATATTAGTGGGAAAACTTGCTGAACTAACATTTATTCGAATCAAGCCAAAACCATCATGTCTTTTAACACAGCTAGGTAGAGCTATTCATTTGGATTTCTCCTTCTTTAAAATATAAGACGACTGCTAAAAGAACAAGCTATTCCTGGACTCTTCGTTCTCCTAGTAAGGAATAACAGTAATCTCAGTACCCTGCCTCCAGAGATATACACTTACCTTTTTAAAAGGCCAAAACAAAAGAATATTGCATTTGAGACAGAATAAAAAAGATTTATTATGATTCTACAACTAGTGTCACTCAGAATGAAGGACTAATTTGCTTTTGAAGTTTGAGAGAGTAAGATTTTAAAAGTCAGATTTTATTCTTTGCTATTTTTCATGTAACAATCATTTCTCAAGCATGTAATATGGGAACTAACCCATAATCCCAATCTGCTTTTCTCATTTTCCTAATTTCCAAAGTAGAAAAGTGATCTTACTTTTAAGGCTCTGGATTTGGGTAGGTGGATTTTAAACCACGTACATTAATGTTCCTGTGTGAACTGAGGCTGGTACTCGAGCTTTTTGTGTTTCTATTTCTCATCTATAGAACTGGGGCTAAAAGCTTTCCAGCAGAACAGAACATTAGAAAAAGAAATAAATAAGCACTACCAGGTGTTCAGAAGATACATTGCTGTATTTAAGACCTCCCCATAACACCAATCTAAGCATCTTCAGCTGATCACCTTCTGTCTGCCCTAAAATACTGTTCCTCCCTGATCATTACTGCAATACATGCATCTCCTAGTGAAAATGTCAGAGAAACTAAAACATATTGCACAGGTTAACTGAATGCAATATCAAAACATGTAATAACTTTAACTGAAACAGCTGGTTAATTGTTGTTAATAGAGTGTTTGTTATTAATTTCATAACTTCCACTTCAGCAATTATTAAGCCACCCACAGTGTTTTCACTTCAGATAAATATTTTTCACCTGATATACATATACATACATATATATATATATATTTGGACTGCCAAAGAAATTAGGAAGGCCTGCCTGAAAAGTGAGGTTCAGCTTGCTGCAGAGTGCATGGTGCCTCTAAACCCCATAGTTCCCCAGCTGAATAGTTTGGCTTTTTTCCTCTGTTGAAGGAGGCCACAGTATATTATCATCTCATCTCAAAGACAGCGATGAATGCAGAGTAGGATTTCCTTCCTCCTTACTGGGCATATACACGTCACTCCCTCTCCTTCCCAGCAGATTCCTATCCAAACACGCTATTGCAAAACACAGAGGCCAAGGGAACGCTAACAAGGACTTTATATCGTTCACCTACCTTTTTTCATTTTTATGGGCAATTCCATTTCTTCATTCTTGTTGCTTACTCTGCAGGTCAAGTCCTGCTTGCTGATGCTCCGAGAGTCATAGATCTCCAGTTTACTGGTGATGGACACTACCCCATTGGTGTGCCTGACCTTCTCCTGCGTAGGAGTGTAGTTGAACATGGTGTTCCAGCTGATGGTGGGCTCGGGGAGGCCAACAGCATTACAGATGGCTATCAAATGACCTTCAGAAGTGTTATAGTGGACAGATGCATTGAGACCTTCCAAGACACAAATGAGACAACCCATCACCACAAAGAGCACCTGGCCAGAAGCAGTAATAGCAGGTTAACCATTATCAACCAGAGCCTAGCTCACTGGATTCTCACACAGCCCCATGGCACAGGAATGCAGGAAAAGCTCATTGGGCCTGGTCCTCCCCAAGATTTAATGTTCTTTCCCTTACACTGAAGTGATAAACCCCAAAGGTTTCACTTTATCTGAAATCCCAGATTTTACAATGATTTGTCAGGTAAAAACATTTTTTTGTCCATTCTGTTCTCCTGTCTGGTAATTCCCGGTCAACAGTAGCGTTTGGCACAGCAGCTCACAGCACCAGGGCTGTACCCGGCACCAAAAGGAAACTGCAGTAGGCAATGTTGGCCTGCCCATGTTCCAGCTGGGACTGCTCAGGGGCTTACAAACAAAGATCTCGCTCCTCGCTTTTTAGCTGCTAATCACAGAATAACAAACAAGGACAGCCCAGAGCCAAAGCCACCACAAAAGGCTTGAATACAACCCCAAGAAGTCTTGCTCACAGCAATAAAGCTCTGTTTCTACACCATGCCCCACTGAGGGTTGCTCCTACCACTGCAGATTCTTAGTCCGCTCAAGGAAATGCTGCGGGTGAGGAAACACGTCTCCTTCTACTGGAGACATATCCCTGCAGAGAACCTCACCAAAGACATTCAGGCAGGTATGTCCCGAGAAGGAGCCGAGAGGGAAGACATTGAAGAGGCACGTGTAACACCCAGTATCGTCCATTCTCACGCCCCAGAAAGTGATGCTTGTGTCATTGAGTACCAGACTTGTGAAATTCATCCGGTCTTGATAGGGCTCGTGAATCTTTAGTCCTTTTATGGTGCTGTACGTAGCTATATTATTGTGTGGTTTTTCAGAGTCCTTCTGCCATGTCACTTGCAGAACTTCCTTAGGCTCTGTCAGGGCACAACTGAGAGTCACAGTGTCGCCCACCTTCGCCTTTCTGTGTTCAGTCTGCGTAACCACTGCAGCAACATGAAATAATTAACAAAGCGGGCAAACATCACACACATTCAGAGGCCTGACATTATTCTAAGCGCTGGATTACCCAAAGACTTAACAATGCCATCAGCTAAGTGTTATTTCTATGGGCTTCCCCCACCAAAAAGTCCTTCTCCTGATCCTCCCAGAAATCAGTGAAGTTATGTTGATTTATACCAGCTGAGGATCTGGCTTCTTTCCTACTGTGTAAAAGAAAAAGACGTATCCTATTTTTGTACCCATCCCTGCAGACTCCCACATCAGTTTTATTATATCAGCTCACGGCTTCCCATTCTCAACACAGACACGGACAATTTTTGCTTCCTAAAAGCTAAGGAAAGACTGAATGCACAAAGGAAGCGCATGCAAATCCATTCTCAGAGAACTGAAGGGCAAAATGGGCTAAAGAAAATTTCTGGACTATATAGCTTCAGAGTTTGTGGTGCACTTCAGAGGGACAGAAAGAAAAAGAGAGATTTGCTCCAGAGGAGCGGATCAAGTATGGGAAGCTGTGAACTCTGGCGAACAAAGGTGGCCAGTGTCATAGATATGGGAATGTTGCATGTCCTCCTCCTTTCCAATTGCTGCTCCAGGAGATCTGGTGTCACATCTGCCAGCTCCAGGCTTTTGTCTCTGCTGTCAAACGTATGTCAAACAGCACCAGCAATCTGTATTTCACCAGTTTTAGCCCCTTACTCTTATTGATGAAAGCCTGGGACTCAGGAACCACTTCCCCAGCCATTTGTGGGCAGATTTAAGGAAATTCAACTTACCATTTGCCTTTCCAAGCACAACACAAACCAGACTCAAAACCAGGGCTTGGAAAGTCATTTTGAAAGGGATCTGCTTCACCTGAAGAAAGATGAAGAGAGATACAAGACTTAGTAACAGATCGTCTTGTCGTTACATTGTGCCTCCAGGGTGTGAACGCTAACGGGCTGCTTTGTTATTTAAAAAGAAAAAAAAAAAACTTATCTGGGTAGATGGCAAGTTTTACAGGTCCTGTTGCACAATATAGATACAGCTGAGGTCAAGGTGCAAAAAGTTACATGATGAAAGTTAGAAAGTCATTAACCTTCTGGACTGTTCCTCAAAGACTCACATTTATGTACAGAATTGCAAACAGCAGTTTTTTCTTTCATATAACATTTGCTCATGGATATTGGTTTGATGAATGGATGAAGTGGTGCGTGTAAAACAAAGGGTTTAATATAGACATGCTTTTGCAAACCTGGCGTTTGCAGCTCGGAGACCTACAGGAGCAGATAAAAGATTTTATTGAATCTCACTGTGATAGTAGAAAGGTCTACACAAACACTAACGGCAGAAGGTGAACAGAAAAAAAGAGCCGGCATCTCCCTTCAGACTTTCCTAGGTAATGATTTCTCACCACGCTCGCGCACGCACCCTTGGTCTACCCATCAGCATATTTATCCATCACCAGCAAGGCTGACTGTCGCAACACCTCGCTGAGAGGAGAGCGGCGCAGCGTGCCCAGGGGCTGCCACACGGACCGCGACACGTTGGTGTCCAGGACGGCTCGTGAGATCAGGGGACAGATTGAAAGCATCTTCTCTGAGGGCTTCAGGACCCTCCATCTACCCAAAACAGCATGAACTGGGGAACCTTTGGGGCATATGGCACCTGATACATACAAACACATTTCCAAGGAGGCAAAGGGGCAAAAACAAGATGGCATTACTGCTTTCCTTAGAGGACAGCTTTTGGCTTGCTTCATCAGTTAATACTGCCACAATACAACTAAATCGTTGACCTGCCTGGAACTGTAGCTGGTGTCATATTTAAGTGGAAACATTATTTTGCGAAAAATAGCTGTATAACACATATCATGTACATCTTCTTGCCAACGTCTGCAAAACTAGCTGATGCTTCTTGGGAGTGTCTTCTATCAAGAACACGAGCAAAGCCCTACTTCTGTAAGATTTTCATAACACACAAAAAACAGAAAAGAGAAATTGTAAAGCACTTTCCATGTTATCACGCGACTTAAAAAAAGGAGGGCTGATGCATAAATCGCTAAATGAGGAGAGAAAACTCTATTTAAAAAACAAATTCCCCACAACCTTGTGCATACAACACACACACACTCTGCCACTAGCCTGCCTTTACATTTCAGACTCACTGTGCTAAAGCAACTCCTGACACTACTCCACAGTCAGCAGGCGTGAATACAGACCAAGTTCTTACGTGTAAGATAAAAAAATCGGCAACAAGCTGACTGCATCAGCAACAAGCTCTACGAATAACGAGTTTGTCACATAACAGAGCACAGATGCTTGAGCGCGGCTCTCAGATGTGCAGATAGATACTCCTAAAAACGTGCAAAAAATCAGGAGCCAGCGTAGCAAGCCAGAGAGAAATTTCAAGTTACGCAAGCGCTTACAGACCAGAGAGAGAAGTGCTACGCCTGCAGGCACGCACACCTCTCACAACAACCGTCTGCTCCTCACTGCTTTGACACCTGGTAAAGCCAGGTCCATCCAGCGCAGCTACAAGGTGTCCCACCACGAGGAACCAGGGACCGCGTAGCCATGCCGGTCACAAAAAAACTCCCTCCAGGTCACAGGCCCAGCCCAGCACACTCGGGGAAGCGCCCAGGACAGCAAGCGCAGAGCAACCCCTCGCCCAGCCTGCATCTCGGGGGCCTCCTGCGCCGCGGCCCTGCGCCTGCGTGCCCCTGGCTGTCTGTCAGCAGCCGTCCCTCGCGGCTGTGCTGCCAACAGCCCTCCGCGGCCTCCCGTCCTAACCTCGTTCCGCGCCCCAGCCCGCCGGCTGCAGCAGGGACCCACCGCAGTGCCCGCTGCCCACTCGCAGCTCCCACACGCTCCGCAGGGCCGGCGCCGCTGCCCGCCCCGGCCGCGCCGGAGCCCCCCGGCCGTCGCCGAGCGAGGCCCGAAGGAAACGCGCGGAGGGGGAGCGCCCAAGGCGGCGGTACTCACGGCCAGCGCCC